>CM037849.1:6893678-7100472 GCA_021234535.1 Stichopus chloronotus
AAAGGGTTGTTAAAAGGTAAACCATTAATAGGATACCCTTTCGCCAACCCTGTAGAGATAAAACGGGCGTTCCAGCAAGTTTGACCAAAGATTGCAGTCTGTTAGATCAAGCTTCTTCTATTAGACATGATGATGTGCCGCATGGCGAAATATCGTTGATGTAGTGCACCACTCATCGTCATCCATGGAGTGGGGTGTATCAGCTCCCTTTTTGTGTTTCAGAAGGGGCTTAGATGCAAATTGGTGCAAAGTCTGTTCATTTTCCAAAGTAAAATTTTTTTTCCATAAAATGTTCAATTTTTTTAAGGTTTCCCCTCCCCTTTTGTGTTTCAGGAAGGGACTCAGATGCAAAATGGTGCAAGTTTATCCTCTTTACCAAGCCAACTTTTTTTTACATAATCTGACAACATTCTTTTTTTAATTCACGGTAACTTTTTTATGAGACCAAATATACTACTGTTGGACTTGTCAGCCTGTGAGCTTTTTTTGGGGGAAAAAATATATCTGGTGTGTGTGCCACCAGTTGAAGAAGCCACTGTTAGATGGATGTTTGTGAACGTTAGGTTTGGTTTCAGTAGCTTCATTTCATGTCCGGAATTGAAAACCAAGACTGTGGGAAGTAGAATTTTCTTTGTGACTATGATGTGATGTGACAGGTACCTTGAGAGGTCCATGTTTATCATGTATGGAACCGAATTGCCTTCATGGGGGGGGGGGGGGGGGGGGATGATGATACAGACTCCAATGTTTAATGTCACTGAAGTTAGCATGATAGTCACACCCGTCTACTACTCTTCACTGTCTCCAAAGAAACACGAAAGTACTGTAGTATAATATAGGATTTCACTGCTGCACAAAATACAACATTAACCTGCTATTTGCAGAACTTTGTTTCTATTCTAGGAGCCACATTCGAAAATTTAGGAAGGGAAGCTGTTTCAGCAGGTGCTATGTTTTAATACGCACAACACGTCAATGTTTAATCCAATAACTACCTTCGTTTTAGTCAAACGTGGCAGCCGCATGAACCTTGCAGAATCCCTTGTATAGGGCTCACATTACCCATTCTGTGACATCAGTTGCCGTGTTGTCATCATTGTAATGATTGAATTAAAAGCGCAAGTCACGATACACAGCATTTTGTTGGCATGTTTTAACAGCACATTAGTCAACATGCTTATGTAGTGTATCAATGTGTAACAGAGTAACAGCTTTCCAACAAACCTTGTTCATAATCATTTAAGCGATCAAGTGAGTTTTGTGCTGCGTCTAAACAGAAAGCTATGGCAACGTAAGGCCTAGCTCTGCAGATACGTTAAGCAGTAAAGCGCTATACTCCCACAAGTGAGTTTGTTTTAAAGGCAGTACGATGTGCCTGATTCTTAGCCTGGTGGCTAAGAAGTTTGGGGGTAAAAAATGGCAAGTTTTCCACTTGACTGCAAACAAGTTTTCATTGGAGGTCAGACCCGTGCTTGCAGTTACATGTCAAGAAATTCCCCTATAGCCATGAATGTAACTCTCGAGTTCTCTGACAAAATGTTCTTATTTTCTGTCTGCAGTTCAAACACCTGATCAAAAGACCCATTTACTGGGTATCTAGAAGAGTGCATTTCTACAAGGGGCTCTTTTATGACATGCCATAGTTTATCGATATCCCGTTTATTAAGGTAACATGTATTTTTTAATCGAAATGTTAATGGTATAGTTCTATCACACATAACATTACATTATAACAAATATCAGCTTAAATCTATTACACACAAGAATGTCTAACTGGAAAATTTAAACTGTATATGCTAATGTTGCCATGTGTGAAATAATAAAACTTGTCTAAAAATTTTACGTCCATTCATTGCTGTTGAAAAGTTTTTCCATTCTATCACATATATAATTAATAACCATTTGTTTTATTTAAAAGGAGTTATGATGTTATGTCCAGGAGCAGTGTAATGTTTCTTCTAAACAGGGTCATGGCCACCAGGGATGAGGTATATAGTACAGAGCCTTTTTGGCCTTTGACAAAAAGTACCTTCATTGCACATACAAAGATGTTGTCAGAGCCCATGTAGACATTTATTCAACCTAAAACTGAATTTGCCATTGTGCCATATGACCCCCCCCCCCCCCCCATCGGTACAAGGGTTAATACCAGCTCTGTTACAGTAAGCCTAATTTCCTTCTGGATAAGAGTAATACAAACGTTGGTGCATGATGTCATGGAAGATAGGTCTATTTAACATGTCAAATTCAGGTGTGCTTCTGCTTTAGATCATCTCGAAAAATGTACAAAAACGACCCAAAACAACTTTTTGTTGTTGTTGTTGATGCAAGCAACCCAACAAAACAGCACAAAAGGACATAATTTGAGAGCTGACCATCACTGAGCATCCCATAACCCAAGGATTCCCCAAAAAGCTGAACCTTTTCTGCATGATCGAAAAGTTTGGATGCTCTCTTGCCATGATGTCACTACAGTAAGGATCTACGGGACATGATCCTCGCCAGGAAGTGTACTCAGGTGGGAGGGTCAGTACCACAACTTGTATTCCCCACATTTTCTGGGCAAATCAAGTGTTTAGTACCTTTCTCTGTGGTGAGAGTGTGTGGGGGGGGACATCATCCGTTTCGTACAGAGGTGAACATACATCTTTGGTATGCAGCTACAAATCCCCTCACATGTAATAGCCACCATGGCATCAATTTAGGACAAATTAAAAGTTTTAACAAGTTTACAGGAACTTGAGAGCAACTTGTGGAATACAAGATGGAGGGTAAAATTGCACCCTGGTTCTGCATTTCTGAACACAAAAAAAATTGACTAATTGTAATTGCTAATTGACAGTGCAGTTGCACCAACTCAATGGGCCACTTTAAGAGGAAGGGGAAGCAAAATTATCATAAAGAAAACAAAGAAACATATTAGATGAAAACATCTTTTATCTTGTGATAAACATGTATTTTTCTTCGGAAGAGACAAAATTATTTCTAACAAGAATTTGCATTCTGTGGCTAAGTATAACAAAGCAAGGCAAAAGTTTCCCTTTACTTTTGTGTAGTTTGCATATGAAAGGCAACTTTGGTATGTAAAATACAGACATGGTGGCTTTCTAACCCCATTCAAAGAAAGAAGAGGAAAAATTTGTTGCATCTAGAGAGCAACATTACGAAGAAACCATAATAATGCCTTTCAAAACATCTCTCGAAGACAACAGTATACACTTCTTTGAATAAATTCTCTTTCCTATATTTGCTACAACAGTGACTCAAACCTTACAGCTACAGTTTCACTACCTTTTTCATTTACTAAATTTGAAGCTATGCTTTTTAACATCTACATTGCATATAATGTGAGAAAGAAACTGAGCCTTTCAGGCCATTGGTAGTTTGACTACCAGAGGCATAGCGAGAAATTTGGCCCGAAAGAGGTGAAGCCCGTAGAAGACTAAAGGTATTCATTGGTTGGGGCAAAGCGGGAAAGAATGTGTTGGCCCAAAATACCTCCCAGATTGCTGGAAATGACACATCCCAGGCCATTCAAAGCCAACAGTTGTAGTCCCACAGCATAGAAATGGGGGAAACTACTAGCGACATCTAAGAAAGAACATTAAAAATCATTCTCAAGGGGGAGGGTGACTGTCCCTCTTTCCCCAACCCCCCTATTTACACGCCTTTTGACTACAATGTAATACATGAAGTATCTACTTTTCAGTTCCGATTGCGGTCCGTAATGCAGATGTCAGATTTTGTGATGGTTTTTTTTTTAGAAAATGTAAAAGATATCATTGTAGCAAAATAACTCTGGCCATTACTTTGAAATTATTGTGTTTGGTACCTGACAGACAATGTCAGCGACCCTGTTCTGCCATTGCTAACTGAATCCAAAGGCTTAACTTATGTACATCGTGTAGCTTGTCAGTAAAATTAAAAACAATTCATTGTTATGCCTGTACATATGATATATACTGCTATTAATGTACAAGGCAAAATAATGTGTTACAACTTAACAACCAACTCGTGGCCCACTAAATGGGAATTGTATTTCTGGGTACCCGAACAGATATGGGCAGCGGATACACTGTCAATTACTGTTGGTTTCCGTCGGTTTGCTGTTGGTTTTCACGTCTTTGCCTTTTGGCCCATATGGCAATGAAGAGGTAAAACTGCCATGCAACCCTAAATACTTCATTTCAGGAGGAGTAATGTCCATTATTTCAGTTACCATGGTGATTTAAATCCAGTCACCAGTTTCTGTCCTTTTATACATATATTTGTACCAGCAGTAAGTAGTCTGCTTTTACATCTCATCATTATTGCACAAACAACCAAAGTCTTGCCCTCCTTCAGACGAGATAGTTCTCTTCCGGTAAGATCTCTCTCTGAGCGACGGAGTCCCAGATCCATTGTGGCTTAACCACTTTGATGTCTGGATGGTCGCCGAGTTTCTGTCAAAAACAAAAGCAAAGAAGAAACAATTTTCAGTGATAAAAGAATATTTGAAAATAACATTATGCAAAGAGATGTCTCAATGGTTCCTTTAATTATTTCAGTGCTGTCAATGGCCGATGTGGATTGAAAGAAATCTCTTCTTAAAAATTGCTGCTTTTAGGTTTGCAGTATTGGCCCAAAAAATAAGCTACAGCTAAGGATTTGGCTAATGCCACATTAGCCAGTAAAATGATGAAATGAAGCTGATGAATTACTCTTACAGTTATTCCGATGACTTATCTAAATCGTTTAATAGCCAGGGTCACAGAGACCTTCTAGGGTGCTAACAACACAGGTGCTCAAGGTGAAGATGGGCACATAATGTTAGTACAAGCTGTTTTTACCTTCTACAGTGTTTTCAATAGGATACACATGCCGTCACATGAATACAACGATGTCCATTATTGTAGGACCACTGTGATTGGTCAACACCTAACCTTTTCCAATGACAAATTAATGAGTGCTAACATTCTGTGCCACTTTTGTGGTGGGAGAACAGAGGTAGGCCAGTGTGAAGAGCACAGGAATATCCTCAGGTCAGATTTGTAGGTCTAGGAACCAGTTAAAAATAAGAGGCAGGCCTACAGACACATTAGACATAATATCCTAGGGAGGAACACAATTTTTAAGGGGGGCCCCTAGCCCTCCTAGACTACAGGTAGAGCGTGACTTCCTTTTATGACAATGGCTTCATTATCCTCTATCACATGAGAAGGAAACTATCAGGAATTGATATCACAAAGTTTTAAGGAGAAAAATTACTGACTTCCTCACAACTTCAGGGAGTGCAAGTGCAGTCTTTGAACACACATATTAAGTGGCATCCGCCATAGTTTCAAAATATCATTGGATTTTACTAGCCCTGCTAGATTCCTCAGATTCCAGAATTCACAATAGCAGGTATGGACAACATGCAATTCATTCTTGACAATACACTGAATTGTAGACAAATTTATCTCTCACTGCCAGATTTTCTGCCATGGTTGACAAAAGGGGGGGGGGGGGACATGGAGTGGTGGTTGGGAGGGAGTTGAAATATCATGATCCAATACTCACAGGGTCATCATGGGATGACACCCCATCCTTTGACACCAGATGGGTCGTCCTGTCAGACAACTGGCTCTCAATCTCTCCGTTATAAGTGAATCATCAGGTCAAGGTGAAAACAAGGTCTCGTGCTACAAAAATATGACTGAATGCCTCAAAGTGGTCCCTTTCGGGATTCCAGTTTTGACATTCCTCCCTCTTTATTCACTGGTAATACACAGGACCATGGATTTGAGGGATTATGCATTAAATAATATGTACATAAGAACTCTGTTCTACCAATTTTTGCCTATGCACGTTGAAACACCATTATCTCAGAAACGGTCGGAGGAGTTGAGTGCAATTTTACAGGTCCGTTTCCACATCTCGTACACATACCTGGCCAAACGATAAAACCACCAATTAAACAGCGATTCACGGCCAAGTTGCCAACTATTGACAGTAGTGATAAGAAATAATCTGACCGAACTCTGTCCCGTTGTATTAATTCTGGGACATGACAAAAAAAAAAGTCACATGATAAAAAAAAAAATGTCAAATGCAAAGTGTCATGAAAGTCACCATGATTTAGATTTTGTCTTTAATAGAAGCAGCCAAAACACAACAGAAGTCCCCCATTTTTTTTCCAAAACCAAAATATGTAGCTTCCTTTTCTACTCATTGAAAAGCAGTATCATCTTGATACTTGGAGAGAAATGATTTGGGAATGCAGATGAAAACAATTACATTTGACCGGTATGTGACAGGACACTACAATGATAAACTTTGTATGTATTATCTAAGGGGGAATTTCCTTTAATTTAAGACATAATAACGACAGCAATGGTTGAAATATACTATTGACAAAATGATGGGCGTTGCCGGCTTATGGTAGATTATGACTTCATAATCAAGGATATGCTACGATGTATCGGCGGAGTTTTTTCCTCTCCGTTTCATCAATGTCTTCATCTAGGTGAACTCTTACGCCTGTCAACCAGTCCTCCAGGCCAGACCACCGCCTCTTTTTTCTCCCCTCGACCCGGTCGGAAGTCGAGGGACCGTCGGATTCCTCCGAGGAGGAGGAGACTTCTATGCTCTGTGAGGCTACCGGAGCTGAAGGAGGTGGCTTGTGAGGTCTTCGAGCGTAGTAGTACCTGGTGAAGTTTGGTCAAGGTCAAGGTAGCATCAACAACAGACAAGAAACATGTAAGTATAGTGAGACATACTTCACATGCATAATAACACACAATTATGATAGCTGTGGTGTAACTCAATAACAGAGAAGAAATGTAAGTAATAATAAAATAAGAATTTATAACTAAATTGTTTCACACAACTTGGTCAAAAGTCATCTTCAGCCACTACAAAATCAAACCAACCATTCACATCAATTGTTCCAATGTTTTGACCCTGATTGTCAGAAAACCTCTTGTAGACAAAAAATGTTCACTTCTGAAATGGATTTAAATCTGACACAAGTCTATTTTATACGTCAAATGACAAAACTTTAATTTGTAACAAATCTACATGTCCACTCTTCCAGATTCTGCCTGATCATTCTTAAACAACGGTTTGTTTGCTTTCTGTATTAGTTTCACACGGATCACTAATTGCAATCTTGTATAGCATCACACAGTTACTACTACTCACACAGATATTGCAGTACCTACAGTACTTTTTATGGAATCATGGATTTACTTTGATTTCTGCAACCTCTACCAGCAGTCAAACTATTCTTACTTTAACGATCACCAGTAACTCTACTAAATCTGTCCTCGAACATGCAACACCAACTTTTGTAGCACTGGACAAAAGGTGCAAATATAGCATCTAAAATAATAGCTACAGCTCCTTCGACAGATGAAACTATTAATTTCCAAGATGCATGGGACAGTCCAATGGTTGATATGTTATTTGAAAAGGATACACAGAAGCTGGGATGCCCCTGTCACAGAGACGCTTCTTTATGACTCGCTCGGTACCATACCAGTTGAAACCAGGAGTAGAGTGACCAATCCGAGGAAGGTGGACACTTGCTGAAATGAGAACAAATTAAAGTGAAACAACATAACCATTTCATCACCAAGGCACATCACCTCACTGATTTACTGTTCAATGCAGTCCCCTTGGCTTCCCAAGCCCAGCTACAATTTCTGTTATACTCAAAACTCTGTTAGTTTCTCAAACTACTGGAATCAAAACATCAGACCTTCTACCTGTTCTCAACTTATCTCTGCAGTGTGGCTCTTATTTCACAGCGTGATTTCAGGTCTTAATATGAGAGGACTACTCCCCTTTGTGTGGTTTTAACTTCGGGCACTAGGGCCTCCCTGATTACTCTTCCGACTGTGTGGTTTCGAGGTTTAATTTCAGAGCACTAGGGCCTTCCTGATTACTCTTGTCCATATGGCTACAGGTTTTAACTTCAGAGCAATAGGGCCTCCCTGATGACTCTTCTGTCTGTGTGGTGTCACATTTGAACTTCAGAGCAATAGGGCCTCCCAGTTACTCTTCTGTCGGCATGGTTTCATATTTTAAGTTCATAGAACTAGGGCCTCCCTGATTGCTCTCCTGTATGCCTCGTTTCCTGTTTTTATTTCAGAGCAAAAGGGGTTCTCTGACTACTCTCCTGTGATTCAATAAACTAACCTTTCTTCTCTTTGGCAATTTTGTATATTCGTTTCAGGCCCTGGTCCAGGGCTGTTAGTTTGATGCCCGACACCGAGTTGTTACGGTCCCTGTGCTGAGCTACAATGAGGACCACCTGAAACAGAGCAGATTCGTTATTTACTTATTCATGAAAGTCTGAGCATGGTAGTCTACTTACCTATGAAATAGTTTGATACTTTGCTTAGTTGTGGGTCAGTTGGATAAAATATTTATCTGTGGAGAAGGTTGGTGGTGTATACACAAAGGGATACCATTGGCAAATTTACAGATACAGCCATTGCACACAGATAATACCCAAATACATGTAGACCTTACATCCATGCTATCATCACTCAGAAGTAGACCAAGTTTCAAGGTCAGTATGTCACCTTGAAGTTCATCATGTACTAAATGTTTGTCTACCTGGTCTACGAAATAATTTTTAAAAAGATGATAGTAACTTCCCGCTGGTAGATATCCAGGTCTTCATCTACATGAAAGGGTTTCTATTTTGTGTTCTAAGCTCCAAATCAACGACGGGTTTCATTACATCTTTGAGTGTCCCTTCTTTTCAAATGAGCATAAGATGTACTTGAAGAATTTTTAAAGGCAGGCCAGATGGTATGAAATTGGACGTACAGAACTTTTCCCAAACCAGTAATAAACTTGTCCATAGAAACGTAAGCAAATTCTGTAGGCAGACAACGAATTAGTGTCATTAATTATCAATAATTGTAATGGTTGTTCTTATAAAATTTTGATGCCAGCAGTTCAGCACTCCAAGGATTTAAATGTTACTATATTAACATGATATCTTTTCTTTCAATGCTTTTGTTGTTTTTTGTAATGTGTCTTTCTACTTAGTTTCCAACATCCATCTGGAGAAAAAAAAAAATCATCCCCCCAAATATGTTTAAATTACATCTTTGAGTACATCCACGAAAATAGCGCAGTCTTGTAAATTTCCTGCTACTGATTGCAGATCTGATGTTCTGATGTGCATAAAATGGTGCAAAAGGCACTTAAGAATGCCCTCAATGGGCGGGGTTTTCACATTTAAATCACATAGTGAACACATCAATGAAGCTTTGCAAGTACATTCTTTGCATTCTCCTGATATGAGATCAGCAGTTCTTAATCGTTCAAACTGGTGCGAAAGGCACTTAAGAACACCCTAGAGGTGGCGCTGTTTTGGGCACATTTAACGCACTATCAAGTACATCAACGAACCGTCACGGGTGCATTCCTTATGTGCCCCTGATAACAGATCAGCATTTCTAAAGTGTTCAAATCAGTGCAAAAGGCACTAAAGAACACCTGAAAAGAGGGTGCTGTTTTGGGAACGTTTAAAGAACATATTGAGTACATCCCTAAAATACATCACTGACCAGAGAAGTTTCTCTCATACTTACAAAGTCATTGCCTCCATCTCTGCTAACCCTCTCATCTATTGGTATTAAGTGGGCATCACCAAGAGCAATATCTAACAAAACAAAACAAAAAAAAAACGGCATTTTGATATTGTTTGGAAAAGAAATGCCTTCTTACATATTCCTACGGAAATTGCCCAACCATGTAAGTCATGTTCGTATCCTGAGTCTAGCTCTGATCCATTGTACTCACTTCCTGTCAGTAGTTCAAAGACCAGATCAAAGGCCCATACATCAGTGTGTTTCTGGCACACACACTGCATAAATGAGGCATGTTGCAATTCCCAGGACATTGACCGGTTCAGTTCAGAACGAGCCTTCTAGAAGGTGTAAACAGATCGCACATGCATGCGAGCAACACGTGCTGCATACAATGAGTGAAGTGCTGAAAAACAAATGTTTCGGTTCTTTCCAATTTTAAATACAAGACTCTGTCAAAGGTTGATCAAAGAAAACTTGCTGCAGGACTACCCTGCAAGCCACGCTCTCCGATGCACTTTGCTTTCTGTAAAACTTACCTTTCATTCTCCCGGCGAGTTCATACTGCATTTCTGGCATCTGAGATCTGTTTGAGAGGGCTGTAAATAAACCACCCTGACCCCAAGAACCACTGTCATCTGGAACACAAAGGAAGCACAATAATACAATAATAATACAATGCCTTTATTTGCTATATTTTTTTTTTGGCCTTTTAAACAATAACATGAAAGTGCAGTCACCAAATACAGCATAGATTACATTCATTGAAATCATGTTTGGTCCACACAGTAAGTGATCCTACGATGCACACTCTTTAAGAGACCTAAGACCCTAACAGAAGATCGATACCAATACGATTCAAAAAAAGGATTACATAGCAATTAAAGGGCAGAAAAAGGATTTTTGAAAAGGGAATTTCCCATCTGTGATCGTATGCACGATGGGTCACAGGAAGCAATGACACTACGCAATGACAATAAATCAAGAGAGATCAGCCCTCCCCTCTGCAGCATCTTAATATGACATTGCCAACATTCACCCAGCTCATTTCTTATCATGCTGACAACATCTCCCCTACAGCATCTCAACAAACTTAATCCATCTGAACCTGACAACGATACCACCCATCGAAATCACCTCCACGGCTGACCATCTGATTTCCTCACGCTTGTCACTCCAAGACACACCAGCTCAGGATCACCACTGCTTTACCCAAAGGTGGCCTCATCAGGCCTCGCCAACTGACTCAACGAATACTATTTTGAGCTTCTTGACAGTGCAACAAAGGGAAATATATAAAGTCGATCACGTCGTGTGAGCATCCTCTTGGTCACCAGATATGGTTTGGCCAGAGGAAAAATGGACCCATTGTTATAGGATGCAGGACTGACAGATGCAGGCGTTCTTTCTTGCCGCAGGTCATTTTTCATCTTGACAATGAATTTTGCAGGAAATAAGTGAATTCTACATTTTATATGGGTTTTATGTATCATTCTCATTCTTTTGTATTGTCAAACTAAATGGTTTTTTTTTTTTTTTTGTCCGTTTTATTGAGATGAAATGGATTCCAGTTCCTTTTAGGGCCAATAGAGATTCTTTTACCTTATCTTTTATCTTTTATTTCACCTTACTAATTTGTCAATACTTGAATGTTGAAACTATCACATGAATAAGTTTGTCTTAGGCACAGCGGTAATAGAACAATATAGGTCACCATGGAAACTACCAACAGGAGACAAAAGACAGGAATTCCTCAGACACTTTCAGCCAGGGAGATAAAATACAATTTGACTAACCAACACAATGAACGACAATTGAATCTCCCTTTTTGACATCTGGATACGTGACATCTCCCTTGACGTATCGAATTGCCAACCGCCTCTCCTCCTCCTCATCATCTTCCAGCAGTTCTCCTGCTTCATCTTCATCATCCTCATCATCTGAATCCAGGATGATATTTGACGAGCTGTAATTGTTTCTCGTCCATAAATCTTCCCTGTGAACGTTTCAATATGTCACACACACTTAAATAGAACACTTGAGAGAACGTAGTTGAAAAAAGTGTAGTACTGAGATTTTTGTTTCTACCATCACTATTTCAAATCTCTTTTAAAAGAATGAAACTCACACCCAAAAAAAAATTCTTTAATCTGACTTCACCAGAGGCCGAAATGACAGCAATGAATTCCTATCAGACTGTCCTTTCGGCCTATAGTAAGTAGTTTGGCATGTAGACATGTAGTCCTCATTTCAAGCCATCTTTTCTGACAGGTCCAGATTGCCTTTGATATTCCCTGCCTTTGTCAATTGTGACAAGTAACTAAATGGAGCCTGATGAAACTTTTTAAGATATCTGCCACATAAAACATCATTCTTTACAATATCATTCTTCACCAGTATTTACTTACAGTTTTCTTCTTCTCTCCTGGGCCCTCCTGACTTCAGCTTCCTCTTGCAGTTTAGCTCTCTTGGCAGCGGCTTCTTGCCTCTGAAAGACAACGAGAAATGTTATTTAAAAGGAAAACAGCTGATTCAACTGGTCTAAAAGAAACACAACAGCATTCAGTGTTAACATTAGATTGTTCTTTGATATAAGCAATGACACACGATGAATTTCTTGCACATAGACCTACCAATAAAACAACAGAGACCCACAAGGATACAACAATGGTCTTCATAATCACAAAAGTTTTCTTTTACGACAGCAACAACTTTAACACACGGATGATCTCATGTTCATCCATACTTGGTAAATATTCCTAACTCCTATTGGTCCATTGTAGTCAGGTGACCATGTATTATCCTAGGTAATGCACTGTCCATTTTAGAGTGAACTCACTCGCAGATGAATACGATATAAATGTAGATCGACGACATTTTTTCGTCTGCTATCTAACATAAAACAATCGTGGCACTTTGTCAATTGGGCTCAAACATGGTTGACACGTCGTGAATCGTCTTCACCGTTTCTCTGGGGTTCGTTTTTGTTTAGTTTCTCTCGGGGGTTAATGCTATCACTGGATGCACTCAGCGTGAGCCACTCAGGGTGAGTCCTCGGGCATCACTTGCATTAACCCTCCAGAGTGCATTATCCTTCACTGAATGCACTGTCCAGCATTGATTAACCTTTAATTATACCACAAAGATCTATACAATAAGACAACGTTGACCCCTGGTGTGTACACCAGCTTGGCAATGGTCCACGTAACATCACATTAGCATGTATGAATACACAACCATGAACACCAAATACTACATTACAGCATTGGAGAGCAATGTACCAATGACTCATAGAATACCATGACTCAAAGTGAACCATGACTCATAGGGTACCATGACCCTAGCACCTAAATTAAAGAAAGTATGATCACATCGTGACCGAGCAATAAACCGTAACATCACGACGATGGTAACACATGCATGCAATACCACTCCGGTACTAAACAGTGATGCTGTCCATGTTGCAACATTTTAACAATCCCATTCCAATGGATACAATAATAATACCATCATGACAACCATGTGTCATGATGTTACACCACAATGACCCCCATAACAATGCCAGTAACACCTCACTGTGTAACACCACACCGAAGTGACCAACGTACATATGTGACCTACATACATATTGTTACCATTTTCTGATGATCCACTTAAAAATGGCCACAGTGAAGTGCCACAATAACCTCGAGAAAAATGACCAATTGACCACGAGTTCACTTAAGTGGCCCATTAATAACGCAAGTTGCCTTCTACAAACACTGACACAAACCACTGGCCAGGACTACCACATCATACATAATCCACTCATCTGAAGTCCTCGTAAACATGAATCGCCATACTGAGCCTACCTTCCTTCTTCTCTCCTCTTTTTCTTCCTCCGTGAGCTCCTTTCGCTTTCTGGTTGGAACGGCCAGTTCTTGGAAGGTACTGGTGGAGCCGGGCTGTCTTCTTGATCTTGGAGTATTGGCATTTTCATCTCTGGTCTTCGCTTCCTCTGCAATTCATTGAGGCAAACATATTAAAATAAGTTACAAATCAACATTTTAAACATGAGTGATGTTAACCACACCAGGCATTGAAAGGCACATGGGTCACATCTGTGCCCATTGGTCGTAAAACTTTATGAATATTCATGATCTTTAATATGCCCAACAAATAACTTTTCATAATAATGAAAGAAGTTCTCACCTGCAAGAAGTTTGTCAAAGGCATCTTTATCTTGTTCTGTTGTTTCTTTTGAGTAGTCTTTACCCTCAAACATGTAAATGTGATCTGTAAATCATAAAAAAAATGAGCAGAATGACAGTTAAAACAACATATGAATCAATTTTCTTTAAGTCCAACTCCACAAGTTTGGACAAAAGGCTCATAATTTAAGCCTCTTCAATTTTATTTTTTATTCTTCCATTTTAAATAATTCATTATTCAAGACATGTTAACAGCTTGAAAATCTCTTCCTTTGGTAAATACCTTGCTGTGTATCTTCATCTAACTCCATCTGCTCCTCCTTCTCGTCTGCCTTCTTGTTTTCAATCTCTGCCTCCTCTGGTAGTGACCACTCCCCATCCACGGTTGCTCCCAGGATGCTCTGTAGGTCGACATTATCAATGGAACTGTCCTCCGACTGCAGCAACTTATCCAGACCAAACTTCAACATTTCTGATAGCTGCAAGTGTTCAAAACATGTTTCTTGTTAAATGTTTACTTGTACATGAAAAAAATTAATTGAATATTTGGCACTAATCTCTCATCAAAATTGTACAATTTATGTCCCATTCTTGCCCTGCACATCAATTCCTTTCCAATTTTGTAACATTCTTGCCTTTATACCGTGGATGCCTACTACCCCCCCCCCCCCCCATAAAAATCCTGACCCTTCATTTCATTCTCTCCTGTCAACACTCCACTGTTCCCCCTTCTTTTTCCGCATCGCCTTTCTTCTTCTTCGATGTCTTCCTAACACCCCATTTGGTTAGTCGCTCCCGCTCCCCATCCCAACACCCTCCCAAGTCATACCCCCATTATCTGTCACTTTTCCATTCCCACTCATCCCCCCCCCCCCCATTAAGTGCTCTGTCACACTTATTTCCTACACTGATGCCCCATGATACTCTGTCCTTCTATCCCTATGTGCCTCCTTCCTACCCTCCCCCCACTCCTCCCCTCCATTCTTGCCCTATGGGGTTCTTTATCTTACCTTATCTTTACACACATGTGTGGTACCAACAGACTACATACCTGAGTGGCATTCACTGCAGTGTTATTGGCATTGGCCATAGATGAAAACTGTCCCCCTTCTACCACCTTGTTAGTCAGTTTCAATTTCAAGTCGGCCCTCCGTAGAATTACTTCCTCGACCGTGTCGCGACCGACCAGACGAATCACCTTCACTGGCCTGGAGGAAAATGAACAGATAAACATACACATAATTCAAAATCATGAATTTCATTCAGAGAGGCATCTAACTTTGTCCTGGCATTGTTGTAGTTCGAACTTCTCTCTTCCCTAAGATTTTTCTTCAAAGCTATCGTACTGAGGATTCAATCCTATCAACTACTTCATGTTCTGACGTCAGAACAAAAAAAATGGTGTAAAAATTTAAGGAAGAAGTTGCATATCAGACACACAACCTACTTAAAAACATATGTTAAGACTGTACAGATGAGATATTACCAGGAAGTTCACACTTAAAGGACCTTTGCAGTTGAGGTCAAATAGATAGTTAAAAAAAAGATCGCTATGCACCATCATGTGGTTATTTAACGTTTGCATCTTGCCGCCAATAAATTGTTTCAGTGTCTTTGACAGTTTTACACAATGTAATGCCAGACTTTCCTTCTGGTTCTAATAACTGCAATTGTTGCAAGTTGGGCATACCTCGTTTGTCCAATTCTGTGGGCCCTCGCAGCAGCCTGGATGTCATTCTGTGGGTTAAAGTCACTGTCCACGAATATCACGGTGTCTGCACCGACGAGATTCAACCCTTGGCCTCCAGCTTTGGTGGAGAGTAGGAAAACGAACGTCTCGTCTTGCTCGTTGAAATTTCTGACCGCTAGAAATCTTTCCTCGCCTCTCACGGAACCATCCAGTCTCTCATAAGTGTATCCTTGAAAAAAAAACACGATATCACATATGAGAGATGCATATCCTGTAAGTAAGGTATATCCCAAATAGTAGAATGGTGTCTTCTGGTTTTATTTTTTTTGCAAAAAAAGCAGCAGGAGAAGAAATAGAATGTGTTATTATGAAAGCGTCTTGTTCGCTCTTGTAGCGTTGAAACTTTTCTTGTTGATTGAGCAGCGCATGATCCACTCTTGGAAGTCAAGTGGAACGGCAAATGAACACATTCTAAACTGAAACTGGAAAATATCGTGACGAATGAAAACCTGCTGAATTGGCCAAAAAGTTAGTAAACTTTTTTAATTTTTAAGTAATTAAAAGTTTGATCTCAATGAGTCACTGAATGCACAGATTAACTCCTTGGACAGTTTTTACTAGCTTCCAACCTACCAACCTACCTCAAACACAATCGAACCCACACTGCTTGTCCCCCACCCCTGCAGAAACGTACACAAATAGAGCTTTATAAGAAGGAAGATCCATGCAAGCTAATCTGTAGTGCTTGAAGTCATTTAATCTTCATTGTCATGGCTGGTGGATTATGCTATCAGAAAAAAAAAAATTCCTAGATATGGCAGGATAAAAGAGAAGATCAGCAGATCTTAATAAAGTAAATCATTCAATGCACTACTTCTCAAATAGCCCTCTGAACTATGATATGAGTAATCTTTGATCATTATGGACAGGTGTATGGTACCTCTGAGACGAGAATAAATCACAGACCTTTGATTCTATTAGGAAGTTACCACCATTTGCAAGTACATTTTGAAGTACAGGTTCCTCATCCCCCTTACCTCCTCCTTGTGTCCCCACCCCATACATTTTCGTTGTCATACATCTGAAACTGTATTCATTTCATAAAAAGTTTAGGATTTCATATACACTCCAGAATGTTTATCCTTGCTTTGAAGGAACTTCTCGCTATGAGAGACAAGGCTGTGGGTGTACTACCTCTGTATCCAAGATAGTCCTGTAGGATATCCAGCATGTAGGTCATCTGGGAGAAGACAAGAACTTTGTGGTCATGTTGCCATAGAAACCGCAGCAGTTGGTCGAGAAGATGAAGTTTACCACTGGCATCTATAAGATGGTCCCCAAGTTCGAATGGTTCTGGTTCCACACCTGGAGAAGGGTGTAAGTGTTTGGATAAATGATGAATTTTAATCTCAGAAAACAACTTTAGGGTACATACAAAATAAATCCAGTGAATAAATATGCAACATATGGTACGAGATCCACGACAGACATGTTCACATGTCACATTTGTTTACAGCAGCAATTATAGAGGGTGCTATACCATTTACCGGGTTCAAACAAAAATGTATGAACAGCAAACTTTTCTTACCAATAAAATCAAGGTATCACATAAAAGGAGACAAAAAAAAAAGACATACTGATTATAGTAAAGACTGGTAGGAAATTGAGAAAGGCAGAATTATTGCTAAGGAGTGAGCAATGGATGTTTTGTGAAGGCCTTGTGATAACTGGCTCGATAAGTGTGCAGACAACTAGAATTTCTCTTAAAGGAAACCAGGATACTAAGCAAGTGGAAAGGCTTTACCATTAAACATGTAAGGGTGACTGACACATTTCCTGAGCTGCACGAGAACATTCATCAGGTTGGTCTTGTTTGGACCAGATCCCTGAAACTGATGGAAAGTACCTGAGAGAAAAGGAATGTGGGACATAAAATTCTAAAAATCATACAATTTTATCGTTTTTGTGTATCTAAATTCATGTACTAAAGCTTATTACATCTCTGACTCAGAAACCAACACCAGAGAACTAGCAACAGAAGTATGATCCATCTTTGTACCAAAATTAAGCTGACACTGAAAATGTGGTGACGGAACTCAGTTCAACTTTTATTCAGTTGCTTCGTCAATATAACACACATACGACAAATTATTCCATTCAATCGTGGAAGCACATTATACGCAACTACTGCAAAAACTCTCACAATTAGATGGAAGAATTATCGCTTGGATTATTGTTTTCTTTCGCATTTCTGTGACCAAGTAAAGATCACTTCCACATCACTTTTGGTTTTTGCTAAACATTCCATTTCACTTTTCAATTCCTTGCTGCCATGAAGACTGCTACCACTGAATCTTGGTCCTACATAAGAGACTAACTCTGAGGATTTATAAGATTTCATTTGTGTTAATACTTACTGACGTCTTTCGTTAATATCGCCTTGTAAAGCTTCTTTTGCAGAGCCGACAATCCATGGAATAACAACACCTGGAGACAAAAATGATTAAAAGTGAATAGATGCAGGAGCAAAGGACTGATTTTGTTTCTCTGTCTTTTCAATCGACATTTTGAAGATCACGTGACTGAGATGACTGTTTTATAGTCATTCTTCAAATTATTAGAGAAGCCTCACAAATCTAAAGCAAGATCATCTCAAAGTGGCTTGTTGCTACCCATTGTAATAACGATAGCAACCAGACAGTAATCAGTCATGCTCCAGTGCACACAGCTCATGGCCTCACACAGCCCACGTACAGGCTGTGTTCACTCAATCATGTGGGATATGCAGGCTGCTAAATGAGCAGCAGTGTTTTAGTGGTAAGAGCACAGCCACCTTGTGCATTTAAGATGATCATAGGTTAGATTTGTGAGGAGTCCCTTAATCTTTAGAACAATTTACAGTAGTTTTCACTTAAACTGAAAGGAAATAATGTTTTTTGTTTATTGGCATGTTGAAGCAACATGAATGAGATACCTTTTTTTATAAGCACCTTTTAATGCACACACATTAAACAATAGTCTACATGATCCCAAAACCCTTGTCAAAAATGAGGAATAAACACTAACGATGGTACTAGGCATTTCCCTGTAAAAATGACATCTATTTGGTCCACAAAAATATCAAAATTGTACATTCATAATGAAAAATGTTCATGACAGCCTGATGCATAGTTCACAATCAGGGCATGACCACATGAAAACTGCTTGATGGTTTCATGCCTTCTTATTTCTGTAAAACTTCTTTCGCCAAGGCTTGGTCAGCATATTATAAAAAAAAAAATTAGAATTTTTTACACAATCTATATTTACATAGGAAGACTCAGAGCAGATTGAGCGTTGTTGACATGTTTTTGTTAATTGTTATTATGGTTTTTATGAAAATATGTCAAACATTTTCTGGCCTATTCTTTCGATCTACCAGTTTACTTTTTATTCGTACTGTTAGAAGGAAAGAAGAGAAGTTTCCTTTTGTTATCAGAGTGAAACAGCACATATGAGAACCTTGTTATACAGTTGAGTAACATCTTACATTTCACTTCTGTAACATGCCACAACATACCCACCTCTGACTTCTTCGGAAGGTCCAAAACAACTTCATTTTTAGTCCTCCGAAGAAGAAATGGTTTCAATACATTGTGGAGGTTGTTCATCGCTGTGATTTAGAAAGCAGGGAAAAGCAATCAATAGAGAAGAAAAGTAGGACATGATTCTGCAAATTAATGCCACAAAGAAGGCTAACATTAACGGTGTGTAATGTAAAACTGGATTTAATTTCTCGGAAAAATAGTCCAAGGGCAAAATTGACTGAAAGTCAGATGCTTGTCAGCTTTATGTCACAGGAAAGCACAATATTTTGTGTATCGTCAAACTGGACTAAGTTCTCAAATTAAAAGTCAAAGAGCAGTACTGTCCATGTCAAATGAAAGACACTGTACTGCCTAAAGTGTAGCTAAATGTTACACATAGTCAGGCAATTGAACCATATCAACTTAAGAGCAGTCTGCAGAAATGACAAAAGGAATTTGATTTATGCATTTTCACTGAGTTACAACCTGCTATGATGTGAGCTTTGATGTAATGGATAGCTAAGGCTGGTGCACTGATGTTCTGAGGAAAAACGAAAGCGGATATTCCATCTTGCTATTGTTATTCAAAAGCAAATCACCCTCAATTTACAGGCAACATATCCAGCATAACGGAAAGGCTGGACAAAAGATGCAGTAAGCATGAAAAAAGAAGTGGAGCCCCAATCAATAATGGCGATTATGACAGACATTTTTCACAGAAACATTAGACAACCGAAAGAACCAAAGATCCTGCAACTTCCAAGGTTCTGTAAGTCCGGAGATCCTGAAAGGGGCCTCTCCACTTTCTCTTTTCAAGCAGCATAGCAGTACACAGTCACCATATTTGGTAGTTGTAATCAAAGCCTCAGGTGGTAGCAATTATGAGTCACACAGTCCTCAAAAGAATGAAACTTAAAAATCACCTTTTTCTTCTGAAATATCCTCAAATTCTTCGATGAAGGCATCGCATGCCGACAGACGAAATACCCTGGGAGCGACGAAGGAGAGGAGAGAATATAGCTCCGAGAGATTGTTCTGGACTGGTGTCCCACTCAGTAGCAATCGATGAGATATTTTGAGCTGGAATATTGAATGGAAAAGAAAGTTCTGAAAATATAACAAATGAAATATGAACAAACACTAAACAGGAAAATCAGTTTTTGGTGTAAACTTTTTTGTTCAGTGGAATAAATCAAACAAATTTAGGAGACATGCCAAAATTTGTTACAAAATTCATAATTTGTGACAAAAGTTGTGAGAGTCCTTAAGGAGGCCTTGAATTCTGAGGCGTGCGAGTACGACTGCTCACCATAACTCCTCTCAAATCACTGTAAGGAGTGCGAATTTTTGCACACCTAGATAAGAATGGGAACTCACGTAAATCTATTAAGGTTTAATAAAATAGCACACCTACCACACTCCTTAACTTTCTAAGGAGTGTGATTTGTAATACACATGGAGAATTTAAAACTCAAGGCCTGCTTAAGAAGAAGAAAAATTACGAATTCAGCCTATCAGCTCAGTCATATATGATTGACAGTACGTGTTAGTTTCGAATAAAAATGCTGGCAAAAATAGTCAACATTAGCACAGTTACTATCAAACTTGTTGTTAAATAGAATGAATGATGGGTGTGAATGATTTGTGGAGATGTTTTATCAGATCTGCCAAAACAAACAAATTGAAAAATGTAATATTCATGGACTAACTGTATGTCCCTGACTCCCCCCCCCCCCCCCCCTCTATTATAGAAGTTCATATTTCACATGCACAAACAACAAAAGAGACAGAATGGCAGAAATATTGAAAGTCCTCAAGACACGAGACCACACCTGTGCCAGTTCAGATAAGTAGATAAGTGATAAGAGAGTGGATAAAGGCACACCAAACGTTCTTCTGAAGGTGCATACGAGTACACACAGAGCACCAGGTATGCTGTAATGGTGCACAGGAAGGTACTGTGCCTAACACACGGGAAATTCTACGGCTTAAAGACCAAAATGTTATTTCTCAGGAAAATTTAGAAGTGTTATCACTATCTCCATGTAGCAATGTAAGGAAAAGATGACACTTTTTATACGATACTAAGTAACACTATAGTTGAGTTGCAGTCACGACTAATTTTAGCGATGCTTTGGATGAAAAGAAACGCAACCTCTCTTAACATCTGGTACAACAAAGAGTTAGAGTTCTTCAGACGATGTGCTTCATCCACCACTAAAACAGACCACTGCATCTTCTCCAGAAATTCTTCATCTTTTAAGCAAATCTATTGAAAAAAACAAAAACAATTGGACATCATTTAACAATATGCTGACATGGGTCAAATTTGAGATAAAGCACGTCAATTTGAACTTCTACCAGTACCATTTCACACAAGATGAAGATCCTAGAGAGAGGGTGGGTCTACATACCTCATAGGTGGTGAGCATGACATTAAATCTGTTTCTATCTGAACGTATGCTTCTCCTTATGTCCTGCCTTTCCTCTTTACCACCGATGTAGGAGACAACTCGGAGGTTGGGAGAGAACCTTCAACAAAATGACCAGAAACATCAGCATCAGTGTAAAAAATATGTCAAGTTGTCAACTCATGTTCCAGCTTTAAGTTACCAGACTAACATTGATTTGTAACTGTAAATCAAACGTAAACAGCAGGGCTCATCACACTCACTTGTCAGGAGCGCCCCCGTCTGACCCCTCCCCCTAGGGGGAAATGCATAATTTATTTTCTGCATAAATCGCATTTGAGAGACACTGCTAGATGTGATGGTGGACTCGGGCTTGGCTCCCTGTCAGACCCTCTTGGTCTCAAGACTTGGCCCGGACCCTGGTATTTTGGACTTGACTTCAATCCTGTCAAACTTTTTTAGAACTGTGTAATCATATCATGATGCAGGAGATTCCTTTTTGCTAGACTTAATTTTTGCAAAAATGTCGTTTTTCTGATGGTTCAAGTAAACATTGGAAAAGTGACATACTGTCAATATTTGACACAAAAATATGTCGTCACTTTCTTTTTCCTTCCTTTATGATGCAAATACAAGCAAAATACAGTGACCAGATTTTATTTGAGGGGGTACCTTTCTAAACCACAAGTCCTGCCCCAAAACCCTTGCTCTTCCTCGTTTTCTGAGTCACTATATGACTCGAAATTCAAATTAAATAAACTCTGCAAAGCTTCTTGAGAATTACGATTTTTGAAAAAATAGAGAGGGCCATTGCAACATTGAAATTTGAAAGAAAATGCATCCACATGGTTTGTGCCGCGATAAATTGCAAGTAGTGCAGAACATTCTAGAAGACTTCTGGGTTTCACATTCTTGATCAACATCTCAATATCAAAACATGTATAATAGTCAAAAGGAATTTGAGGACACGTCATAGGGTGTTCGCTGTATATACCGAACAATCTTACAAGGGTGTATCGTTGATGGGTAAGGTGTTATGTGACTCACTTTGATGCACATATTACAAGACGAGTAAACTCGTCTTAGGCAGTGTGTGAAGGTTAGGACATGACGAATATCCTCGTCATATGCAGTTAAGCGGTTACTATGCAGATTATCAGAACGCTTTTGACAAAATTAGGAATGATGACAAATGTTTCAATTAGACACCGATTCCTGCTTTGGAGTAACCAAAGTTCATTGCAGCATCGTAACTAACAAGAGATTTCATCTATTGAAGAGTACCTTTTAACTTCACCCTGCCAGTTTGCAATCACAGATAGAGGGCTCACTACCAGGATAGGTCCATCTATGGAATTAGATCCAATGAGGTGAGTCAAGAACGCCACAGTCTGTTAAAGAGAAAATTCGGTTTTAGTATTCGGTTTAGTAGCCCACAGTGTTACACTTACACTTACTGTATGTATTTATGATAACTGGATGCACTAGGACAACACTTGAAATGTACTACAATCTTGGTGTTCACCACTGGTTAGGATGGAGCAGCCACATGTGAAGTCTCCACAACCTTTGATAATTAAGATGTTACATGATGCAAAAGAGATGATTTCTCGCTCCATTCTTCCTCCCATATGTTACACAATTTCTCAGTAATGTTAATGCAAAAATATAGGGGGTCAGATTTATTTTCAATGGGCAGTCCATACTTCAGGGGTTAGGCAGTTTTCACTTGGAGTCAAGCTGTCCCCCTACTGTAAAACCCCTCTTGGAAAACATTGAGTTTTACCACTTGCATATTAGCATTAGAGACCTCAAACCATGAGATGTATGAGGCATGCCTCCCCGTCACAAAAAAAAAAAATCATTCCTTCTTCTCGGCCACTTCCTCTCAGACTAGTGTAAGAAATGTTGATAGTTACATTGACGACAACTTGCTCTTCACAGAAGTATGACTGATCTGAAACTAAAGTTTGTGATGGAGAGATGTGAAGCTGCTGATCACAGCATTAAAAACCAGCAGTTAATACTGAAGAATGTAAAATTTTAGGCTGCATGGATTTTTCTTCAATCCACCAGCCAATATTTGAGACGGAAAGTAAACACTGGGGTATACATACACTTTACCATGTCTTGTCAAATATCAATGGCATGTGTAATGAAAACAACACATTATGAACTGAGGCTCACATAACCTTTTTACCAGAAGTATTCAACCTGCAATGTTCAGTTGAATGCAAGATCAATTGAAATCTTTTAATGTCTTCCAAGATCTTGAAATGCTGTTTTTAATTATTCTACAGAAGGTATCACAAAAAAAACATTACCATCATGACTGCATTTACTCTAAATGAATCCATCAATATCAATTTAATTACCTAATGATATTGTAATCAAGAACTCCAGCACCATGAGAATCTCACCTGGCATGTCTTTCCGAGCCCCATTTCATCTCCGAGGATGCAGCCGTGCCGGTAACGCCATCTCTGGAGGAGCCAGTTGACCCCCTCCAGTTGGTAAGGCCTTAATGAGATATCTGATGAAATTTAATTTTCATTTATTGGTTTAAAACTTCGTAACATTGAACGATAACGATTATGTGCATATTTTCAATAAACAATGAAAAAAAACAGCACTTTAAGATCGATCCACATTGGCTGGCTGATGATTCTAGAGCACTGTCAAATGTAGATGCCAGATTCCAGATTAGTATAAAATGAATGAAAATGATGGAAGACTTAAAGACAAAGGCTAACTTTGTTTTCTTCAAACAGCACATCCTGCTTTAACATACATCCAAAGGATTTACAATAAATGTGTACAGTATTTCTACATCTTGAGTTACAGTACTACATGCACAAAATTTTTCCACCTTTGCTCTGGTTTCCTGTATACACATCAGTCCTTAATTGGAAAGAATCTCCTTTGATGGCAGACATTAAAAAATAGCAGATCAAAAAGTCATCAAGAAGGAAGACATCTCCACCACCAATGTGACAGCTGCTACTGTATGTAAAGAACCTTACCTTTCAATCCGCTACTTTGCAGCTGTTCTTCTGTTATGTCTGTTGAACGATCTTTCTTTCGAGTCTCGCTTAATTCTTCGAGTTTCCTGTAAATTCTATCCATGTTATAAAGTCATAAAACAACAGCACCACAACAAATGCTACAGTAACTTGCAGTGACCTGTGAGGAACAATATCAAACACAATGCACACATTAGATACAGTAACAGAAACATTTCTAAATGCAGAAAATGATCAGGTTTATGCTCATTAACTTTTTTATCAGACTTACAACTTAATCTTTTTTTTGGGGGGGAGGGGCCATGGAGGGTGAGTCCAGCAAACTGGAAAGGAAAAACTTGATTATTAGTGTTGAAACTCAATTGCAGTTAGTGAGCAAAAATCACTGATACACTGTGCACCAAAACACTGTTGAACGAACAGACTTTACCTCGCTAGTGCCTCTACTGAAAATACATCCATAGTTTTACACTCCAAGTTTGCACACTTCACTTAAACAAACTCCCCACAATAGTTACTCTGTCATAATAGGTAGTAGCACTGAAGTGACTAAAAGCCTGCATGCAGAAAGTTCAAAGTCAGCCTTCTTTGATTTGTGCTGTATAAGGAAAGCGCTATAACGTTAAGTGTGACATATCGGTTTAATAAGACGATCACATATTCCAATGAAAGTCTGATTTTGAATCTGTAACTCAAGCCTGACTTAAATTTTAACGTTAGTGTAACATTAGACTTAATTTTAGTTTTTCAAGGGCAATAGTTCTTCATTAGCTCTCAGTGTGGCAAGTGGTCACCTGATGTCAAATAGAGACATCAAGAATAAAAGATCTTTGCTATTTTTAGATCAAACATTCTCAATAACAGCCTGGCAAGGAATTTGTTTCCCGGTCAATTACACAAGAGATAAACTATAAAATGTATGTGCAAAACCTGCATACAGTACACTACTGTCCACACCTGCTGTACAACACCACAAGTCTGTGGTGCAGAGGAAGCTTCGTTTATACCATGCGTTAATGAACCATATGTCCGGCAAAGCAACCACTAGGCAGCTCAGATGACTCCTGAATATACCAGTCAGTTGAATTTGGAAACAGTCATTTCATCCCATTTTCTACCACTAAGCAGGAGAGTGTCTAAAGTTAAAGGTTGTGTAACATGCTTCTAGACAAGAGCACCCTTAATTCAGAAACTGCAAACTAAAACCCTCAGTGAAAAATTCGTTGGAATTTTGTTTAAATATTTTACCGTTTTTGAGATATGACTATTCAAAATCTGAGAAAAATGCAAAACAGATGATGTGGAGTATGGCACAGTGTCAGTATTTCTTTTGTTAAGCATATACTATTATTACTTAATTACTGAGTTTCACATTGGTAAGTTGTATCGATATTTTTTAAGAAGAAAATACATGCTTCCAAAATAAAACCCTCCCGGCATACAAAATCCTAAAATTTCCTTGAAATAAAGGTGAAATAAAGGATTAATGTAAGACATATCATAGGGGTCTGTCTCTTGAAGTCACAAATTTGCATACTTAGTGAATGCTTTTTCATGATACAGCTGTGAGACACTCATTTTATTTGACTGTAATTTGGTCAATCTTTGATGGATTTTGATAGAATGTGTGTGAATTAATATTTCCAATGCTAAATGCATCCAATACTCCAAAATGTCATTTTCATGTCACACGACCTTTAACGTTTTTTGTCCCATTCCCCATGCATCCAATTAGTCACCCTAGGTACTGTACCCCCTCACAAAAATATCAAAAGGTGACTGCTACTCTATTTGAAGAATTAAAAGCAAAATGCTGACAAGTGGAGGGATTCTTAATTGAGAGAATGATATTTCACTGCGTTCAAACCCCATGCAGATGCCGACTTATCTTGTTCCTTACTCAAGATATTGCTCACTGGAGACAGAATGGTCAAGCAATATTTCCAGTAGCCTTGCAGTTACCACAATGCCATGTAACAGCAGCAAATTATTGCAAGAAGTCTTTATTTTTCTTTAAAATTAAGGCCCTCATTTAACCTAGAAATTTGATACAAGTCAAAATGTACAGTGGATTGGGTATATAGATTTTCTTTAAAATATTGTGGAAATTAAGATTTCTTAAACTAAATTGCAATGTCTCTTTGGAACAATTGCGGTTGAGGTATGGTTTATAACAATAAAGTCAAGAGAGAAAAATATTCTTACAGTAGTTTTCATGAAATATCAATTGTCCTCACTAGCCAATCCGTTTAAGTTAATATTATAACAAGTTAAACTGGAGTGAAAGACTCGACAATATAGCCTGTTCTGTACCATTACCAGTTTTGCGATAAACTTACGGAAGTGTATACTACGGTGAACTGTACGGTGCCTTGCTGAGGTGCTAAGGAGTAAGGGCCTAACCTTGATGGCTAACTTTTTCCTCTCTAATTCGTTATCATACTGTAGACGTATATTACACTCACAGCAGTGTTAGATCGTCAAATTCAGAAGCAATTCCATCGAACTACGATGTAAATAGTGCAACGTGAAGGATTAATGGGCAAAATCGGCTAATCACTGGGGTTTACCACCCCCCCCCCTTAACTTTTGCCTTCCTGGGCTTTTCAACTCAAAGCGAAATGCAGGTTATGTAATGGACAGGCTTTGATGATCTTACAAAACACGTAACCTTAACCAGTTAGTAGTTACGTCTTCTTACTTAGCAAACTGTAGGCCTACCGGATTACAATCACGGTTTCTTTCCCGTCTGACACTGGGTGAGTGCCAAAACAGCTGCCTTGTTTCATACGTCCCGCGTAGAACAGCTTAATACAAGCAGTGCAAGTGACTGTTACAAACTACTCTATCCCCCACCGCAGCCAGCTCCGATCTATAGTACAGTATCGGACTGTATGTACTGTAGCCAATGTATCAAGCTGTGACGACAACCACAGAGATCGAGCAAATGATGATCCATGCTAAATCGAAACTAAACAAAAGAGATAAAATTTGGCAAAATGTGGCATAATCTCCTCAAAATTATGATTTAAAAGTATCCAAAATTGTTATAAATGTAAAAAATGTACAAAAATCCCGATATTAGAGATATACGAGTAATTTTATTTACCACTTCTACTGACAATATGAAAATTGTTATCTATCTTGGTAGCGTTTTTCTGTGTTGGATGTAAGACGCTATTTATAGACTGTCAATCTGCAATTGCTATGACGTAATTTATATGTCATTGTAAACAAAACATGTGCAGGCAAGTTTGTGCACGGCACTCTGACGGCCTGCAGAGCTCCCACCCAATCTGTTAGGATATTTGTCAGTAAACTGATAATATATCTCAATTTCAATATCATGAAAACATATAAACTGTTACTAGCAGAAATTTAAGTCTGTAACTCCAGTTACCAGTAGTCATTTACCAGTAGTCATCAACGATGTGAACCCATGACATCACACCTACTTGGTTCAAGTAATCAAGTTCACTTTTTGTCGAAAATGTGTCAACCAAGTTAGTGCTAATTATATCGAGAACCGAACACTGGAAATGAATGAAAATTGACCAGACTGCTTAGTAGTGTATCTTTCCCTTTAATATATCACACACAGTTGGTTCTGTACTTTTCTTTTAAAAAAGCATAGGCCTACTATGTTTTTACTTTGATGAATCCCAAAAAATCTGAAGGGCCTGAGGGAGGTGGGGGGCCTGAGGGAGGTGGCGCCACGGGGTCACGAGATTAAAAAATAGGTGGGGCCTGTTTACAACTTTTCGTAAAGGTACCTGGAAGCACTATTCACACAGAAATTTTCGCACTTATAAGGGCGCTTGGAAGCACCAAGTTATTCAAGGGAACAAGAGACCAAGGGGCAGGGGAGGGCGAATGTCCCCTAGTCTAAAAAATGGAAAAAAGAATGGAAAGTTGCTATTTGTGACACCACTGACTGCATGGCGGTCTCAAAGTTTGGAATTAGTCCCCTCCACTCCTCAGAGAGGTAGGCCTATTGTTTTGAAATTACCAGAAACTACGGCTTTTAAGGTGCTGATTTCTGTAGGGATTGAGTTGAGCCTCTATCACGAAACTTGTTGGAAAGTTTACCCTCAGCGAGAATACCCTACTTTTCCCCGTCGCCTTTTGCACCCTGATACTTACACATTACCAGCCTATACGTGCCCTCGTCAACGCTACAATATTTCATTTGATAGATTCCAAGCTCAAATGGCGAATTGATCAAATTAGAGAGTGACCCATTTAGTGTACCGAGTTGTATAGACCGACAACTATTATGTCGCTTCTTTTTCAGTGAGATCGTTGTAAGAATAATCTCTGCTCACCACGATTGCTTCATCACATAATGATTTACCTATTTTACGATTCTGTTCTGTTTTTAAGTCAACAGATTTAGCTCCTTTTTCAGAGGTGGTTGGCTTACTTGAAAAACTACTATTAAAAAAACACCATTTTTGGCACCACTGAAACAGAGAAAACTGAGAGTGAAAGATACTAATTACCAGAACAGAGATAAAAATAACATGAAAGACTTTGATTTTAGGTTACAGTCATGAACATTGTACCGAATTTCTTTGTCCGGTGTTGGCCGATGCTGCATGTTTTTATACTATTGCATCAGGATTTTTTTTTTTTTGCTGCAACTGAGGGAACACAATTGTGAAAATGCATGGGAGCACTGCTTGTAAGTCTACGAACAAGAGCGGAATTTGTGTAAACTATCATACACCTTTATTTTTTGAAGAGTATAAGCTTTTGTAACACGAGATCTCAAAGTAAAGAACTTGAATGGATGATTTAGTGACTTAGAGGCCCGAGAAGTGCCATTTCCTGCAGTCCGGGAAGCTTTTTTTTTTCTATCAAAATTTCTTGGTAGGGTACACGCCAACTCATGGTGGCACTGGGCTTAATACATCCAACAGGCTAGTTCTAACTCGTCAAAATGGTAATTTCCTAAATTTGAAGGGAAGCTGAATAGACAAATTTGAAATGAAAAATTTCAGATTTCTGTCTGTTTGACGAGTTCGTTAAAATTTCAAAATATCAATTGTACGAAAATGGTTATTTTGCCGAGAAGGTCCTTTTTTTATTTCTTTTGCATGTCCTTTCTGTATATGCTTCCGTACACTTCTACGCTATCATACTTATCAAAGCTTATCACATGTATACTCAATCTGAAAACGCGTGGTGTCCGAGTGCGCACGCCGACCTTAAGATTTTTTAAAAGATTAACGAATGAAAGGTTCGAACGCAAAAGTTTAGATGAAAATATTTATGGATATAAGCAATTCAAATTATCACCATTTTTTTTTCATCGATTGATGGTTTCCTCATTAATTAAGAAATTGCAGAAATAAGATCCCAATTTCAAGGCTGGAAAAACATGCTGGATAAACAGCTTGGGACACCCGGAAGAGCCGTTTCCGGCGATCTGGGGGAGGGGTGGACCGGGGTTACAAACTAAACAAACATTTTTTTTGTATACTGTCTTAGATCCCTCTTAGCCTTGTACCTGCTCCTGGTTGCAAGTAAGCCATACGTTTGTAAATTAAAGGCTGTATTGCATCACCCTAAGCTATATTTTTACCTCCTAGAAAGCAAAATTCTCAACTGGTTCTAAGTTACAGTACTCTTAGATTGACAGCAAATTTGAAAGATGCAGAGCAGCTCGTATTACACAGCGTACATAGGGATCTATTGTTTTGATTACACATGTAGAGGAATCTAAGACAGGCTGAGGGAGGGACTAGAGGTAGGTGGTTGGGAAAATTGAAACTGTCTGCGGTGATGAGTTTTTATCTTTAAAATGGCATGACGCAGATGGTTCCCTAATGCAGTAATGCTCATACTTAAAAAGAAAAAAGATTGAAGCCGTACTTGTTTTACTGACTTGGAATTTGACTAACAGAGGGTAAAAATTTACACTGGGTTTTTAGCAGATTGACCTTAAAATATTGTGGAAGTTACGGCCACCGTCCCAACTAGTAGGCCTACTGTAATGTTTCTTTGAAAACAGTCGAAACTGTATAGAATGATACAATTAGTTGTGCCTATGAGACATCACCAATGTCCCGTGAGGCAATATGTTTGAACAATATACTTACTTGAAACTCCGTAAAAAAAAAATACTTCCAGACCTAACAAGCTATTGAGAAGTATAATGGATCCACCAACTCAAGGGAAAACATTCCTAATTTTTATGAAGTAGACCTATTAATTTTCTTCAGTAGAGATCCCTTTGATTGCATACAGTTAATTGATGTTGATTATTCGAATATGAATCGGTTATGCCCCCGGCAAAATATCCAATGAGCACGTATTTTTTTTTTTTTTACTTTTTCTCCGACGTTTGCATATTATAGCAGTTAAATTATCCAGGGAAAGAGTTCAAATATTAAATCTCAAATTATATGAAAACCGGTATGACGGGCGCTGCAGGCAAAGGTCTCCCCTCCACTCAGAAAGTTGGGGTATATTTGGCCACTCAGCCCCCCCCCTCCCTCCCCCTCCTCCTCCAAAAAAATCTCCTCTAGGTCAATGATTATCGACACTTTAAGTGTGAACAGCCATGATGTGTCATATATAGAAGTAACATGGTGTAGTTATACGGACAAACTAAAGCTTTAAGGGTATCACCGTTCATACATTACACAATCACACGTAAACTTATTCAAATAGAAACTTTTGCAAGGGAATTTACCTTGTGTTTTAAAGTAGGCCTAAATGTAAGAGACACACCTATTCATCGTTGGTAAACACAAGTGAATCACCAAACTTTACGACCAATAACTGTTAAATCGATCAACAAACACGACGAAAAATACGTGGCTTCGGCTTCAACACAGACGTACGCTGCTGAAACATGGATTCCCCTTCCAGTTTCATTACAAGAAAAACATTGGCAGTGTGAGAAGTACAGTTGCATATAGCATACTGTAATTACAATGTGGTCCAATTTCATGAGTGTGTTCGAGAGCAAATTGATGAGAGCATGTTTAAACTAGCGTTGCAAATTCCATCAAAACCCTTATCGACGGAAGTGGGACATAGATCATTTGTTTTGTTTCATGGCACGTCCCTTCTGCATATAAAATTTAACTGCATATACACTCTCCCAGATTAATCCTGTTCTACATATATACACATGCCGTCCATCCACGATCCTACCCTTCAGCCTCATACGACTTGGACCAGTCCTCCAAAGTACATATCATTGCAATAATTCCCTGTCCCTACAGAGAAAGCAAGATGGAAACTGGTGCAAGTCAGTGGCGGAATTATTTCTTCCAAACCTGACTCGCTAGAAGCAAACGTCGAACTTATGAAATTCAATAGCGCCATCATTTAGCTTGCCGCACCTGAAGTATAGTACACAGAACTGAAAAGAATATACTTAGGCCACCTGAACGATCTGATTTCAGAGGGATTGGCCAGTCAAGACAGTTGATATCCCATAAAAGTTGAGAACATTTTTCTGTTTATTGATAAAACTATATCTCAGAAGTTATGAATTGTTTTAAAAAAAGTGTTCAATTCGAAATGATACATTACATTATCATGGCAAATTACATGCGATGTCCATGCAACAGGCAAAACTACTTTGTATTTCAGGATAATCTTGACTGTCTTAAAAGAAACAGTACAATAGTTGAACAGATGTGACCTTAATTTAAACAATATTTAAGGTAAATCTACCATATAACAATATTTTTTACTGGTGTCAATTTTCAAGATCAAATAAAAGTGATTCATTTTACAAAAAAAAAATACAATTTAAAATAAGTGATTCATTTACTTCTTGCAATAATTTGCAGCTGTTGCATGGCACTTTTGTAAAGAGGCAACAACGATCTTTCACTCTTGATGACAGGAGTCTTTCTTCAAACAGTAATAATTTGAGTTACAAATAAGATATTGGCATAGAGTTAAATTTCCCTGCAGTATACAATAATTCTCTTTCATGTGAAGCCCTTCACTGATCCGTGAAATATTCCTTTTAATGAAGTTCAACACAAGATTGTAGCCTACAAGTATCCATGCACGCACGTTCCTTGCCAATTGACAATGTGGCCCATGCACTCAGCACCAGATACTTTGACATTAAGTCAAAGTTAATCTTCTCTTTTCAAATTAGCTTCAGATTAAGAACTCGTAATTATGTGCCACCTGAATAAAAGATCGTTGAGCAAATTAAAGTGTATTTTATTTCGTGTTTCATATAATGAACATGGTACTAATCCATGATTTGGGTTCGCATGGCCCCGAAGCATCTTTTACCCTTTTTTTTTTTACAAATTAAAGGATAAGCCTACATCTTTCAATATACATGTCTTTTTAGTTCGACCGATGCATTAAAAAGTGGCTTGATTTCTCCGGTCGATCAAGGTTTTGTTATCACTGAAAAGTATAGCGGACGATGAAGACTTGTTATAACGAATGCATGAGTGTTTTGATATAAGCAGGAATACTAATTAAATGGATTGGTTGTTACAGTGAATTACAAACTAGGAACAACATCAGATATACCCCAATTGGAAGTGTAAAGAAGGTATTTGTATGTGTATTGTTGATTGAATTTATTTGTATTATCTTGAGCTATGTTGTCAGCTGTTGATTGAATTTTTGTATTATCTTGAGCTATGTTGTCAGCTGTTGATTTGTGTTGATTTGTGTTCCACCTGTGTTGGAGTATGCTTGTATCTTGTTGTGCTAAAGTTTATATTTGTTATGTTCATGAGTTATGCTTGTCTTAGTTAAGTGGTAAGCTGCACTTCGTTGTATTTCATTGAGTTTGGGTTTGGTCGGCGACTGGAGAGGCACGTAAAATAAATGTATTCCTTCTAAACATTAAAAATTGTTGTACGTTGTCGGATTTATTCTGTCTTCTCGTTTCCCGAGACCAACTCGGCGCCCGTTAGAAGCAACGATCAGCCTGGCTTCCCCTAGGCTTTTTTATCATTAAATGGTCCCCAGAGCCCCCCCCCCCCACATATTAACTTCATGAAAGGTAGACCAGAGAGAGGGGGAGGGACAGAAGGGGAAATTTCCTCACCCCTTATGAATTTTTTAAAGATTATATCGTTTTCCAGCTTCGAAATATTCGGGGATACTACGCCCCAGTTAAAATAAGAGAAATTGTTGGCATCGTAAAGACTGAAAAAGAGTCACGGTTGAACGTCGACTATACCTTCTTTATAGTCGTATGTTGTGTTATTTCTACTTGGCGTGATCGTAGTTTTGCCTTGACCAATCATACGCAACCGTTTCACGCTTATGCCATTGACATTCCGTGAGTTAAGCGCTAAAAATTCTTGGGCCTCGTCCCTCGGGGCAGGCTAAGATTCACCTAGAACATCTCGTTAGTTCAACAAATCTAATCGAAACCTACCAGTTGACCCCCCCCCCCCCACACACACACACACATAAAAAACCAACAATGAAGTAGATCCCTCCATGGTCGATCACAAATTTTCGGTCATTTAAAAGGCGTGTTAAAAAACACGCCCTTTAATACCAGACTTTCTCCATGTACTTTACAATTGCAATGGGTTTATTCCAACAGTGGCGTAATCGCGTGGCGGGGGGGGGGGGGGGGGGACAGGGTAGCAAAATTGTGGGGGATTTGGAAGGTTTCGAAAAAAAATTCTGAAAATGTCCATCCCGATTTCTCAATTTTGTTTTCTAGGATAACAAATTATAGAAACACTTTCATGCTTAATTGGCATTTTAATTCTACGCGTTTTCCCCGCGTTGTCTGGTGTCACTGCGACATGAAGCAAGCTCACCACAGAAATGCCCCTTTTATATGTCTTTGAGTTTCACAAGTGTTGGACTGATCGGCCAATATTTAAGTTGTGCAAGTATATTGAATCAGGAGCTTCTCCTCGACATAGCTTTTGCGCTGACAGAAGTGACAGAATAGGGGAAATGGCCTACCAGTATTTCAAAACAGCACTCAGTTTAATCTCTCCCCGGGGTGGCAATCAATCATCAGATCCATGGTATCACAACTTCCTGCTCAGGCATATACAGGTTAAGACCAGTTTATCCCCCCCCCCCCCACCCCACCTCCATGTCAAACTCACTCTCAGGATCAAGCCAGACCCATGTGACCTTGACAAAAAGGGGGGAAAATTTTGATATCTTTGCTCCTTCTGGGAAAAATCCTAGCTACGCCACTGTATTCCAACATGCATGAGAGAAATGTATTATTTTAAGAAGTATGCACTGAGTGCAAGACTGCGAGCATGCAGCGGCGGGCTACCATATGGTCGGGGGGGGGGGGGGGCTGTCGCCGAATCAAATGAATTAGAGCACTTTTTCATAAAAAGAGGAAAAAAATACAAAAAGATAGAAAAAGATAACGATTGAGAAAAATTTGAAAGAGAGGGTAAAGAAAATGCAAGTCTGAGTACTTCAGTAACCACTTTAAAATCGCAACTCTCCCTATATAAGTACCTTAAAGGGGCTCATTGAGTTGATATCAGTAAAGATTGCGGTGATTTTGAAGTATACAAACACACGACAATACTCACAATTAGCATAATTAATCAAGTTTCACATCCAATAGTTGTATGAAAACTGTCAATTTTTTCGAATTTTTGACCGTTACTTCCTCTGATTGTGTGCATGTGAGTGTATTAATGTGAAAATGTCTGGTCACAAAGTTTCAAAAACTAAATTTAATCGTTGGTTTCTCACTCATTAATGCTCCAACGTATGGAAAACTTTGGGATCCTTTTAGTTTGACTGTTTGTCATTAGTATGTGAAGGAAACTTGACTGGTTTAGAAAAATTGAGTGAATTTCACAAAACAACTCAATGATCCTCTTTAATAGTCATACCGGTACCCACCCTGTGATGAGCAGTTGGTATTTCTAGTATATAACACCTCTAATAAGCCATTTTCGCCCCCTCTGACTGAAACTGGCAGCGCACACAGCACAGCACACAGCAAGTATGGAATTGGAACAATATCAACTAAAAAATTAACAAAAAATGTGTAAATATTTCCTCATGATTGCATAGCAACCACTTTATGATTATGTTGCTTCTTTCCTTCTCTACACTGGCGGTATACAAACACAAACAGTCCAGTTTTTCACAGAAGTTCTGACGAGAAGAAAAAAATGGGAAAAATGGGGGGGGGGGGGGGACACACGTGACGCATGTGCATGATCGCAGAGGGGAAATTAAGAAAGGGTATCAATCTCAAACTCATACTTTTGATACTTGAGGAGCTGTAAATAATACAAGATGATGCCAGGTAAGCTGGGGAACGATTTCTTGCTTTTCTTGGAATTGCAGTTGTTGGCAGCTGGTAGCTCATTTAAGGAGATCCGTGCTGTCTCTATTTTTATGGCGGAGAACACCCAAAGTATAAAAACAGATAGGGACGATGTGGACCGGTGCAACTTTCTTTGGGGTCGAGTCTCAAGTGGCTCGGCCCCATCAGTTTCATGCCGGACTAATACAACTGCGGAAGAATCAGGAGGAGGTCCACCGTTGGCCGGCATAGCTGCAACAGAAAATATTTGGATTAAAGTACGTACCAAAAGATGATCGACCAAAAACCCGCTGTGATAGGCTCCACACAGCTAGGCGCCCTTTCACTAATGGCGTCCCCAACTGATAAAAAGTGCTGCTGAGGGCGTGGCCCCAGCCAATAAAACACATTTGGTTCCGATTTGGGCCCGATATTTGTCACGGGTCACCTGCAGCCCCAAATGGACTCCCTTAGCCAAATTAATCCCAGCTGGGTCCAATTATGCCCAGAAGAGTTGCTATCTCTCTCACGAGCTCAATTGGGCCCCAGTTGCAACGCGAGGTACCATCTTCAACCCAATTAGTCGCAAGCATTCCAAGTAAAACCCAACCTGGGTCCAATTATGCGACTTGTTGGACTGGTGAACCCCCTCCCCTGGTAACACAAAACGTTTTTCAAACGTTATAAAACGTTTCTAGCGTTTTGAAAACGTTGTAAGAACGTTTTGTGTTAGCTGGGTCCATGCCATCGCAAGTCGCTGACTGGGAACAGAGGCTGAAACACTGGCCAGTTCGAGCTTCCGTACTACGCCTTCAAGGGACTTCCCCCTCCCAAAGATGCAAAAGTATTTACATAGCACGTCAGAAGCAACATAAAACTATGCCCTTTCTTAGCGCGAAAAGCTTAATTGTTTGTTTGTTCCGTTTATTACCATATCAACAACACAAAACATGAGGTTGCAAAATCAACATAAAGTTAAAAAAAAAAAACAATTAATGGTCAGGCAAAATAGAAATACGAGAAGCAAAAGGAGAAAGAACGGAAGTTAAAAAAAACTTATATGAATCTCTCCCCTAAAAATACATCCAAAGAGATCTGTATATATGCATGGCACATCATGTTCACATGTTCATGCATGAAAATATTCTTGGCCCACAGAGTTATAGCGGGATATGTCGTTTTACGTCCTCTGCCTTCCACCCATTTGAATGAGGGAACATCCCTATACCCGTGTCCTCCTTACATCCTCCTCCACCCCCCACCCAATCCTACTGAGAACACTGAGAAAAAATTGGGAAGAGCACGGCACACATGCCCTAAGTTTCACCATTTTCCGACTCTTTAATAAGGACATGCGGAATCTGTACAAGCCAAAACCGACACCGGAAGAATTATCAAGGACGATTTATCACAGGTATGAATCATTGCACAGTATTGTGTGTACTTCACTGGCTGGCTGTGTACACAGAATTCCAAAGTCGTAATCTGAAGTTGTTAATTGCACATGCTGCTACATATCGCTTGTATATAACAGTCGGCCTAAGCCTCGGCAGGGCAGTGTTGTGGTTTCGTTCAACTCCTAGATGTGATAGGTGATCATGAGGCGTTTTTCCCAAAATGGATTCACACATGTCTCTGCTACTACAGTTCAGGAGTGCTAATGTCGTGAAAAATTCGTGATCAGACAGTTGTGGTTATACGTTCGCTTGCTCAAGAAATGGATTATATTTGGTTTGTAGCCTAACTTAGGCCTACTACTGTAATAACAATGGGTAACTGTTTCAGTGGAGACAACGGCAATGGCAATAGGGGAACTGCGGGTGGTAGCAATAGGCCTAACGACACGACTGCCAATGGTAGACGTGCGGACATAAATATACCCGATAATGTCGGTTATACTGGGGGCCACGGTGTGGTTTTGCCAACCTCGGGAGCATCAGGACCAGTCGCCCCTCCCTCGATGCCACACGGTAACGTGAAAATATTTGTTGCATTGTTTGATTACGATGCAAGGACTAATGAAGATTTGAGTTTCAAGAAAGGAGATGAATTAGAGGTGATTGAAGACAAAGGAGATTGGTGGCTCGCCAGATCACGGGCCACTGGAGGAGAAGGATATATACCATGCAATTATGTCGCCAAACAGCAGTCATTGGAATCAGAGCCGTAAGTTTGAGGAAAAAAAAGTTAAGCCTACGGTGCCTACCCAGGCTTTTCAGTCAATATTCGGCAAACCCAACTTACTGTAGTGTAGGCCTAACACTATCTAGAGCTAAGCCTAAGCCTGGGTTAAGCTGGGGCTATGTCATTGTTTGCAAGGTTCAATGTTCCTGGGACTCGTTGCTCCTGGGGTTTAGGAACGTTGAAGCCTTTGAACATCCAATTTGCCCCCGGGAACATTGAACCTCAGAAACAGTGAACCAGGGGAGTTACACTACAGTGACGATTCTAGGAACGTCGAATCCTGGGAAAAATGAACCTTGCACTCATCGGCTACCATTGAATTTGAAATAATACATACAAAAACAGGGAACATGGAACCCTGGGAAACGAACCACGGGAATGTCGGGTACACTCCGTTAAGCCAACGCAGTAAGTTAGAGTCATAACAACAAACCTGTTGGTCTCTTGAGTGTTGACTGTGGTTATGTAACCTAGCCTAGGTTGTGGTAAACTAACTTTCATCCAATATTGAAACAGAAAGACCTAGGCCTACATGTGTTTAAACAATTCTCGTTAGTTGGGTGCTGGGAATACTTAATGTTACAGATACTAACTTGTTAGTGAAAACCATGGTGTTTACTTGTACAGTATTGTAGTCGTGGACTAGCTTTTGGCTGACCTTCCAAAAAAATGGGTCAGCCTAGGGAATTTCATGATCAGTTCCACTCATGAAATTGTGGAGTATCATCAAGTATCGATGCCTCGACTACAGTGAACCATATTTGAAAGTCAAAGTGAAGAAACCAATCCCTAGGCCTGTTTGGCAGTGGTACTGAAGACACAGAGTTCGCGTAGCTTTTGTGGCACAGACTGTGCAATTGATGGCTCCAAATCACAAATCCTTTTTGAGTTGCAAGCAGTAGGGTGGTGGAAATGAGACTGTATCTATTTACAGTATCAACTTTGTAATGTCTTGACTTCTTGAACTTAGAACATGGAATTACAGTATGTGGTGTTTGAAGAACTTTGTGCTTATGGCACATACACTATTCACACTTGTATACTGTATTGTGATTGTTGAAAATGCAGTGTGTACAACTGTTCTGCAGTATGGTACTGTCTATAGTTTTGTAATAGGCCTATGAGTACCACTTTGCCCTTGCTGGGCATTTTCTTTGGTGACATTACTGATTAAATGACAAAGTTGATCATACAGTGCCATGAACTTGTAAACTGTGGTGTTGATATCTACATAACCTTTAAATAATGATTGCACTTTGCTTCAGTCAACTTAAATAAAATCTGAATTTGGTGTCCGGTGGTTGACCGATGATTAAGTTGGTACAGTACCAAACTATGTTGAGCCAGCCTTGTTTCCAATTTAATGAAACATTGTGCAGACTGTTGTTTGACAGAGTAACTACTGTACCTATGTATAGTATGACACAAATTTATCCAGGAACCTCACTGAAATCATGATGACCTTGTAACTTTCGACTGACTTGAGCCTTCATGTCAAAAAAAAAAATTTAATTGACAGCTTTTGGGCATTTTCAAATTTTCAGCTAATGTAACTCAGAGTGTTAAGTCTGTACAGCTACACGAGCTATACTGTAGCTGTTCAAATAGTCCAAAAGGCCGACAAAGTTCCCAATCGTGAGAGCTTTGCCATTGATGGCTGATGGCTCCAATTGCTGCTTACAGTACTGTATCATTTTACTTAATTACTAGGGTATAATACTTGTCTAGAATTTAACAAGTTTGCTGATTTTGTACAGGACAGAAACAATGTCAATGCTTATGTGACCATATATACTGTATTCAGTTTGAGTGTGACTTAGTGTAGACCTGAAATGCAGCCTACAGTATTCAGTATGTGACTGGTGGAACAGCAAACTGGGCACTGTTTATATCAGGTGACACTCTACAGTATGCATGACTGAACACAGTAATTTTAACTTTGAATGAAAGTCAAAGTCTGTGGTCACTGTAGTCCATTGAGCTCTAGATGTGGACAGCATAATGTCGGGGGGGGGGGGGGCAGCAAAGTCTGAAAGAACTGCATTGTGTGCTGTTGAATGGATCAAATTTACAGACCCTGTGATAGATGTTTAAAAAAAAAGGTCTGATATTTAAAAAAAACAAAAACAACTTTTGATATACTGTATTGTAGAACATGATTACAAACAGTTTTGGACATCACCTCTCTACTTAGTTATTACAGTAACGTGTATATGAATGCAGTGACATGAGTGGGAGTAATTTATAATTTTGCTCACCTTTAGGATGTTTGCAGTGAACTGAATATTGCTTTGGAGCATGTAGTACTCTACATTACTGTAACTTTAACTCTTAGGCCGGTACAGTAACAATGAAAGGAGCACTGTACATGAAAGTACTGTATAGATGCTCCCACTCCCAGAAGACTATACAGATCTGTATCAGTACAGTACTTTAGATTTTACAGTAAATGTTGAATAGTAAGGAAACTATTTTCGTGAGTATTGAGAATGCTTGGTATTATACTGTATAACTACTGTAAATTGTAATAAGAGCCTGAAAGCTGATTTTGATACATCGTCACTGTTTGTACTGCAGTGCGAATACATGTGTTCCTTGAATTTTACCAAATGTCACGGACTTTTCGTGTGGTAGCATTAAACTTGTGTGCACGTTTAGACAGTATGTATGCTTAGTTACTATGCTTGATGGAATCTTGTCCGGACCCAGAGCGGATCCTGCATGGTTACGGTAAGTTTCTGATACAGAAATCACGCTCAACTGATGTGACTCCATTGACCATTACACATACATGTACAGTACAGGAGGTGCATACAAGGCTGTACTGTAAGTTACTATACTACCAGGCAAGCTGATACTGTGCTTGGGGAAAAAAAAAAGAAGCTTTCGTTTCTTCAGCTTTGTTATCTGTTATCAACATTGATAAAGTGTTATTGCAGAACTACATGTTGCTATAGTAGTGTGGTAAGTACTGTAATTCATTGGAGGGGGAATTCCACACCGCAGGTTGGGCCTTTCTCCACAGAGTACATGTAGTGTTCAAATTTAAAGTTTTATCAAAATGGATAGCATGTGTGTAGACAGAATTATAAGTATTATGGGCACCATACACTTACAGTACATGATGTACCTGCACCTATGGCACTGTACAAAACTGCACCTGTTCCAACAGGAAAACATTGTCAAACACACAATTAGCACTCAAGGACACATGTTCATCACCATGTTTCATTTCATGCCGCACATATTAAAGCTAATTACAGTACTGATACGGTACTCTGAACAGTATCCCATATTGTCAAACACCATCGTGGGTTTCAACCTAGAGGTCGTTAGGCTGCAAAACAAATAGGTCCCATTATTGCATTTTGAGTAAGGTACTTATTTCAGGGGCATGTCCACAAACATCACGGGTGTAACAAGTTTTGCCATCAATTTTTTTGAGCCCTGAAGCTTGCATACCGTACATGTACAGGACTTTGTCTTAACCATTATTCACATTTACAGTAGTTCATTTGCTGGAAGTATTGATTTATGCCATATATTCTTTTAACCATTGCTGATTGTCTGAAGACAAGAGTACAACTTGATTTCCTAAAGGATGCAATGTATATGCCATTGTCCTGTTACATACTGTACACCTGTAGCTGTACCTCTGATGATCATTTAGTGAACTTGTGCCAAAAACCAAACTTTTTGGTTTCTCTAGCATCACAGCTGGTTGCATCAATAAACAGGTGCACACTACTTTTTTATTACTTGCCAAAGGCAGAAGGAATCTATGTTATGGTGATGTGTGTGTGCGTGTGTGCTCTCAGGCTTGGTTTGTGGGCTGGTCATACCGAGTAGATGATCTGTATTGTTTTTATGAAGGTCAAAGGTCACCAGAGGTCACAATGTCAAAATCTTCTACACACGATACCTCGAGAACGGTAATCATGACTGATGTCATGTGATATGTTGGTTGGTCATACTATGTAGATGATCCCATATTGTTTTTGGTGGTGGTCAAAACTCAAAGTGAAAAGAACCTTGTCAACACAACATCTCTAGAAGGGTAACCATGACTAATGTCATACTTGGTGTGGGGCTTGGTAGTACTGAGCAGAGGGTTTCTTTTGGTGTTGCTGGTGATCAAAGGTCATGGGAGGTCACCAGAGGTCGAACTAAAAACATGGAAACAAAATATCTCTAGAAAGGTAACCTTGACAGTGTCATACTTAGGATGTGTGTTGTAGATATTGATTCGAGGACTCCTTTTGGTTTTGGTGTAGGTCAAAGGTCATTTGAGGTTACCAGTTGTTATAATGTAACCATATGGCAAGGAGTCACAAATCTGTTTGGCTTTTCTGATTTTCTTTTTTTTTTTTGGGAGAGAGGGTGTTATTATATCCTGCCATATTTGGTGCCTCCTTTTCTCTGTGCACCTTAGCACAAACAAGCCACATTTGTTTACATCATACATGAGTTATGTAATCCAATTCATTGTTCACATTGCATGTACCACATAGTACAGTTAGTTTTTTCACAGGATACCTGGGTACCCAAATGGTATTTTTTACCCAGATCCAAAATTACTTTTGTGTGAACACACCATGTCAGATTGCCAAATTTCACATTACTGTCCATAACAAATAGCTCAAAATGGAATTTTCTTCTTTTCATGGAAAATTGGTTATATACTGTAGATCCATGGGAATGTGTAGGTGAGTGTACGTATGTAGTGTACAGTACTAGTAAGATCCCTCCACACAAATGTGATGTATGGTACTGTGGAAACACCAGTGTTAACAATGAAGCCACCATTTTGGTCAGGTACCCAGGTTCCCAAGGGGTATGAGAAACAAAATGAATTAATTCTGAGTTTTAGGAATTGATGAAAACACTTATTGCAGTACTGTACATCAAAACACTGGTCCACAAGCTTTGACCATGCCTCATCTGATCTGACACAATCAGGGATGTACATATAATGGATGTAGATGAAATAAACTTAATCTGCATTGTGCCATGCTAATCAGTTGCAAGCACTGTTCATACCTGGTGAGTCAGCTGGGATGAATTAACACAATTGACATCATTGTGCAACACCATACATACAGTGATACAACAGTGTTACTCAAAAGTCATGCTGAGTCACATACATACAGCACTACACTGTAATGAATACAGTATGCTACAGTAAATGTGTCAGTACAAGTTTGGACAAAGGGAAACTAAAGGGTTCAGTGAAAGACGTTCTTCACTTACTACAGAGTGCAGTTGATTTGAAATTGAATTTGACCTAGATATGTAGAATTGCAATAAATTAATTAGTCTACAGTGTTATGGATCTAATGAGTGTGCTTCCAAGTCTATTAGACCGAACGTCAGTTTGCGCCCGGTCTTCGGGTTCACGCTGCACGGGCTGCCGATGGTCAGTTACTTTCATGACTGCCCACACAGCAGAGATAAAAGAGAACACCGGGCTTGGGTGGACTTCATTTTATGGTAATTTCATCAAACTCGCTGTAGAGATTGTTACTGACTTGGACCTGCACTTTCAATTACAGGAGAAGATGCACGACTTCCTTTCTGCTAATATGTTAATACAGTGTCATGCCAAAATGTTAATTGCTCTCAGACTTCTCCTATGGAAAGGATTAAATATGGAGTATGTGTGATACTGTACATGCGCACTTTGGTGTGCTTGCAGGCATAAACTTGTGCAGTTCGCTGTAATACAGCATATCGTAAAGTGAGAACTTTACATTTTCCTTTAAGTTTTGAAGAGAGAAATGGCAGCTGAATCTTCTGCAACAAATTACTGTGAGATCTGTATAATCAAAAGAGTGGCAGCTCCCTGCTGGAACATGGTAACATCTTCACTGTCATTGTTTTGTAAAAATGGGAACCAGTAGCTTGTACTTATATTGTACCTGTCCTGTACCATGGTACCCGACATTTACCGTACACATGATAGATGGTGTGAGGAACTACGGTACACTATATAGGTCCGCTTATTTTCCAGGAATGAAGGAGAAAATTGAATTTTGAATTTTTGGGCCCTTTTTTTCCACGTTCAAGCAACATGATTGAACTTCGTAGCATTTGAAGGTTGATCTCAAAGGGGGACCAGTAGCTTGTACTTATATTGTAAACGTACGTTACCAATTTGGCACAGTGTGTTCACAGAACAGAACTTTGTGTTCTTTTTTACTTTATGAAGGAGCTGTGTAGTATTTGTGGATCCAGGTAGTAAATGTCGGACAGGGTTTACCCGTGAAAAAACGATTTAACATTAGTTAACCTTCTGGCACATACAGGCATTTTTTGGTGCATCTATACTGCAGTTGAAAAAGCACAGTGCTGTACAGATACTATGTACACAAGAAATTTACTCATGACCCATACTGCTTGGCGTTTTAACATCTGCTGCTGCTGAAATTTTGCACAAGTTTAGACATTGGGCCATACTGTACAGTACTAAACACATACAGTACATTGATATGAAATATCAGCCTCAGTGATAGATAGTGCATGTTTGTTTATCGAAGTCCTATAGTACTACTATGTAGTTGTAATGTGCTAGTGATTTCGGCACTCAGCTGCAGTGCTAGTAAGGCTTGCCTGTACAGCACAGTATATCTGGGTGTAATCAATTCGTGTTTTATAGCAGAATGTGTGAATTGTCTCCACCGTGAAAATACCCTATTGTTTGACTATATTTCCACCCTTGACAGAATTTGATCTGAATTCCAGCTGAAGTTGACTGCAATACAGTATGTATGAACTGGGTATCTTGGATTTTTCAACTTTCATTGTTTTTTTGTTTTTATATATTTTTTTTAACAGCTGTGAATGAATTCTTGCTAGATCCAGGCATTCAGAAGAGATTTGAGACTGCCAGACACCATGAAATGATTAATACTGTATTTAGTTGCTTTGGGTCACTGCACCAAGTTAAATGGGAACAGTTGCTGTGTTTCTGTCTTACCAGAACTTTGTTAAATCCTTAAAGTCTTCAGCATAAATTTACTGATAATTGAGCTCTCTGAGGCATGTCTCCTTGTATATTTGAAGAACAAGAAATGTGTGAAAATCTTGAGTACATTATTTATATTACATGGACAATGTGTATTGTTTCAATACAGGTAAAGCGTTGTTTTAATTCAGTGGGGTTCAAAATATGAAAATCATGTTAACACAATACCTGAAGATATCCAGATATCTTGGTGGGACCTCTCATGTATGCCAATCATATTGTTTTTGTAGTGGGTCAAAGGTCAACTGAGGTCAGCAGATACCATGTAGTTTGGATGGAGGTTAATGGCCAAGTGAGGTCAGCTGAGGTCAAACTGTGAAAACCTTGTTAAAATTATCTCAAGAATGCAATCTTGGATGAAGTTTGTGAATGAACCACATTGAGTGAAAACTGAAAAGTAAAAAAAAATGATGTTTTTTATGGTGGTCAAAAGTCAACTAAGGTCAGCAGAAGTAAAAGAAAATTGTTAAAACCCTGCAAGCATATTTCTCATTAATGTCCACTGTTGGTCATATTTTAGCAAGTATAACAGTGGTATTAAAGGGAAGTAGGACGATTTGAACACACCAACATGGCATACAAAAAAAAATAGTTTTGATCATTGTTATAACAGTCTCATCAATAAATATCTGCTAAACTGTCATCGCCTCAAAACATTATGCATGTGATGTGTAATGGGAGATGCATGATTTGAATTTTGAAAAGTTTGGGCAATGAAATTATTCTTGAGCAACAAATATCTGAATCTCTATGTGAGAAACTTATTTCTTGAAAAGAAGACTACTGACCTTCCCTATTTTCAATGATCTATCATTCTGAGCCCACCAAACATCGGTTTTAAAGTATGATTGTTTCCTGTAAAACAAATGCCTTATTTCCCTTTAAGCTCAAGATGCCTTTTGTTTTTTGGTGATGTCAAAGGTTAGCTGAGGTCAGCAAAGGTGAAACTGTAAAAAGTTACCTTATTTTACAATATGCTTGGACTGATCTCATATAGCATGGTGGTTGACCACCAATAGAAATAGAATCCTTTCCCTGTTTGCTGTTGCTAATATATCACTGTGACCAACAAGGCATCATCAAAACCACACAGTATTCTTGCCCTCTGGTGTATGAATGTTACAGAGTGAACTCTTTGCCGGGAACCCCCCCCCCCCCGTGTACTCCGCAACTCAATGTATATTCAGACACATGACACATGACATTATGGCAACAATAAGCACACTGTGAGATTTCAAATGGTACTGTAGAAAGTTCGTTGGTTGCAGTCACATTTGTTTAGAGCTATAAGTGTGTGAATATCAACTCTCCTGAGAAAAGTTGTACCGGTAGTCCCCTAGAAAAACAATCACCTCATCCCCACCACGGGGTGACAAGACAGGCATGAAGTGGGAAACATTCGGACCATGATCAAAACTGGATCAAACTTCCCAAATAATCCATGCTGTCGTAAAACGATACTTTCGGCTTTAGCCCCTCAGTCATTAAAATTGAGACTCACTGTACTGTATACAGTGCAGACGAAATCTCTTAAAGGGAAATAGGGCGTTTGTTTTAGAGAAAACATCCATACTTTTAAAACCAATGTTTCAGGACATAGGACGATAGATTATTCAAAATAAGGAAGGACAGTAGTCTTCCTTTCAAGAAATACGATTCCCACACATAGAAATTCAGTTGTTTGTGGCTCAACACTAATTTGTTCACCCAAACTTTTCAAAATTCAAATGATGCATCTTCCATTACTCATGAGATGCATAATGTTTTGAGGAGATGAAGTTTTGGTAGATGTTTATTGATGAGACAGAATGGTTTAACAATGATTAAAGCTATTTTCTTTTGTATGTCATGTTGGTGTATTCTAAACGCCCTATTTCCCTTTAAAGGAATTGGCTACAAGCACTTCTAATAACCCTTAAAAATATGGAAATATTTTTTATTGCCATGTGAGGTTCTTATTTTTATAAATTGTTCCACACAATCCGAAAAATGAATTATTTTAGTAAATATTCGCTGCAACCGGATGTACGAGCCTTGCACTGAAAGTGAGTCCGCTGTGACGTAGCACCGACAAATCCGCTTTGCTCGATCGCGTCGATCTTTGTTGTTGTTTACACACATGCGCTCAACGTGAGACAGCTTACACGGTCCCCGCATGATAAATCTTAAGTTAATTTATGTCAGTCTGGTGTCGAAATCTCAATTACAGAAGCTGGAAATACTTAACTGAATGAATACGCTCTTGAGGTTTTCGTAATCGGCTACCAGAAGATTCTTGTTTGCAGTGATAACACAACTGTTAGTGTTGGACTTTTCATCTAACCTATCATCTAACTTACTTAGGCTTAACGTTTAGTACTGTACGAACTTACGCTACTCAACAATGCCACAGTGCCAAGCGTTTGGCTGCAGCAATAAACGTGGCGATTTAAAAGAGAATGGAGAGAGAATTTCTTGCTTCGCAATTCCTGATCCGAAGAAGGACCCATCTTTATGTAGCAAGTGGTTGCATGCTATCGGTACTGACAAGTTTATACCTAGCCAGTATGTGTACAGCCAAGATCGTGTTGTCTGTGAACAACACTTCAGCAGTGACTGCTTTGAGGAGGATATGATGGCAAAGTTGATGGGAACTGCCCCGAAAAGGAAAAGGCTGAAGCCCGATTCTGTACCAACTATATTCTCTTTTCGAGCACAACCGAAGGGCCGACCAAATACAGTAAAAAGACTGCAAGATAAAGAAAGACAAGTGAGTACAGACTACAGTTTTAAGCTTAGGCCTACAGTAGGCTACCGTAGCTGCAGCAAAGCAACTTAGTTGCCGTACTCTCCTACCGTATTGCCGTTGCAGTAAAGACTATGAAGTTAGGCCAAGTATGTGTGCAAATGTGACGCCGTGCTGAGAGTGTAACAATAGATCTGACTATCAATACTACCATGGCTGGTAGTATTTTGAGTAATGTGACTTCAGGAAAAGACCTTGCTGTTATCATAACATTAAGAAGTGATCTGAAGCCTTCTAAACAGTGGGCAGGTGCTGCTGCCAGGGCAAACAGGGTGCTCGGATTGATCAAGAGGAACATTAGTAAAGATGTTGTTTTGAATCTGTATTAAGTAGTTGGTTAGGCCACATCTTGACTGTGCTGTGCATGCATGGAGTCCCGATTATGAAAAGGACAATTTTCTTTTAGAGCAGGTACAAAGGAGGGCCACTTGGCTTATTCCTGATGTACGTCATCTCCCTTATCATGATAGGCTTAAATGTCTGGGACTTACTAACTCTTGAGTTAAAAAGGATCAGAGGGATATGTTGCAGGTTTTTAAATTCCTATCTGGTAGGAATTCTCTGTCTAATTGTGATTACTTCAAGGTTTGTCCTAATTCCCGTGTTCATGGTCATTGTAAGAAGCTGGTGAAATGCTTTTCTAGACTTGATGTGAGACAGTTTAGCTTCTCTTAAAGAGTTGTCAATGAGTGGAATAGTCTGCCTGATCGGGTTGTAAATTCTACTTTAGTAAATAGCTTCAAAGGTAACATTGATAAGTGTTATTGTTACTGGCTGAACAGATTATGCTGGGCTTTTTTGGATATTAGTTTGGTTAGGGGTTTTTTTGAGGGGGGGGGGTCTGGGTTACAGGGCATCTTATGGGGTTTTTGCCCTCCTTTGCCCTTAAAGTTATGTTATGTTAAATCCATGGCATTGGTCGTGTAGTCATTCTTGATCTATGAAAGTCTTCATTAGTTTGTCAGCATATCTTGTTCCTTTTAAATAAATGGAATTTGCTATTTCAAACTGATACTTTATGGCCCACCTTGAGTTTCTGAACCAATTCTGGCTCACCTGTCGTAACTAGGGCCTATGTTGTGTTTGGTCAATTTAGGGCTAATTCAGTTTACATATATATGTCTTCAAAGGATGTTGGATATTTGTTCTCTTTTTGAAGTCATAAGATGTTTCTAATCAAACTTTTTGTTTAAATAACCACAAGTTTGAATCTGAGCAAAGTGCATACTACACATCAATACCAAATTGTTAATGTTACAATTTGAAGCATAAAGGGTATTGTGTGGTTGCAGTTGAATGATTTGCCAAATGTAGATGAATTGAAACCATTTACTGTACTTTGGCTTTTGAAAATTAGTCTTCATATTTTTTTCCTCACACCTGCAGTACAGTAGTATTCAATTCATAAGACTGTAGTTTTTTCTGTGTCCAACAAACAGTGAGAAGCAGTTTTGAAAGAAGACTGTGACATGTGTTGTACTGTACGGTGATGATATCTCTCTGCAACATTAATTTCAAGTATGTGACCTTCATTTAACTTTCGTTAGATGCTGCAATCTCTGGTCAAACGCCCAAAGAAAGGTTTGAAGACCAAGTCGTCTGCACCACCTGATTTTGCAGAAGTTGCAGAGAGGGAGATACCTGTCAGTGCCTATGAAGTTGTAAGTAAAGTTTGGTGACCAAAATAAAGGGGAAAAACCTAGTCATTTCCAGTAGTTGCATTGCCACACTTCAAGTCTTAGTATTGGAAGGGGTACAGTATGATGAGTATGCCTAATATACAATTTCCATAGAGTGAATCTCTTGGCTGGTCTATTATTCCTTGGAAGTGATTAACAAAATTTATGATTTCTGTACACGTAGTTAAATCTGTACATCAAGCAGCCTGGAGTGGACATAATTTTGCCATGTCAGCCTTCATAAGTGCTAAATGTCCATTCAGGCAATGAACGGTTAAATTTACAATTCATCGCCTTAACTGTGCTAAGTTGGGTTTTTGTGAAGATGACATTCTTTCCTTCCCTGTATTTTCAGGCTACCATAGAAGTACCAGTGGCTGAACGCCATGGAGGGGGCACAGCAGTTAGAAAGGTATGCCATCTTGTAGTAAAATGTCGCAACAAACAAGCTTGTTTTCCTATGTCAATGCTTATCCGTAAAAGAAACTGACATCGTGTTATTCACAGGTGCTGTTCGTTGACCAAAACATTGCTCTTTGTGAAGGGCAGTGAGTGATGCTATGCAATGGTTTATGTACATGTGTGTGTCCGATATGTGACACTTTTGCTTGCTTTTTAACATTGGTCTCTCTTGATGAGTAGATAGCTCAGTCATTTTTTTTTTTTGTGTGGAGATCATGTATTTCATGGGGTCATAGATTGAAAAACTTTGATCCGTGATATACATGATAAATCTATAATTGAACTTCAAACTTCATGTGTAATAGTTGTCCGTTGTAATAAGTCTAATGCAGTGATCCCTATTTATTTTCATGTAGGTCAAAGGTCATTTGAGGTTATCAGAGGTTATCATATGAAAAGCTATCTATTGAGACCGATATTGCAGCAACTCAAATGTTGTTAAATTTTAAAACTGTTGACATATTAGCGTTTGAAGATTGGATCACCTATCTCATGTTGGTGAAATGAGGTCAGTAAAGGTCATACTTTATAACCATGTACAAATTTAGTATGTAAAGAAGAGAATTGTTGGAACTTCAAAATTAGTATATGTTGTCCTGTTTTTTTTTATATTGTAAAGGAATCTTAAGTCATTTGACATTTGCATTTATTTTACATTACATACAAATTTCTATATAGATGATTTCTTGCAATTCTCACAGGTTCTCAGAAAATCTACTTGTTTTGTGAGGGATGCAGAGAGCCAGACAGAATGCAGTGTAGCTTCAAGTAGTTGCCAGACTGTACAGGACTCCACTAAGGCGGCCTGTCCTGAACATGACTACATTGGATTCATTCCAGTAAGTTGAAGTTATCACATTATCAGAGTTGGTTCTCGTCCTGGAAATCATGAAATTTCATTGGTCTATTTTCAATGCTTTGAATTTGTTCTTTTCATCGCCTGTCCTAGAAAATTGTTTGGTAAACAACTGTCTTTTACTTACTGTAAAAAGGTATTGCCTAAAGGTAGAAATAAATTATGATTTTTTTAGGAGTGCTGATGGCTGGATAATGACAATGTAGGAAAGTCATGAAAAAAATTCTCCATATGTGTGCAATCTCTGTATTGTCTTTGCACAACTGATTTGAAAATCACTGTTGAACAATTCCTTCCTGGTAGTAATTGCCTGTATAAAAATTGTAGCAGAGGTCACAAAACAAAAAATATTGAAATTTATTATTAAGCTTCATAAATTGAAGAAGTACAATTGCATTCAATTGATAATATAATTTAAGAAAATGTTTTTGATAAAAGAGAGAAATTTCAGTATGTCTAATAGATTCAAATCTGTGTAGAATGTCTCTTGCAAAAAGCACAGGTTAGTTCTATTTTCCTTATCATTGCTTCTTTAATAGACTATGCCTGCTCATCTGCAAAAGGAGGGAGATCAAAGACATGTCTTCACACCACCACACCCCGTAGTTAGAACTGGAAGTTCGTCAATCATGTCACCAGAGGTAGTGGTGAGTCCTTCACAGTTGTATTAATTATTGATCTCATGAGAATCTGAATTTGAAAGTGTGATGCTTAACTTGTTAACATATACTCTATTTACATATTATGTGTCAGGATTAATCCGTTATTCAGTGGATGCAAGTGTTGCACTGATTGAATGGACTGGCATTTGCTTATGACTTTTCATGTTGGTATTCTTTTGCTGCTAAACTTCACACTTTGAATCTGCATGTCATTGCGGACAATGATTTTTTCCCCTTCTTTTATTTGTCATTTGTGGAGAACTGTTTTTAGTAGATAACGAGCCCTTTGTCACCTTAAAGGACAATAGTGGTTCTTTGGTACATCAAAAAGATATAAGTTGAGAAAAGTTGTTTTCTTGATGATGGTCTGTTATGTTATCCTTGCATTTGAATGGGTTTAAGACTGAACAAACTTTTCTAAATACCAAGTATATTACTTATTTTTCAACAGACTCCTGTAAACATTGGAGAAGACCTTGGTACATGCAGAACTGATACTCCCTGTAGGTCACCACCAAAAGTAAGTGCATACAAGAAACATTTAGCAGGGTTTCAGTAGTTATGGAAAAAGAGAAAAAGTCAAAATTTGACAAAATATTCCAAGGCTGAGGATAGTTTTGAAATTCAGATACATTGTGTGGTATCCTGAAAAAAAAATCAGAAAATGAGTGACATTGTTCCTTTGTAACCTGTAATATCAAAGTGTATTCTCACTAATAGTAACAGAATTTATGATCCTCGTCACCTTATTTTGCTTGGTCCTTGTTGTCATATTTGAAAGGATAAAGAAATGATGAGAGGTAGCATGGAATTTCTTTGTGTTTCCCCCGTACAGGTATTGTACAGATTTATAATTAAAACCGAAACTCTGATGTTACTAATGGACAGTATAACTGCATAGTGCAACAATCACTCACATACTTACAGGTCTCGACATTGTTTTTGTTTGTTGTGTCAGGTAAAGGATGTTGTGATTTTTTTTTGTATTGACCTCAGCATTTGATGCTGTACTGTAAAACCCAGCTGTGTTTTACAGCTATACCTGTTAGCAACCTGGAGAAATACACAGCATTCCAGTGTAATACTTTTTTTCTGTCGGGTTTTAGGTTCAACGTGCTGCAAAGCTTGATCTACCTGCAGTTTTCAAGTCGTCTCTCCCATCGAATACTATGTTGGTTGATCTGTTGCCTCAGAGTTCCACCTTTACATCACCGGCTGTTTCATCATCGCCTAGTGTAAGTAGTCTATGTTGTGTATAGGGATGCACCAGATCTTAACTTTATGATTTGGCTGGAACAGGATTTCACCTTATGAAATCCAACCAGATAACATATGCTTGGATCAGACTTACATTTTACGAAAATGAAGATTGTTTAGGGTATCCTATGTTTCAAAGTGTAACGTCTAAATGTTTTGGACTTATGGACCTGGTACAAGGCACATACTTTGTGTGCTGCTAGAGCATAGATATCCATATCTTTTGTGCCAAATAATGGAGTCTTGTGGAAAAGATGCTGTCTACTTTGCAGCCAAATTGTAATAAAGTGCAGCATGACATATTTTCAGTGAGATTTGCTCAAACTGTCTTTATGTTCATATTCTTCTCTTATTGTTTAGTGTCAGTTCCATACCTTTATCCATGCCTATATCATGTGTGTTTCTTTAAATACTTTCAGTTGTCAGGCAGGGAATCAGAGCCCATGAGCAGCAGCTCACCATCTGATGTGTCCTTGTTTACACCATCAGAAGTAGACGACTCTGAAGATGAGGATGATGATGACAGCAGCAGTGATTCAGAAGTGTTTCAAGAGAAGGTTGTAAAGGAGAAAAAGTTTGTTGTGTTTGAGTCAAGCCTTAAAGAACTTATCAAACAAATTAAGTGTGAAATCTGTCAATTACCTGCTATGCAAAGTCATAGAAGTTTTAAGGGTTCAATGGCTATTGTGCAGATATCATGTTTACATGGACATGATATCACAAAGTGGTACTCTCAACTGCTTATTAAGAATACACCAGCTGGAAATATATTTTTGGCTGCAGGTGTGTTATTCAGTGGCTCCTCTTTTTCCCAAATGGAGCAGTGCTTTAATTTCATCGGTGCAAAGTTCATCAGTAAGTCTACATTTTACAAGATTTTACAGAAGACACTGATACCTGTTGTCAATCATACCTACCTTGTAAGTCAACGGAATTTGGCCAGCAGACTTCAAGGGACATCTGTTTGGCTCAGTGGTGATGGGAGGAATGATTCTCCAGGATACAGTGCCAAGTACTGTTCCTATACATTCATGAACCCGGCTACGGAGGAAATCGTTGACACAGAACTGGTCCAAGTCACTGATGCAACAAGTTCGGTGGCAATGGAAAAGGTGGGCTTCAAGAGATGTCTGGACAGGATTAGGGGTAATGGGATCACAGTTGACCTTGTCGCTACAGATCGTCATATGGGCATTAGGAAGATGATGAGGGAAGAGTATAGCGACATCAGGCACAACTTTGATGTATGGCACTTTGCCAAAAGCATCAAGAAGAAATTACTAGCCAAAGCAAAGACGAAGGATACCGAAGAGCTGGCAAGATGGATCCAGGCCATATCCAACCATCTGTGGTGGTGCTGTCAGAATTGTGGAGGAGATGCAAAAATGCTACGGGAGATGTGGACCTCCATTCTCAAGCACATTGTAAATGTGCACTCATGGAGTGACTGTGAGGTTTTCCATGCATGCAGTCATCCACCATTGTCAGATGAAGAGAAGAGATTGAAGCTCTGGCTCAAACCAGGATCTCCTGCACATGAGGCCTTGCAAGATGTTGTCCTCGACACAACAGACCTTCGTGACCTGGAGCAACTTGTCCATGCATGTCACACTGGTGCCCTTGAAGTTTTTCACAGCGTTCTCTTAAAATATTGCCCAAAGCGTCTGGAATTTACATATCCACATATGCAGGCTCGAATGCATCTTGCAGTTTTGGATCACAACAACAACGTGAACAGATCCCAGGCAGTTGTGAAGAAAGCTTCAAGAAAGTCAGGACCAGTGGGGGATCATAGATTTAACTTGGTGTATTCTAAGGGTAGGGGAGGGTGGGTTGTGAAAAAGGTTTATGAGCAGAAATCCTTTTCATATGTACAAAACATGATGGTTTCTACTGTTAAAGCGGTGGAAGGCAGTATAACGCTTGAAAGCGTTGAAAATCAACCAAGGCCATCTAATATTGCAAGGGTAAGTAGACCGGATAAGGCCACTATGATCCAAAAGCTGAAGTCCAGATTTTCAAAGAAATCTGAGGAACATCATGATGACAGCTGAGATATTTGATTCCAGTCGATAAATGGACTGTGTTAGTGTTTTGTACTCTTTTTTTGTAATCCCTGATGAAGGCAAGCAGGCTATATTGAACTGTTCATTGAATATAATAACATAAAGACTTATTATTTAAGTGTAGTCTCAAGGCTATGCAAGAAGAATTGCTTATTTGAAGAGTGGAAGTCTATTTATACACAATAGAGAAAATTACATGCAAGCCTATTAACGGCAAGTTACTTCACTTACAGGTCTTCTTAGCTTTTTTTGTCATTTCTTCGGTCATAATGGGCTGTTGTGGTTCAGGTAAAAGTGGATTAACATGTATCTATTCTATTGTTAGCATATGGTCCATTGACTAGGTGTATTTGTTTAAATGTAATATTCAAGAGATTTTGCATATCCATACTTCTGTAGCACTTCTGATGATTGGGCACCATGCAGTTTGCAATGTAGTTAGATACATAAAAATGCAGTTACAGATATTGTAAACCCATTATGGAAACAGTTGCTTATCATGTCTAATTAATGTTGTCATGCTTGACTTATTCACGTCCGGCCATTTGCTGCACCTGCCTATGTTTGAAATATTCTTCATCTTATGTGTAAAACAGTACAGTTTATCACTTCACAATATTATTACTGTGTAAGAAATGCTAATGTTTATGTGACTTTGACACTTTGTGCTTCATTTTTTTTTACATGTTAAAGCCAGTCACATTCAATAAGAAGCATTATGTTCTGCACTTTTGTCAGTGTAAAGTATGCTATATGGGGATGGACTGTGTTAGGACCGCATGCCGCCAATTAAAAGTGTGTCCCTTTTCCGCTACTGCCCCAAAACTGGACAGAGAGAGCTACTTTTTACATGGACAATTCTGCTACTTGTATGTCAATTTTCTGAAGTGCTGTAGCTTGTGAATCATGTATACCTCAGTTCCTTCTTCTCAAGATCGACTAGCTTGTTTACTGTATTGGGAAGAGACATGGCAACTTGACATAGAGGGATTCATTGGTTATGTTTTCTGAAAAAAAAATCATATAAAAAGATTTGGATTGCACATATAGCTTAAGGAGTTGAATTGAGCATTGATTTCATCAAACAAATATCATTTATCACTTGAACCATGCAGTACATCCAGAGGCTGACATCCTCATTTAATGGTGAAAAGTTGCCAAAAATTGTTAATGCTATGTTGATATTTTTCTGTCATTCCTATTGTGACATTTTAGCACATACCATATTTGTCAGCTGAAAACAGTATGTTCTAACCGAAGACCTTTGTATTGATCATACAAAAATCCTCTGACTCCATGAGAGGGTGAGGGGGCCCTTTGGGCCCAGGAGCTTCCCCATGCTCATTGTTGTGCTGCTACCAGTAGTGAAATGTGTGTTTGTTTGCTGAGTAGAGTGAAAATGTTGTCATTTTTTTTTTCAAAAGGAAAAAAATAATCTTTCAACCTTTCTGTCATACTCACTAATCCAGAGCAATGAAGTGCCAACTTGGTATAACAAGTTTCCTACAATATGGATGGCGCCACAGGATGTTAGCAATTGTTGTATTAGTGTAACTGTATATATGTGTGAAAAGTAAAGTGCCTTCAACCATGTTTCAACTTGTACGATGCAACACTGTTTTCAATGTATTCTTAACGACAAACGATTGAATCCTGTTGTTTCTTCACAATATTTTAGTCTTTTACTTTTCAGTAATATCTATATCAGTCTCTGACTCTACAGCATTCCATATATTGTATGGAAAATAAATCAAGGCCTAACAGAACAAGTTACACTCACTCTTGCTTTAATTTTTTTTTTTTCAATTTTCTTTTACAGTATATACATCAGACTTTTCATGCCTTCCTCAGTCCTCTCTCACAGGTTTTTGTTGCCATTTCCTTGTGAGCAGGGATAGTTTGTGAGCACAGCACTTCTGTCACACACTGAAATTACCTTCTTTCATTTTTAATGTTCCTTGGCTGGCGTAAACATGACTTAAACCAAACAATGTTTTTTTTTTTTCGTAGGCTACTAATCATGATATAAACATACGTTGTACTTTTAAAAGATCAGTTCAAATTGGGTTATTGAGATATTGTCAAATACATTTATTTGTGGGTAATTTCAGTGTGTTTGGACTGCCGCGGGGTCAGATATCATGAACATTACCATACAGAAAAGTCCCTGTTTAGAGAGAGAGAGGTCCAGAGAGGGATCAAGTTGATTTGTTTATTTACGTTCCATATATTAGTTTATTTGACTGGTGCACACAGATAAGATACAGTACATCAAAATTGACGATGAATGAAATTAGTTGGTAGATAGTTACAAGATGACGGCAAAACAAACTGACGACACCGGCATACACAGTGTACAGAGAGACGGACAGACATACATGTTTTCAGTTCAACAGTAACTTTTCCAGTTGGTGACCTTGTGGTTGTGTTGGGACCACGCTGAAGGCTGAGGGTCATGTGATTGATGATGATGAGTCGTTGAACAATAAGAGTGCATAATCCATAATTCAGTGCCACCCACAATTAACTAATCACATGCTTCTTGCAACTGCTCCTCTGTGTCAGTGTATGCTCCTCCCATTCTCAATTTAGTCTTATGTATATCAAATTCATTGTCCTAAATAGCAGATGAAAGGTAAAGTTAATAAATTTGGTGTGAGAACATTGGAGTTTGAACTATGTTTGCTCTCTGAAATACTGACGCCTGTAATAAACTCGCTAAAAGGAATGTTGTGTCATGCAGATTACAGTTCTGGCATGATCTCGGCATAAACGTCATCAGCGTACAAGAATCCAGTGTACTCGCTGTCTGGGAACTCTTGTCGGATCCTTCTTACCGCACAAGATGGAACGGGTGTCCTGTTTCTCTTTCCTAGTTTCCCATGGGCCCAAAGTGTAAACATCTTGTATGCAATAAATCTGTACTGCCTGGAACAAAACAAAAAAAAAATGGTGCAATAATTGTACAGATAAAAAACAACCAAGTGAAGCCTGAGAGACTAAGAAAACCAAATGATTGGACAGATAGTACTGTAACATGGATAAGAATCATCTTTACTTCTTTGGACCATATGGTCATGGATGGTGGATCTAATATAATCAAACCATTTGAGGTACAGTGCAAGCATTGTTGTAGAATGTTCCAGGTTAATGTTCAAGTACTAAAATACCTTCAAATTAGCAAATGCAGAATTGCTATGTCCTTGATACTGCATTGAACCTGTACTGTACATAAGATCATGGCAATGATATAAGTATTAGTAGAAAAGTTTTTACTTCTAACAAAATTCATACAACCCACTACACTCAATACTGGTAGTGAAGTGCACGACTGATGCAGGACACAAACCAAGGACTAACCATAACTTGCAGCCCTTATAGATCTCTTACTACAGTACATATTGACAATGCGTAGTAACATGAGCAGGTAGGACAGTGGGCATATAGTAACACAGTAAACACACCTGCCGATTTTATACAGTACAGCATCTCTGACAAAATCATGCAGTAGGCTACTATACCCCAGAAAATCTTTAACAACTTTTTTTCCTTTCTGCCATCTCATATAACTTAGAAAAATTCAAAGATTTGAAATACTACCCCAAATATACAGTACAGGATAAATAAAATACTGATGCACTTTGAACGGATTTAAGTCAAACTTGGACAAAGTCTGGCGGAGTACGGATTTCTATTTTTGATTACAGAGACGAATTTTAGTTTCAAATTTTTCTTTTCGACAAAAAGGCCTATGGCCACCAACGTCTTGGACTGACGATGATGATGCACTCATCTGTCAAAGATAAATTCTACACATTTAGTTAAGTCTCCCTTCATTTAGTATGAAAAGGGTCACAAAGTACAATGTCCTAAAAAAAAAAAAAAAAGAGAAGAGACTGATAGAGCAGACACCCCAAACCCAAAACACCAATCAAATCTACTACACTGCCAAAATGACTATAATAGACTTAAGCTAATATCAATTTTCATATTGTATTTCCTCAACATTTATTTTTTTTACAATAAAGAGAGCAACAATTTGATAAAGTAATAAACATACAGCAAATTAGCAATCTGATTAAAATGAATGTGACTCAGGAGGTATCCTAGTAATTGGCAGTAGCCTGTACTGTAGCCGGTAGGCCTACGGACTAACTGTACCTGTTTTGCAAGTCCCTTGCTGTATTGTTTCCCTTTGAATGCTGGAGAAAAGCCCATGAAGTCTCCAAAACTGCCTTTGTAAGGCAAACACTTTTGAAGTCGTCATGTTAAGTCACGCATAAATTGTTTTGGTTTAGTTTGTCCGCTATACTCCCAATCTCATTGCAGCAAATGCACTCCACTTCTGAGTCCATTATGTCGCATTTCGTGCAAATGCACCAGCTTGCATTGTCTCTACGGTTAGGCGAGAGTGTTTGGTCTTGTCCGGGGCCTTCCTCCTCAACGTTAGCGTGCGACATCGCCTCGTATTCAGCCTCTGTCATCATCGGCTCGAAGTCGTAGCCAGATGGGCCTCCCTGTTCCTCTTCACTTTCCATTATTCTCACGGAAACAACGTTACTTGTTAACAAATGATAAGAAATGGACAAATATTCGCTCACTTAAATCTATGCGGGTACTGAAATAAAAACACAGTCGTTGTATATGGCTGAACCAAGGCCAGGCGGCAACGAAAAACGATCGTACACAACGTTGACATTGAATTGTATGTACTACTGTAGTACTACTAGTACGTACATCTGGAGTACAGTATGTGCAACTCGTTGTGCCAACGATCTCACTGACTATAATGGAACGCGAAAAATGACAAAAAAGGAAAACAGCATTTGTCGGTGCTACGTCACACACAGCCGCCCGCGATGGCAAACAGACTTTTAGGCTCGAACTGAACCCCAACTTTCAAAGCAGTATTTAACAACGAACAAAGCTTCTACTGGCAAAATGGTCATGTCAGACAGACAGAACGGTAAAAGATCTCATGTATTTAAGTAGGTTTTCCTGTTGGTGGAGAATTCCTTTAAGTTTGTTTCATTACTGAGTCAGTGCAAGAGGCTGAAACATAGATGCTGATACCGTACAAGTAAAAACTGTAGCCTCATCATTGTGGTCTGTTATATGAGAGAGTTTGTATAAATTTTGAAGCAACAAAATTTTCAACTGCAATAGAAGTAACCTTGCCAAAGACCATTTGATGCACACAGTATGAAGTCACTACCCATCTTACAGTACACCAAGACTCGCTACATTTAGTGCAGTGAATGGCATACTGTGCATGTACACACATATGCAGAGTATAGTATGAGTTGAATTAAAGCCCTTATCTGCATGCCACTTTAGTTTCAGTAAAACATGAGAACAATGGATCTTTTGTCGTCAGTACTGTATGTGCAGTTGTGTTGTTGTTTTTTTTCCCAGACAGTTGTATCAACAAATGCATCTGTTCTCACAATGCATCTGCTTTCACAATGCAACATGAATTTTCATCAGGGTCGCAAACATTGATTTTCAAATCTTTGACAGTAGTTCCCAAGGGAGTCATCTGGAAATGTGAAACCAGAACACTAGCAATAGTAAGCAAATATTTGGAAAGTGAAATACAGTATAGCAAAGACTACCACACCCTCCATCACAAAAAAGACCTTGAATTGGATGTGCAACTGTATTAAATTTGTAAAGTACTGCATTCTTCAAGATGTCTGATATTTTACAGTACAGTGTATATCATTGAGAGGGACAATCTGTCCTTAGTCTGGCTCTGACCGTGGTAGCTGTAACTCCATGCTCAGACTAGCAGCGCCTTTGCCGGTGGTTATACTCGCAGCCAACCGGCCTTCTCTTTCCTTCGTTGGTGTAGTCTTGTGAGAAGTGATTTGTCCAGCAGTCGGCTTTTGTAAGGGAGAATGCGTTATGTAATATTCATCGACCCCCCCTCTCTTCTTGACCAACTTTCGGAAACTGCAAGGACTCTCTTGAGCCCACAAACTCAAGTGTGCACTGCGCCCCACATTTTTCAGCGCGATTGAGGGCCCTCAAAGTAATTGTCACAAGGGCAGGGCAAAATAAATTGAAAAAAGCATTTTCAGTACTTTTTACCACAAAATCCCAATGACAGGGTCTACTGCACATGTGCAGATCCTCAGATATGCTACAAAATTTTATGCCATATGCTGTTTTTGTGTAGAGGCAGAGAAAAAAAAGTGGTTTTGTAGAATTTTTTATCTAAACTCTACAACCAACACCGAAAGGGAGGTCAGTGACTTCTAAAGTAGAAGCACCAATTTATCGATTTCAGTGAGGTGTACAGTATTTTTTCGGGGCATCTCAGAAAATACAATGAATTGTCGTTCTTTTTACCTTATTATAGATACCTACATCCAAATAAATTACTGTAGGTGGATGTATGAAAACACATTCCCCCGGTTGAACTCAGAAACTTATTGCCTCAGATTTGGATATTCTTGACCAAGAATGTACTTCATTGTGTACTACCATTATGGGGAAGGCTTAACATTTTCTTGCAATTTAAAGTTAAACATTTGAAATTTACGACCCAAATCCCTGTTGTGGAGTAAAAGAAGCAATCATAATCGTTAAATGCACGCCAATTTTTTTATTTTTTTGAAAATGCCAATCCTGCTTTACCTGCTTTTCACTGCTACAGTACATACTGTCTAGCACCATCTGTACCTCTCTCTCTGAAAGTACAGTCAGTGTGTTTGAACTGTATGCAGCGGTTATATTGTAGTACTGTAAGATGACACTGTATCGGGAATGTAATGGCTTCATTAAGAAAATGTCCAAAAAAAAAGAAATAGCCTCAAATTGCAGACACCTGCGTCATTTAAAGGGAAATAGGGCGTTTAGAATATATCAACATGGCACGCGAAGAAAATAGCTTTAATCATTATTAAGCCATTCAGTCACACCAGTAAGCACCTGCAAGACCTTCATCTCCTCAAAACATTATGCATTTGGTGAGTAACAGAAGATGCATCATTTGAATTTTGAAAAGTTTGGTTGAACAAATTATTGTTGAGAAACAAATAACTGAATTTCTATCTATGAGAAACTTATTTCTTGAAAAGAAGGCTGCAGTCCTTCCTTATTTTGAATAATCTGTCAATCTACCTTTACAAACACTGGTTTTAAATCTATTGTTGTTTTCTGTCAAACAAAAGCCTTGTTTCCCTTCAAATTCATATTTACCACACTACAGTACATGGTGAATTAAACCCATCATTACAGTAAAGGTGGGCGGGTAGTGAAGGAAGGCTTTCACAAGGACTACAGTTCCTACCTGTGCACACAATTTCTCACATCTTTAAAAGTAATATTTAATAGGAGAAGATCGCTATCAAAACAAACATCGATGTGTTTCTCTATCCAGTGCTCTTTTGGGTTCACTCAATGCTTAGGATCAAGTTCCTTCACCCAAAATTATTTGTATAAATCCCATCTTTCAACAAATGTACACCATCGACCTTATTGTTCAAGTATTACACTCACAACTTTCTTGCAAAGAAGTCTATAATGTAATACCCAGAATCAGGCAAAGTAATCCTCTACCAATGTGTCAAACTGTCTTCACTGATATGGCAGGTCTAGATTCATATGTTATTGATATCTATGTAAACATGGAGGTGGTAATGAAAATAAAAAGCTTTGATATACCTTTCTGATATCGTATATCCAGCCTGACAGCATTGATTTTAGACCGCAATTCTCACAAAGATGTAAAATTTCTTTGTCTGTGTTTGTGTTATCGTGCAAAAATCCTTTTGATTGGCTAAGTTTTTTTAAACAGTTTAGCAGGGGCATCTGTAGGACTGCACTGTGAGCTGTCAGATACAGTTAGATCATGTTCAGTTTGTTGCTTTATAAGTTGCACATTGAGTCATGTCATGAAATTAACTAAAGTTGTCCAATTAACCTGTCAAATTGCCATCACTTAATGATGACAAACGCAAACTAGGAGTATCCCCATATACCACATACCCTGTGCAAGTGGACATTAATGACTGAGTGAATTCATAATCAACAATTCAATTCAGTTTTCAAAAACATGTGACAGACACTTTTTCACAATTAGTACTACACTAATTCATATGCACACTGCCAGTACAAGCCACAGTGAAAAAAATTCCCAAAATTTTGACAATTTACATAATTACTGGATTTGAAACAAGTTTCTCTATGTATTACCATGTGGTTGAACCGTTGAGAATCCTCACAAATTTATCGATTTCACCTCCATGTGGCACTTTGAAAACAGTATGCGAACCAGGAGTTTGGAACATCTGGATTAGGTACTCCCCTAGAATCACGAAAATCACATCTAAGGTTCATTCATACTGAGATAGAATCATCAATCCTATTGGTCTATTAGTGTCAGATGACCATGTTTTATCCTTCAATAAAGCATCCTAATTAAGTACTTTACATTAAATCACCGGCAGATGATAACAATAAAACTGTAGATGACCGTGTTTGGTCGGCTTTTGTCTTACTGTATGTCCTAAAAACACAAAACAGTGGTGATACTTTGTCAATCAAGCATGGACATCTTTGCCATTTTGTCATTCATGTTACCTTTACTTGCAGTTCGTTTCCAGTGAAAATGTGGTTATTTGCAAAAACATATTTTCTTTTTTTTCATCGTAACCTTGCTGCGTGTGAATGAATGAGGTTAATCAACAATGGACCTGTGCATTAAGGATACTGCACATTTGGGAGATAAATGCTATTGCTAGATGCACTCAGGCTGTACCCTTGTGCATTGCTTGCATTAACCCCTGCCCGTGTTTTATCCTGCGGATAGTGCACAGTCCAGCATGGATTAAACTTTCAATAAAAGTCACCAAATAAACCTTCCACACCATAGACCATCCGACTGAAGGAGAATTTAATCTATTTACAGAAATGATGTGTCTAATTGGGCTGATATTGAATACATAGGGTAGCCAAACTTTGTTGCAGAAGTCGTAGAGCTACTAACAATCACATGTGGCAGTATGATGCAGAAGAAGGGTCCTTTTTGTATCTTTACTGAATATCACCAACTGTTTTGTGTGAATCAGGCATACATTGCCATACAGTATGATAGATATATGCAGTTGGCCTACTGTACTCTACTTGAGCAGCAGACAGTTATTGTGAATTATAAACAAACTTTGATTTCTGAGCTCTGAAAACACTTTCTTCTTTGTTGTCTTTTACAGATGGTTTTTTGGAAGCATCAAGCGGGTCGACGCAGAAAAGAAGCTTCTCCTACCGCAGAATGAACACGGCTCCTACCTCGTGAGGGAGAGCGAAAGTAGGCACGGGGACTTCTCTTTATCAGGTAAAATCATTTGCCACCATCTCGGGCTATTCCACTTTAGTAGAAAGAAAATTGTCGCATACATATACTGTGCTGCACAGTGGATTAAGTTCTCACTTCACTTTTAAAACCCGTGTCCGTAACTGACGTATCTTAATCGCGAGACAATTGACTACATGCACACGTTGCAATAACTGAACAGCGTGGACGACCAAAGATCTGGAAGAGACAGATGGCACCAGAGAGCTCAGGAAGGTTGGGGTGAGTCGAGAGGATCACGTGAGATGGTGTGAGAGCGATCGCTGGAAGAGAGATAAATCTAGCCATCCATGATATCATGGACAAACTTGGATCTTTGTTTTGCATTTACTTGTCCCAATAAATTCTAGGTGGAAATTACCCTCCCCCCATGCCAGTCACTGCGGATTGTAAGTAAGATGAAAGATGGTCAAAATGGCTGCCATGCAAAGCAACACAAGATTGTCAAGATCACTGTGAAAGGTTTGCTGTTTGCATGCCAAAGGTTTTAAAACCCAGAGGAATGTACAGTACATTACATACGAAACAGAATTCCAAGGAAAGTAACAAAAGATTAAACAAATATATAGAAAACCAAAAAACAAAAAAAAAAAAAAACAAGCAAACATTGCCAATCAATAATTCAGTGTGGGGTGTGTGGAGCTTGTTGTTTCAGGAAATTTCAGCCCAAGGCAAGTCTGCAAGATTTTCAAGCTGTGTTCATTGCAGTAGTCCTTAAAGGGGAAATGCAGTCTCCTCAAACTGAATTGCTTTATCTCCCTATGCTAATTCATGAATGGCTCTTTGGCATTATATGTGATATATCACTTTTGTTGTTGAATTGCTTACCTTTATACCACAACACCTTTGCCTAATGAAATGTGAGAACTTGTAGTTTTTTACACACAGGGGTTGTCTATGCATAGTACTGTGTGGTAAAAATTGTCTGGTCACAGATTTTCAAGAAGTGATTTCAAATTCCCCTGTCCCTACATTATTTCAGTCGTGTATTAGATCTTTGACTGTACTGTACATACTCATTTACCATCAGCATATGAGGTGTGCATACTCAACAAATGTGACAAAATCCCAAGAATTTTGTGAACCAACTCAATGAGGCCCTTTGAATGCCGTAACAGATATTCAGCAGCATCCCCCAAAAAATATTTACAAGAGAACTGAGAAGAGAATTGCAAGGTTTTGATGATTTTTTTCAAAATATAGTTAAGACAACAGCTTGTTTCCATTAAGGAATTTTAAAGAACAAGTTTACATTGTAAGTTAGTGTCGTAGGGTACGTGCATATTCCTTTATGTGCGTACTAAGTTGTACTGTGCAAAGTGTTTGCATTTATGTGCAATTTATAACACTTTAATTTACTGTACCATTTGAGTTGTGACTTTAGCATTAATGTGGTATAGGTAGGCTGCTGCTGTGAGGAAACCATGCATGTACAGTTGAGTCTCTGTGTGTAGTAGCTATTGCTAGAGTATATGATTGTCTGCTCTTTTCTTCAGTTGAATCCCAAGCATTTATCCCTGTATGTATTATTCAATTGAAAAGTCTGAAATTAATGGCAAAATTTCAGCAATAAATTCCATAACATTTTACTGGAATATTGACAGAGAGGCACAGCTTTAAAATGTGACTCAAAGGGTGGAAGACACATTTTCAGAAAAAAAGAAAAAAGAAATGAGTTTTTCGACCTCTTTCCTACCCACATGGAGATTTTGCCAACATTTTACTGCACTGCAGTACAATAGGTGTAAGTCTAATTTCTCTAGATTGCTGAAGGAAGGCCTTCAAAGGACAGTTCTTTAAAAACGGCCAATTCTTTGTCTCAGCATATATCCAGCTTTCTTTAAAGCACAATGTCAGTTGTGATCAGTCCTGTTTTGATGTATGGGTTTGTGCCTGATGATAAATGATGGGTGTGACTGCTTGTACGGTACCTCACCCCTACACAATTACTCTCACAGCAATTGTTGGCATCCTCCTTCCTCAAACCGACCTCCCAAGCCACGCCACCTGTCTCCTCCACACCTTCGGTTGTCCATGTTTCCTTAAATCATTAGCTTTCACAGTGCTCAAATTAGAAAACTGTGGAGAAATTGAGAAGACTGTACATGGTTAAATGGTGCTTTTTTTCGTTTCAATATCACCGTACAGGTACTTGTCTAACGTTTACTCCACTATGGATTTTCTTGATCCACACTGATCTCCTTTGTTGTCAGACTTTGTATTTTGGGCAATGCCCATGTTTGTATAAAACACAACCATACTGTAGAAGTTTATCCTACAGTGGATGTATGGATGACCAACATTCCTGACAGACAGTCAAGACACAGACAGACAGAAAGACAGACAGACAACCAAAACTCTTGATTAGATGAATGAAATCAGTTTAAAGGACTACTTTTAAACCAGATGCGTGGAAGTTAATTTAAAAACATACATTATTAATTTAAAAACATACATTATTAATGAAGACTGGCAATTACTGTAGTTTGCAGCCCTGCAAAACTGTGGAAAAAGTACAATGCACATTGTGTCCAGCAGTGTGTGCAACAATCCCATCAGACCTACAGTACTTTACATGTACTATACAGTAGGTTAGCGTTAACTGCAGATTAACTGGACAAAGTAAGTATTGATAATCCAGACCAATTGAACAGCCAGATTAAGGTTCTTTTAAATTTCACCAATGGAGTGCTCACTGCACCTGTATGCAAATGTGGTGCATTTCCCCTGAATGGAATTGTTTTCCACTCTAAGCAAGTTCATCAAATTTATCTACCGTAATTCATGGCAGTACAAAATCTTCTACAGTATAACCGACTGTTCTGCTCACGTGATTCTAATGTACTAAACAAAACCATGCTGTTGTAGTACAGTAGTTTAAACTGAAATGCAGTATTGTACTGTAGCTTTATAATGTTAAACCAGTACCCGTGGTAGACTGAGTGTGCGGTAAATGTATGGAGACAGGTAAGGCTATAGTGAGTGATGTCCTGTTATTGTTCAATGAAAAGTACATTTCTTCAACTTCGTGCTGAGGTGTGCACTCTTTCACCAATTGAACCGAAATTGATGAGTGACTCACTGTATAGGAAATTTTTTTTTTCTTTGCAGCAAACTAAAAGTTGGTAGAAAACAACTAACTTCTATTGTGTTTATTCCTGAACTGTTGGTCAGACTGCTGTACTTGGATCTATATTTTAATTGCAAACTTTGGAACCAATTAACTTTTGAGTGGTCATCTTAACCACAGCCCAGGACATACTGTATGCATTTTCAGCTGCAGTTAGTGCAGGCCATGGATACCATGGAAGTATAGGCCTGCTGTACTTTCATACCAGACACTCAATGTTGCTGCAGTGAAGTACTGTAGAGATATGTTGTCATGAATGGACTGACTATGCAAAGTTACAAACACAAAAACTGACTTCAAAAGACAATTTTGTGATGACTTGTTTTCCAGTTCATGAATTGTACATGTACAGTAAATATTATGATTAATTAATCGGTCACGGACACGGAACAATTAATTAAATAGTGCTCAGTGTGTCAAACTGTGTAAACGCCCAAACCCAGACGTGACAGGAAGTACAGATGCATCGCCTTCACAAAATCATAGCCAATAAAATTAATGTATCTGGTTTTCCTTTCAAATATGATGTGACATGAATGAGTGTAACATTAATAATTGGTACTACATGTCACTCAGGAAAAAGCGTAATGACCTATGTAGAAGTTTGCTATTTTTATCACATAGTGCAGAAATTACCGGTTGGCCGTTGTGTCATCGAAACAAATACAGTAATTGTGTAATTTTCAGAAAAGTACAGCGGGAGCATCGATCTCCGTTGACTCTTTGATTAAAACCAACAAATTCACATTGTAGACATATACTTACCCCTTGCCACACTACTGCATCATTTGACCTTTGCTCAAATTGACCTCGAAGTCAATTCTGACACCGTGCCCTCTAAGGCCTAGCTCACCCTCATTTGCCTTTCGCTTGAGTGCTTCTACAACCCACACCAGTGAGTTGTCGGGAATCGCTGTGATCTCATCTTTACCGACACCTTGCTATACTACTAGAGAATGAGATCTTTTTTCCTTTTTTCCTATCTTTTTCTTTTTTTAATAGGCTTTGCTCGAAATCATCCCCCACATTTCACACCCTTTTAATGATGGATTTTTTTCTCATTCAGTATTATTGATAGTACCTGTTGCCTAACATCACTTACAGTACAGTGAGACCTATATGAAGCTGATTTTCAGTAAGAAAACCTAATGATAAGAAATAAAGAGGTGACTGGACACTGCTCCTAATGACAAGTAGGAAGGTATGAGACGGCTTCATTATATCCTCTCACAAAGTCATTCTGTCCTTAATAAGTTGGTAAACACCTATAGGTATACTGTTCTGTGCAGTAACTGCACTGTTCTGTACAAAATTCCATGCATGTGTACGCACAGTGAACTGTATACCCTCATTTTGTCATACATTTAAAAAACTCCACACAGTGTGTATTAACATCTTTGTTGACTGATGAGAAGAACGTAAAGAAGTAACAACGCAACAAGCCAAATCCTTCAATTTACCTCAAAGTAAAGTAGTATAATTTCCACATGCCCACACCTCTGTGCAATACCAGATGCCATCAAGTACCTGTGCTGCAGGTTGTTGTTCCATGTGCTTATTCAGTATCAGTCATTCCTACAGATTGTGTGTAACCTGATTCTCTTTTCATGGTAAAATGATACCATACATAAGATAAGGCTGTACAGTATTTTGCTGAGCCTTTTCCAGCTCGCCCGATCTGTCGGGCTTGTTAGCAAACAAGAGCAACCAGGAATGAGGAAATATACTGGTCTGGTCTGTGTTTACTGTGGAGGTAGGGCAGCATTTCAAGGAAAGGGTTGGTTGCAGATGTTTTCAAAAGTGGCAGTTCTGTGTTCATATGCAGGGTAATGACATGCTGGTGACACACAGATATGAAGGAGGGGGGGGGGGGTGGGGTAGAGTGTGGCATATTTTGTCCTCAGGTAGTAGTCTCATGTTTTGTTGATTTCTATTTATTTTCTGTGAGTCCCATTTTTCCACATCTTTACTACATCAATTTAACCAAAATTTGACTGCAGACTGCAACATGATCAAATTTGTTGACTTGCACTGTACAAAGGACTTGACTGAACTTCATATGAAAAGTAGTACATCAGAATCATAGTAGTACAGGTCTACCGTGTTAACGTTGTCACTTGTCAGGCATAGTTTATGCCTAATTAGGAAACAAGAAATACAAAAAAGACATTCTAGATTTTAACACTTCACATCGTACAGTACTGTAGACATGAATGTACTGAAAACTTGCTTTGGGAATGCGTTAAGGTTGACCTTGCTCAAAGTGCATTCGAAATCATTTCTGAAAATGTGCTCTCCAAGTCTAAGGTTGCCCGCGTCAGGCTGAGCGAACTTGTTTACGTTGTCTCGCATGATACTCTATGCCTAATACGGAAACACAAAATACAAATAGGCCATTGTATATGGATTTAACATTGAAATTGATGAAACGTGCAATTTTAACGTAAATAGTTAACTGTTAAGCACACAAACAGTGATCTTGGGTGAACGTTCAAATTTATTTTCATAGTTTGTAAATTCCTCAGGAATGGTGACGCAAATGTTAGTCGAGTTGAGTCGTGACTACCGTGACCGAGAGTATGTCACGACGAGTAATGTAACACCTATTACTGTAAATTCTAGTCTGGTATCACAAACAATAATCAATTTCACGGTGTGTTTGAAGCTACAGTATATGGTGTTCTGAGCTACATAACATTAAATTTTGGATGGTCTGTCCTGCGTGTTCAGTACAGTGGATCTTGCTGGTAGCCATTCTTACTATGGAAACATGCCTTATGGAGGTATTTTATCCTCACCTCCTAAAACAAGTTGACACATGTCCCCAAACCCTGCAGTGTATGACCATACCAGCAACTATCTCAATTCTAGATTAAGGGCTTTTGAAATGGCATGTGGAAATCACGAAGGTACGGTACGAACACGAAGCGTTTGTGTGCATCTTACACTTACAGTTCGTGCATTGCAGTGCTGTACAACACGATACAGGTGTGGTGGTGGGAGGGGGTGGTGAACTGGTGGTGTCAGGAGGAAGTTTTGGTAGAAGTGGTGGTAGAATTATGAAATGAATGTTGGAAACGGTTGAAGGAGGGGATGGGGTGGGTGGTTGGATCAAGTGATGTTTAGAAAGGAAGGAGCAGTGGTAGCAGTCTAGAGGGTCATTACTGCAGAAGACCACTGTACCACATGGTACCATATAGGGCATCACCAGCAATGGTGACACTACTTGAGTACAGTGTAACTCTATGCATGGTACATATAGTAGTACTTTATGTACACTACTGTACTGTTATAATGCACAAATATCCTTTTTGGGATCATGTGCGTTATCTGTACTTTACTTCCAAAAGCACACATTTAGTGTTTATAGTCTACTGTTTGTGTTTAAGGTACAGTCAACATAATCAGCAATTACAGTATGCAGTGAACAATACCCTCACAAACAAATAACACATTATTCTGCCTTTCATTTTGAATGTGTTATTTGGTTCTTACCACCATCTTATCACATTATCTAAATGTACTCCTGGTACTGTAATGTATTGTACAGTATGCTGATTGCACTATACTCCTAGTATTGATGGTACTGATCTGTAATCTTGAGAGAAAGATCCCAGTCTATTGTCATTAAATGTATGTTTGCAGCAGGATTGGACTTATGAACTGAATTCAAATAGAGATAGTCGCAAACATTCTGACAGACAGACAGACAGACAGACAGACAGACAGACAGACTCTCATAGAAATAGTTTCTGCTGTAGTCACTTTTGGAGTGCAGAAATTAAGTGCATGTGGTTCACAATTTTGATGTTTTGCAATGTGGTGTACGGTGCCCTCTAACGAGGTTTTGATGCGGAAATATCATCGCTGAAGAAGAGAACTCTCTTGACGACGAAGAAAGAGCTGCCTGCTGTAATTTAGCAGGTGAAACTTTGTGTGCATTTCTTGTGGAAGTTTCTGTGTGAAATTGTTAGTCAGACATATGTGGTGTAATTTCAGTTTTAAAATTGTTGAATTCAGGGTGATGGATCAAAGTATGACGTCTTATCATGTGTTCGTAGGTGCTTGTTCCATGCTTGCTCATGTTTGGCTGAATCAATAGTAAAAGCAAATACCGTATTGTACTTTTTTTTGTGATTCCTCTTTAGTACGAGATGGAGACACCATAAAACATTACCGCATCAGACAGCTTGATGAGGGAGGTTTTTTCATCGCCAGAAGGTGTGCTTTTACTACTCTTCCAGAGCTGGTCAGACATTACGAGAGGGAAGCAGATGGACTCTGTGTTAATCTTAGGCTTCCATGTGTGGTGGTAAGTATACAGTCAGCTTTATATATCATGAATTGTACATGTAGGCAGAGCTGCAACGTGTGTGTTCATGCACCTACTAACGCTACCTTAGGTGTGTGTATTTATGCACCTGCCAATGCTATGTTAGCAGGTACCAGTTGCTGGCGAGAGCGGGAGCCTTGCACGTCCTCTTGCGGAGCTGGCAAATGGCATAGCGGCCCAAAAAATCCGACACTGCGAAGAGACCGGTCACCTGGTACCCAAAGCCTGCCCTGCCTTAGGCAATCACATGCTGTATGCGATCATCTGAAAAAAGGGAAAAATGAGGGACTTCGTACAGCAGTACCCAGTGAGGCATTGAGTGTTAGCATGTGGGGCACCTGCGTATGTACAGGTACGTGTTCACATGTAGGCCTATGTCATGTATATGTGTAGAGGTATATAATACATGCAAATTCATGTTTGAAATGGGAGTGGTTGAAGTGTTGCAAGAGCTCTACCATAGTAGAGCTCAAGTGCGGGAGTTGCGTAGAAAATCTCCAGGGTTAATTGCAAACAAAGAAGCCCTGTAAATGTTGGGACAATTTTTTTTTAATTCACATCGTAGTCATATACCGTATGTACCCTTGGCCTCACTAATGCATATGACCCATGCTCAAATCATCCTCAAAACTAATTCCAGCACAGCGCCCTCACACAGACCTAGCCCACCCTTATTTGCCTTTCGCTCGAGTGCCTCAGAATGCCGTTACCAGCCCTCTGCTGTTTTTTGCCTCTTGCGAAGGCAGCTGATTTGAAAAACCTTGAGTATTCTTGTCTTTTGTTCCCAGTGTTATTACTTTTTCTAGCTTCGTTTATTTCGTTCAAATTTATCCCCGCTTCTCCGAGTAATTTGTCTTAGAATTTTGGTTTTTGTGCAGCCTGCCTAGGACAGATATCCTATCGTGCCACTGCACAGTTTTGTCCTTAGCCTTCACTTTCTATTATTATACAATCTCCTGTAAAGTATTGCACAATTCTCCTGTTAACATTATTTGGTACTGTGTTTCATAATTACGTAACGGTTTTCCTCCTCGTTTGCTTTTGTATATTCCTTAAGTCACTTTAAAGAGTAGCCCATAATCGCCATGTTTACAGCCTTATGTTCAGCACTGCCACCAAGCTTTAAACACTTCAAGGTTAGCATCCCACAGTCTTTGGCCTTGACACTTAGGTTTATCACCCTACCTCAATTTAAACCAGTTGCACTGATCATCAAAAGTGAACTCTCCTTGAAGAGTGGTATGTTTGCTTCTTATTTTTGATGTCACAGGTTGAGAAACCCCAGACAAGAGGACTGTCACATAACACCGTCGATCACTGGGAAATACCCCGATCTTCTCTCAAAATGATCAAGAAACTAGGCTCTGGCCAGTTTGGAGAGGTCTGGGAAGGAGTCTGGAATACCACTACGCCCGTCGCTATCAAGACATTAAAACCAGGTAAATGCGAGGCACATTATATTTAATATATAATATTCAAGTACGGAATTTATTGCACCACTAATGTCAATGGCTGTTAAAAATTTTATTATAAAGAAGGAAGGGGGGAAGCAAATATTTATTAACATTGTATGCATCAATTCAGAAAAGGATTGATTCGCTGACACACTTGCTATTAAAGTTTGAAGACTTGTGTAAACACCATGGTGTTCATGCTACTACATATTCATGATGGACAGTGTTTGGACAGCCAGTTGGGACAAATTCTTGCACTAGAAATCTCTCTACATTGTTTTTCCATACCATGCTGCAAAGCACTTTAACAGCACCAAGTAGTTCCAAAACCGAATGAATAAACACGTTACACTGCTCCGTACTGACAATACAAGTGCCATGGAATCGGGACGTGAAGCAAAGGAAATATTGTGCTAACTTAATGTGTTATGAACAGTGAACATGTCTACTGCTCATAAATCGGTTATACCAAGTAGAACAGTTACACACATATGCTGTATTCATGTGATACCAAGGGATGTAAGTCTGAGACGCAACCACTAAATGATTTGTGGTTAACACAAACACGTTCATTAAATACACCCTTTTATGTTCAAGTAACTGTGTTAACACATTCATGAAACACCTCTTGTATATACATGTAGAGCAGGAGATTGAGGGGGCTACTCCTTTATCTACAACTATGACTCTTAAAAGCTTAGCCAGCGCTGCATGGAAGACAATGTACATTATTGACCCCTCTTCTTTCTTTGCTGCCCTCTCCTTTTCTCCTCTTCCAGTGTAAAAGGTTCGGAATTTGTTGCAAGTTCTGGAGGTACAATCTCCCTTCTACCATAATTGATGTTGCATTTTCAACTTCTGGATGTCTCTTGGTCTTTTCTTTCAGTTTAGTACCGTGTTTGATGTTGTGTTTTAACTACCATGTTTCTTATTATTGTAAATATGAGATAAGTCTGCTTAAGTTGACGTTTTGTTTTTTGTCCTGTGTACTATTTTGTTTTGATACATACATTTTGCCCTCTCGACTGGGATGGTCGATGCTGGGTCATTAAAACTTACCTTTGTTCTTCTTTCGATCCAGGAACAAATAAAGATGACTTTCTTAAAGAGGCTACAATCATGAAGAAATTGAGACATCCACGGTTGATTCAACTGTATGCTGTATGTACACTCCAAGAACCGATCTACATCGTCACTGAGCTGATGGTAAACGGTGCTTTGATTGAGTACCTGCAGAAAGGTGATTAGTTTCAACAATGTTGAACTGGGTAACCTAGAGGGAATAGTGCTTGATTTGAGTAAGGTACAGAAAAGGTAATTTGCCTCAACGTGATTAAAGTCGGTACCGATAGAGAAAGGTGATTACCACAACTGGATTATGTGAGTATCTTCAGGAAAGGTGAAAACACAACATGATTGAGTGTGTACCTACAGAAAAGTTTAATTTACTCTGCCCCTTACTTACATGTCTAGATGAAACTATTGCATGTCGCAGTGCTGTGCTAGAAACAGCTGGTAAACTTTAACATTACCTCTACCTTTACCCTAACATATTGTGGTCATTTGGGAAGGGGGCAGCAGTCCGCTTTGGGTCAGGGCTAAGTTAGAGGTGACGTTAAAGGTTACCTACTGATTGTTGCACTGCAGTGGAACATGTAACTGTTGTCTGGAAACAGGTAAGTTCATCACATGGAAAACATCCGAACGAGGTGCGTTTTGAGATTTACCACAATTTGGTTGCGCGAACAGTACTCACAGAAAAGTTGAAAACTTAAAGAGAAAACTGTTGAGATGCACACCACGCAGTTACATGCAGCAAAGGAGAGGACTAACCATTGTAAAATATCTGCATGATTTGCACTTCCCCCTGGTATCAAAATTAGATCATTGTACAATTTTTTTCCTTTGCACCAAACACACCATAGTCAAGGATGCAGACCATGAAAACCAGCTTTTTCAGAAAATATTTCATTCTGCACGTGGACAACTTTATAGAATTGTCCATACTTGTAAGCACTTGGGCAATTCTTTTGCTCATTATGCTGAATATTGCAGGGAAGGGGAATTACTGCAGTGCACCGTGGCCTGAGCTCAAAACGTTGCTTTCTTCCCTTGGATTAGTCATCCCAAGCTAGATTTTTGGTGGGTGGAAAGCAAAAATCTCACTTTTTTCTGCTTTTCAATTGACCACAAATTTTGAAAGATGCTGGATAGCTCATATGACACAGCATGCACAGGGCCCATTCTTTTGATTGCACATGTGGAGGAATTTTAGACAGTCTGTGGGAAGGACAAGACGTAAGTGGTCGGGAGAATCGGAATGGTCTGGGATAATGTGCGTCTGTCTTTACATAACTCCTTATCAGTCTTCTAGTCACACATGGTTATGGAGGTAATAATTTTATCATTGACCCTGTATTTTTTTTCTTCTTTTCTTCTGATGCTATAATTTACTCCAACAATCCGCAAAGTTTGAAACTAAAAGGGTTCCCTGCATTGATTCCTTTAGTTTTTGTCACTTGCAGACAACGGCGTTAGGCTGCAGCTGCGTGAGCTCATCGACATGGCCGCTCAGGTCGCCACCGGCATGGCCTATCTGGAGTCGCAGAACTACATTCACAGAGACTTGGCGGCCAGAAACGTCCTGGTCGGTGAAAATAACGGCTGTAAAGTTGCAGACTTTGGTCTAGCGAGAGTCATGATTGTAAGTAGAGACAATGGTTGCTTTTTTTTTCCTTTTTCTGTTTTAGTCAGTTGCTGGAGGCTAATCTTGTTTTTGTTTGCTTTTTTTTCTGTTTTTAGCCTGTTGCCAGATGCTAATCCTGTCTTTGTTTTTGTTTGAATATGTTCTTGTGCTTTGACAGTCGTCAGACCCTGTGATGACAAAGGAACTGCATAAATAAACACTTCGGAACGTGTGAAATATATGACGTATTTGCATATACACATTGCAATTGTAATGTAAACATTGAAAGGGTATCTAGTTAAACACTTTTTCAAAAGAATTATCGGGGAAATATTTAAAAAAAAAGCAATACTGATGACTCGAGAATTGCACTTTTACTATTTGAGAGGGGTTTGCAAGTTTGCAGTGTTTGGGGGACTGCGATGACTATTGCAGAGGGGCTTGTAGTTTTAGCTTGAAACTGTTGAGAAGAATGTACTTTCTATAAGTAAGAGGACTTTGCTTTCTGGAAGTAGGAGGACTATCATTACTAGTGTTGAGAGGACTATACTAGGTGGTCGAAGTACAACTAGTCACTAGTTGTAAGAGTAGCAGTGAGAGAACTAGGTACTATTAGTAAGAAAAGTGCAGTTACTATTGATAAGATGACCGTAGTCATTAGTAATAAGAGAACTAGTTACTAATAGTAAGAAAACTTACTAGGTAATTACTAGTAGTGAGAGAACTAGGTACTTTTAGCAAGAAAATCATAATTACTATTTATTAGATGATGGCAGTCACTAGTGATAAGAAAACTAGTTACTAATAATAAGAAGACTTATTACTAGGTAAGTACTAGAAGTGAGAGAATTACACACTGTCAGTTAGAGAACTATTTACTAGTAGTAAGACGACTGTAATTACTGTTGATGAGATGACTGTAGTCACTAAGAGTAGTATGATAACCAGTTACTTGTGAGAACTGTTATTACTAACAGTGAGAGAACCAGTTACTTAGTAAGAATACTGCAATTAGTGTAGTTGAAATGACTGCAGTTACACATAGTAAGAGAAATAGTTACCCGCAGCAAGAGGACAACCGTTAAAAAAATGTTGAGGGGGTTGATGTTACCAGTGAGCATTAGTAAGACAGGGTCATTGCCGAGACTAGTTTAACTCATATTTGGAGGCTTTTAGTCACAAATTTGAGGCGCTACATAATCCAAGTAACATTGGGAGAATTGTAACAATTGTTGAGGGATATCTACTTAATGGAGTGCTGGTATTATACAAGCCATTTTTTCTTCAAAGCTATTTTTCTTCATTGCCAGTTTTTCTTCATTGCAGGAGGGAGTCTATGATTCAAAAGTTGGAACAAAGTTTCCTATAAAGTGGACTGCCCCAGAGGCTGCGAATTACCACTCGTTCTCGATAAAGTCAGACGTCTGGTCGTTCGGGGTTCTCCTGACAGAAATCATTACATATGGCAGAATTCCTTACCCTGGTAAGTAGCGACTCCACATTACCTTTGACTTGTAGCCTGCATCTGAGTCAGAACTCCTTTAATCTTTATCTACAACAGGAATCCTTACCCTGGTAAGTAGACACTGATTGTTATCTTTGACTTGTACTCCACCTGTCAGTCAGAGCTCCTTCAATCATTATCCATGACAGGATACTTTACACTCTTTAAGAGACGGATCGTTACCTCTGATTTGTATCCTGTCTGTTCGTCAGAACTCTTCATTCATTATCTACCACAGGAAACCTTACCCTGGTTAGTCCAAATTCATCATTACCTCTGACTTATATTCTGCCTGTTAGTCAAAACTCCTTTAATCATAATCCGTGCCACTATACCTCACACTGGTCAGTAGACACTCATTGTTATCTCTGACTTGTACTATGTCTTTTAGTCAGAACCTACTTCAGTCATTATTTATGACAGGATACCTTACACTTGTGAGGAGACTGATCATTACCGCTGACTTGTATTCTGCCTGTAAGTCAGAACTCCATCAATGATAATCTACAACAGGAAACCTTGCCCTGGTTAGGCCAACTCATCATTACCTCCTACTTGTATCCTGCCTGTTAGAACTCATTTAGTCGTTACCTATGATAGGATTCCGTGCACTAGTAAGGAGAGACTGATCGTTATCTGTGACTTGTGCCCTGCCTGTCAGTCAGAACTCCTTTAATTGTTATCCAGTATTGATTTCTGTGCACTGGTAATTAGTTACTTACAACTCCCTCAATAATTTTCTTTGACAGGATACCCTACCATGCAAAGAAAAACTCACTGTTATCTTTGACTTGTACCCTGCCTCTCAGTCAGAACTCATTTAATTATTAACCACAACAGGATACCTTCCTTGATGGAAGTAGGAGCTACCAATCTCTGACTTACATGTAGGCTACCTTCCTCTGGGAAAATCTCAATGACTGCCTCACTGCTTTATTTCACCTGACTTGTGCCTTACCTGTCAGTCAGAACCTCTAAAATATTTACCTGTGCTAACATGACTCAACCTGTTCAGCAGAACTTGTTGAACATTCCATCTGATGACTCACACTCTACTTGTTAGTCAGAACTCATGGATCATCACTGTTGAATAATATCTTAAATTGGTTTGTTGAACTTCTTGACAATTACCTTCGACTCTTTCTCTACCCGATGGTTACACTGCAGTAGCCATTACATCAGGTCAGTCTACCTGATAGCTTGAACTCAATGTCTATTACCTCTGACTTGTTCCCTACCTGTCGATCGTTACCCATTTCATTACCTATTCCTACTTCTTTGCGTTATAGTCAGAACTCAGTAGCCATTTGGTACTGTAGGATAACCCCCCCCCCCCGATAGGTGAAATGCAGTGACATCTGACGTGCGTCTCACCAGTTAGTCAGAACTAAGTCATGATGAAACTATCACAGGTGAACCTATCACACCGTATCCTACTTTGTGAGGTTAGACATTATTGTTCATTAAAGATAAGTTAACCTTCACCTCTTAGTCAGAACACTCAGTCATAATTTACCTTATGGCAGGATGCAATTATGATGTAGGATGACTGAGCTGTTATAGGAAGAGGCAAGACGCATAACCTTTATATTTCCACTTTCTTCCTTGCCCCATCAGGGATGACCAACAAGGAGGTGCTTGACAGCTTGGAACGTGGTTACAGGATGCCATGCCCTCCAAGCTGCCCGAATCAGTTATACGAGATTATGCTAGAATGCTGGAAGGCCAACCCCATGGAAAGGCCGACTTTTGAAACCTTGCAGTGGAAGCTGGAAGAGTACTTCGTCTCTGATGGGGAACAATACAAGGATGCCAGCAGTGTCCGTTAGTGACGACGGCGACACCGGTAGGAAGTATTCCTGTGCTTAAAAAAAGAATCAGTCTAATTTTGTATAAACATCAGTGTGTACGAGCGTAATTGAACCGACGGAGACCGCTTCGTGGTGTGGCGAAGCTCATGAAGTTCAACGCTGTCCTGGTCCTCTGGCCACAATTCATCGTCGGGTAATTACCTAGAGCACATGCCATTGGCATGCATCCACGTTTCAGATGAAAGAACATACTATCACATATTAATGTACACTGCATTTTCATGTCGCAGGCAGATTCCATTCCGCGTAACTATTTCTGTCGTGGGACATTTTTGCATGCATTTGTGATTGTTGGGTTGTTATTGTTTATCATGTTTCATAGCAAGCCTACACCATACTGATTGGTCCTTCGTGGCCCAGCGATTCCTGTTGCTTTGAATTACTACCATATTGGGTTTTGGTAACAGCACAGGTCACTTCTCATAATTGTTGCTTTTGTGCATACCTCTGCATCAAGTACTTGTGGTTTATGTTAAAAAATATGCACCATGTGCCACAGTTCATGCTTACACCTATGCTAAAATGCACAAGGGTATTTTTGTCCCAAAAGTTTACCCAATGTGAAATCTTTAAAAGGACAATTGTGAGAGGATTAGTGCTCTTGTCTTAATATGCAAGTCATTCTTCTTTTGTCTAGAGTACAGCAAGAAATACGTAAGCATTGTGTTCAGACATTTTGTGGACATTGCAGGCTGTACTCTTGAGAAGGATGAAAGCATTGGTCTCACAGCTAGAGGAGAATGTGGGGGAGCTCAAATCCCAGAGGGTAGTGCAAACAACGGTTCTCGTAGAAACCTATCCCTCATATGATCTGAAAAACAAATGGATGAGGATGTACAAGCAGCATCTGCCCATTAGCCTCTACTTATTCCTGGCAAAGTCAGTCAATGAGCAACTTCTATTTCCTTTGATTTATGCAAATTTACAACAAGCAGCAGTGTTCTCCACAGATTTTCAAGAGTGGGGGAGGGGGGACAGGGCATGTGTAGAGCTCAATACGTGATTTGCAAAGTGATTGTGGGGAGGAGGTTTGACCTCACAGAACTTTTGATAATCAAGCTGCTAAGTGTTGCTAAATAGTGTCACTTGAAGGTAATTCCTCGCTCCATTAGAGACAGCAGTGAATTTCTTTGCATCCATGCAAAGGCTTTGTAGGAGATTATTTTTAGGTGGTGATCTTTACTTCAGTCGGGGATGGAAATATTCACTCAGGTGGTAGTCCGCCCCTAAAATCCCCCATAGGAGAACACTGAGGAGAAAGCTGGACCGTGCAGGTATGGGTTAAAGGAAGCAAATTTAGTGTTCTTGTAACCAGTTTAACAGAACATTACATAGCAATTAATATTCATATCAGTCAGTGACAACATTCCTTTCCATTTTGTAAAAGAAGAAAAACAATTTCTTGCCAATCCCAAATCCTTCTGTTTATCTTGGTAGCAGTGAGCTAATTTTCTTTCAGTTCTTCCAACTTAAGTGACATCAATCTGGGTACAGTTAGATATTTTTCCTGCTCTTTTTTTTTACATTGTAAGTCGAGCTTGTTCATTGGCATGTTGCTATCTTTCATTGTGACGCCGTTTTCGCAATATCCAAGTTTGATGCACCTGTTTTGTCTCACTGATTCACGGAGCTGTCACTTTCGTATTCAAATTTTCTCCAGGGTATATTGTGAGGTTTGGAATGTAAGAGCAATAGCCTAGCCCGATGCTGCCTGGGCAGGCTCTCCATTTGGAAATCCTGTTCCTTTCGAGAAAATGTTGGGAACTGATACTTTGTGACCATTGGTTATCAATATTTTGCGAAGTGTATTCTTAATCTTCAACTGTACAAACCTCAGCTGGCACAATGATCAAGTCACTAATTGGTTATATATTTATGTATCTAATTTCGTTCAATTCTTTCATATTTATGATTCTAACATTGTTTGATATTTAAACCTGAGTGGTGCACTATTCGATACAACGTTATGTGTGAGCGTGTTACCAAGGATACTGTCTTATCATGTAGTGAGATCCAAATTGCCTGACGATGTCTGTTTTCGACAAAGAGCTGTTGAGAGAAAAAAAATGGTGTAGTCTTACCAGACAGATTGAAGGTAGGAAACTTTCGCGACTGATTCACGCGTGTGTTGTTTACACCAGTGATTTATAATTTTCAATGAATTTTATTCTTCTGTACATTCTCAACGAGAAAAAAAACGGAGTAGTAAATCGTAATCGGTATCGTCAAATATTTCTCAAAGCCGTTCATGCTTCCAAATATTCAAGTATTCAGAAAACTGCATAAACAAACTATAAGACAAGTTTAAAAATCACTTTAGTAGTAGTAACTTTTAAAAATTCATATCTAAAATATTTTGTGACTATATATGTATATATATACGTATGTATATGTTGTGTCATTACAGTATTGGTAGTAACATCTCCATCACCATTAACTCAGAGGGATTTGTAAAACACTACAATAGTGACAGAAGCTTACCAATGGGGTTGGGTTAAGATGTAAATTTCTCATTGGGAAAACACAAGTTATTTTTTCTTCTTACAGATACACAGGCAAACATGAAAGTAATTGTACTGTTTTAGTGAAGCAGTGAGCTTGGGTTTATTTTTTTTTGAAGTACGTATTCTTTCTGAGGTGAGCTGTTTGCCCCGTGTTATCCCATGTCAGACACAGAACTCCCAACCAGGGAAATTTTATTTCTTGACCAAGTAGACCCTAGCTAGAAATATGGAATAACATTGATGGGTGAAGAACCATTCAGGCAAGCCAACTAGTTTGATATGTAGGGCGGATCTCGCAATCTGGGTAGCTTGATGATGCAACCAAGCAGACAGGATGGGACCTGGATGGACTAGGTAGCAGTTCTACTTTTGCCCACTTGGTTAGATCACAATTTCACTGTTGTCCTAATCGGCTACCCAACAGTTTGATCATTTTCTAAATCAATTTAGGTAACGGTTTGATTTCTGTCCACGTTGATTAGATGACATTTGACTGATGTCTGCGTCGTTTGACTCTTTTCTTTTAAATGTCTCATCTATGTTTCTTTTTGATTTTCTTCTTTTTTTTTTGCTGAGGGTTATGTTAGGTAAAGGGTACTCAATTATTTTTTGTTTGTTTACAGAAGTTTCAGTTAGTGTCTTCAATGATCTATCTACCCATTTTTGGTTAATCCTCACACAATACTCAACATGTCTCGGGAAATTTCAGCTGTGACTGACAGTCGGAAACGTTTTTTTTTTTTTTTATGATGTTATTCACTTGAAAAGTATAATTCCAGTGTAGCAATTGCAAAAACCACAAGAGGTCGATGAAAGCAGATTGTGTTAGCATGGAAGACACCGGTTATAGAGTCTTTACATGGCACATATTGTACTCCCCGTGCCGTAAGTGCGCATTTGTCATTCATTAAATGCAGAAGCATGGCTGCGATTGGCCAGCCGCTGCCTACCCCTCTATGTGCGGAAGCTCTGATTGGGCTGACATTCTGTGCCGCCCTTTGTAAGTGCCAGAGGAAGTTTTGAGATACTCCGTTAGTTGTGATGGGAGGAGTCACCGTTCTTCATCGTGTAATAATTGTCAAAGTGTATTCTCATTCTCGTGCAGTAATCTCTACCCAGCGACGGCGACCTTTGTCTTCTCAATAGCTCAAATCTCTAGCCAGTTTAGCTTTCCCTGCCTTCCCCGTCTCATCTTTATACGAATGTTAATTTGTTTTTTTCTGTTAAATATATGTGAATTTTGAATACACTACAAAGTGAAAAAAGATGTGAAAATGTTTCATATTCATTTTGTTTCTTTTGTCTAAGTACAAAGGCAACAGACTGTTGTGTTGCATGTCTGTTTTCATCTTTTTGGTGATATAAAAGGATTGTTTAAATTTATGTGGTCCATGCGAAATAGGCTACTTGACATAGACCAGTGGCTCACTAAATCAAATCGAAGACATCTGTTGCACGTGAAGGACATCGAAGAGGGGAAGCACGGACAGGACGAGGGGTGCAGGAGTAGGTAGAGCTGGCACAGATGCGGGGGAGTAATAAACCACAAACGATCAAGTTGAGCGAAAATGATTTGGGAGTGTTGTTTTCTGAATCTGTCGAAATGTTTCCGTATTTATTTTTTTCTCTTGCTTAAACTTCAAAGCAAGAAACTGTCGTATTGTATATCTGTTTTTGTCTTTTCTCTTCTTTGTTTCATGGAACAGCTGATAAAACCACTTTACAAAACCCAATTTTTTTGTTGCAAAATTGTTGATATGACCTTTGACATTTTGAAGGAAAGAAAAAGGAAGAAATGTCGTGTATCACACCAACACTGTTCAACAAATTTGGGTGTTTGTTGATCTTTCTGGACCGATTTTGTTTTTCATGCAATTTTCAGCCCGCAAGATGACTATTTCTATGCTATCTCTGACTGGAACAAGAAACGGTATTTGATATCGTGAGTTGAGAAAATTATAAGTAGTCTTTTTTGGGAAATTGTATTTGCGGCTTGTTCACCGCAGCTGGTGGCCTGCCAGCTCCACGTTACAACTCACTGACATTACCACAACATCGCCACCGAAGTTAATTGAACAAATTTTTACCTCACGTTGCTCAATATTAATGAGCTAGTTCACATTTGGAGTTAGTGGTATTATAATATATGCGATAAAGTATTATAATAGATGCGATAATATGATGTCAAAGGTCAAATGGGTACAAACACTGATATATTCAGAACAGTAAAAGTGTACAAGCTTGTTTTCGAAGGTGACCCGGAGATATTTACAAATTTCGCTGATATGAAACTTCCCAGGTACTACCATCATACATTGAACAACAATCTGAAGCAAAATGGTTAAGTTTTCAACGAGCTCTGAAGGTATGAGTTAAAACTGCAACAGTATACAGTACCTCTATGAGCAATTGTCTCATCCGTTCCCTCAACACCTTTTCCTTCTGAGCATGCGTGTTTGTAAATGTGGACTGACGTAAGTTATGCGCCAAGTTATGCGGTAATAACACAGGAGGATGTTAGTTACCCCACAGGCGCTTCAACACCTGAAAAGTGCTTAAATTATGATTCATCAAAATACAGAACTGAAAGTACTTCAATTCACAAACTAAATGGCCTGTGGATCCTGAAATGTCATTGCTTGTTTTTCAGCGAATATATATCGATAAAGGCAGTTTTAATGGACAGCAAATAACTTGCGTTAATGTTCCAAAAGGAAGGCTTCGGGGATAACTTGGTCGCCATCTTTTCTGTTTCACTAATTACTGTACAAGCCGATTTTCTCTTTTCAACAGTAGTGCGAAAGTCCTTAAAAAGTTGAATAATAGCTAATGAAAAATCGTAAAATCTCATGAAAAAGAAAGAAAAAAGTGTTAGCAAAGAGTGGGAAACCCTGGCATGTGCTAAAAAGTAGGCCTGCTCTGAAAATTGGATATATGATACAGTCCCAACACCATGACGAGATGACGCTTCCCATACCGCGTGTGATCAACGGGGAAGAAAATTGCATTTGTGAAGTGCGCTGTCACACTATTGTGTGATCCAGTTGGTCAGCTATGCATGTACTTAAAACAGTGATCGGTATTCGAACAAGGTAATAGGTTATCAAAGACTTCGGTATTATGAAGTGGCGACCCATCCTTTTCTTAGACAACAGCGGCAGACGATCGGGAAGTTTCTCGGCTATTGGACTTATACCAGTGTCATGTATTGTATGACCGAGTGATATAAAGGGATTGTTTAAATCTATGTAGTCCACGCAAAATACGGTAGGCTACTTGATTTAAGTCAATGACTCAGTACATCAAATTGAAGACATCTGTCGCATGTGAAGGACATCGAGGAGAGGGGGGGGGGGGGAGCACGGACAGGTAGAGGGGTTGGGGGTAGGAAGAGGGGGCACAGATGAGGGGAGTTGTAACCTACAAACGATCGAGTTGAAGGGAAATGATCGGGGAGCTTTGTTTTCTGAATGTGTTGAAATGTTTCCGTCAATTACATCTTTACACCCGTTCATGTTCACCTGCCTGGTCTAAATAATGATGTACAACCTGTGAACCACCGCGGGCCGCTGTGCGACCTGTGTAACAACTTTCAGTGGGTCTGTTTCGGGTTCTTGCCTTGCCATTCGATCGCAACTGGAATTTGACGTCTTATTCAGAATATTACGAAAACGAAGCGATCAGCCACTCTCCCGTCTCCTGAAACGAGGGGGTTGCTCCATAAAATGGGATGAATTTTATGTCGTTTTTAATTCGTAACGCTGAAAACGGCCTGTATAGGGAGGGTTGATTTATTAACAGTGGGTCCATCGATCGGAGCTTGAAGCTACGACACGGAGCTCCATGATTGGCTGTTGAAGGTAACGGTGAAATAGGACCTCATTTTCTCAAAGTTTGTGTCCCACTGAAGTCTCTGCATGGGACACAGTAACATGATTCGAACCTGGCCTTCGAAAATTTACACACGTGATTTTAGCGATGTCCGCTGATGAGGTACATTAAAGGGATATAGGGTGTTTAGAATATACCAACACGGCACACAAAGAAAATGGCTTCAATCATTGTTAAACCATTCAGTCTCATCAATAAACATCTGCAAAAGCTGCATCTCCTCAAAACATCATATACGTGATGAGTAATAGAAGATGCATCATTTGAAGTTTGAAAAGTTTGGGTGAACAAATTATTGTTGAGCAACTAATAACTGAATTTCTATCTGTGAGAAACTTATACCTTGAAAAGAAGGCTACTGTCCATTCTTATTTTGATTAATTTATCATTCTGTGTCCACAAACATTAGTTTTAAAAATATGGACTGTTTCTTGTGAGACAAACGCCTTATTTCTCTTTCATTCGTATTGTGACGAATGGACACTTCATGGAACGTAAATGTTGATTTTGTAATAAATATGTAACATCCCTTTTTTTAAACTTACTCTCTGTGATAGTTATATTCAAATCTGATTCGTTAAAGGAAATTACTATTATCCTAGGCTTTGTCTTGGTCGCTAATGTTCGTTTGTTTGATTTCATTTAAAATTACAAATTGCTAATATTTAAATAATGGCGACATCGGCCAAACTATATCGTCTTTCTCATTTGTAATCATGATGGTAACTGCGCTTCAATCCATTATGACTTGTCCATTATGACCAAGAATCCAAACGTTTATACCCAGGTGTCTAACGTTACCATGTGAGCGTAATTAACTTCAGCGGAAAGAAAGCCCCACTCCGCCCTTTCCCCATCAAAGAAAATGTACTTTAAAGGCGTAACATGTTTTCATATGTCACCAAGTCTAACTAAGGCAAATATGACGAAGCTATAATAACATTTTTAACAATAGATATGACGTTTGACTAGCTATGAAGTTAACCAAGCAATTCAACTTTTTTAGCTTTTCTGACCTATGCAGTTAGATCATTGACTTAGTTTTGCCGACATCACAAGAAGTATGAATTGGCTAAACATATCACAGGTAGATATACTGTATGCGGGTTATACCTCCTCGCAGCTAACGATAGTAGTCGGCAGGTAACGCTTCGCTTACCCCATTGTCATCATTGTTTTCCGTTTATCCACATATGACTTCCCATTGAAAGCACACATACTGAACACACACAAACAGAAATAAAAGCATGGCAGATCCACAGTGAGTTTGCAGTCGTGAACTTGCAGTATCTAGTTACCTACCTGCACGAGTTTTCAAAAATGGGGAACAGTTCACCGGGCGCATCTTCTCATCCCAGAAAGAACGAAGTGCCTTCAAATACAGGGAGACCACCTGGTGCACCAGCGATACCTTCTAGAAAAGCACCATCACCACCGGTGAAACTGACCGTAGAAACGGTTGTAAACCACTCAAGAGAAACTCACGTGAGTAAAGAGGACGTTACGTCCTCCACCGTCACGAGGATTCCTCCTCGTTCTACATCCACTGCTGATGTATCATCTCAAGTAGATGAACCTAAAAAGAAGAAGGAGAAACCTCCAAGGCCGCCACCACCCCTTTTTCCCCGTGACAAAAGAAGGCCGCCTTCTCAACCTCCGATAAGTGCAAACTCCCAGAATAGACCTATCTCTCTGCCATCATCACTACCAGTTTCGCCACCATCATCACCACCACCATCATCACCGCTAGCGTCCTCATCCGGAGATGGAGGTTCTAAAGCTGGCGAAGCCAGACTTAAGCAGCCTCGGTCACCTCCGGTGACGAAACCCTACACTATTGTACATACCTACGCCGAAGACTCATCAGCCTCCGTAGAAAACCGTCCATTACCATCACCGACATCGAGATATCAAATAGCGGAAGCGTCACGTGATTACAAAGCAAGAACTAACAGAGAGTTTAATGTTACAAAGGGAGACCTGTTAGAAGTGCTGGATGATAAGGGAGATTGGTGGTTGGCTAGATCAGTGGTCACAAGAGAAGAGGGTTGCATTCCTCGAGATTGTGTAGCCAAACCAGAGTCACCGGAATCAGAAACGTAAGTTGAATCTGAAGAGTAATTTGAAATGTCTTCATATGTCAATGACTGCAATAATTAAATTAGTAGCATTATGTGATAAACCGTATAACCACATACTGTCTAAAATTCAGCGCTGCCGTGTTCTGAAAGCTACTTCGCTAATGTCTGGTCCCATAAAGTTTACCCTCAGAAAGCTAGTGTACATCACAACTCATCACTACTGTAGATCAGGCAAACTGAAACAATGATGTACTGCTATCTTTAGAAATCCGCCGACAAACCAAGACTTTCGACGACCCACTTAGATCATCGGTTGATAATCGATGTTTTTTCTGTCGATAAACCATGTTTTTCGGCAAGTCTTATTGAACATTGGGATTGTCATATACGTTTTCGTTTTGTGAACATGATTCACCGAAGACAATAATCTCCATTGTAGTTGAAATTGCGCAATGTAAATTCCCAGCCCCTCCATTTGAAAACCTATCTACGCGACTGTTATTTGTAGAGGTGGGGTAAGGTGTAAATAAATCTAAAATGGGGTCGGAAATGGGTCTTTCGGCCAAACATTTTCCGGTACGCTCACCGCCAATTGACAGTGGCGCTCCGCTTAGTTAGTGTGTGGTCTCCGATAGACGTATGGTAATTATTAGAATCTGGCGAGATGGCGTCTCCGAATCCTTCTCGTATTATTATTCATTAACATCCAACAAACATTTTTCAAACACCAATGCAGCTTAGAGACGAACCTATAACACTAACATTGCAATATTCTGTAGGCCAGCGTATGATAGTTCTTGCAATGTGTTCGTAAGCGTCCAACATTGTCGCAGAAAAAAAAGAAATGTTGTATACGTGTTACTTTCCTCTTCAGTGCTCAAATAATAATAATGATAATAATAATACTAATAATACTAATAATAATAAGTACATTGTTTCACTTTACTAATTGGGTCACGCATCGTGGTCACGATACAGATGCATTGTGGTAAATTATATTCCCTGTAGTATTCTTAGGGACAAAATTTTTTAAAAATAAATCCATAATTTACGTTTTACAGTTCAAATTCGATTGAGTACGTTTGACCATCGATCTTACCTTCAAGAAGCTTTTTATCGTCAGTTATTCTTCCCGTTATCTACTATGCGAACAAAAAATCTAAGTTTTGGATTACTACCAGCAAGTTTAACTGTTACAGCGATATTTGCCATGCAAAATAAACAAAGGCCAGAGATAAATCCCCGGTGGGGTTCCAAGGCTGCAGCAAATCTAACTTTCATCCTAGATAAATTCGTGAATGTTTACTCCTCAAAATTTAAACGCCTTTCATAACAAGTTTTGTATGAAATTTAGAGAAAGCTAGGTATGAGTCAACAGCCATAGGTTTACAATGTCTGCGCAACAGCACCAAACTTTTAGTTTATGCAGTCAAAGTTCTGTTTCAAGGCCCCGAAAGCTTTAGAAATTTAGGAGTCAAAGATGCATAATTTTTGGAATGACTGATGGAGCATTAAACCAAGTACTCTTAATAACATGACATTTAATAAAAAGATTTTTAATAAAAGGCCACCAAACCATCTGTTATCAGGCAGTATGAAAGTCTTTACGGCTGAGTCTCTGAAAATTGGGTGTATTCAGAACACCATCTAACGTAACAAAGCGACTCATAACAGCAGCAGCGGAGTGGTTAAGAGCACGACCCCTCAGCCCCCCCCCCCCAAAAAAAAACCACCGCTGCCTCCCGTACTGTTTTCCGGGGCGCCGTAAGAGTGGAAGATTTCCGGCGATTTATCAGGTATACTCATCCAAACGTTTTCTGGTAACAAGCCAACTCATCACGGTGGTGTCCCGCTTAAGTAGTCTTTGTGTTATTCTAACTCGGCATGTAAGAGTGGTAATGGGGAGGCTATTTCAGCCTCGCCCCCCCCCCCCCCATGAAAAATGTGCACACGCCGAAGTTGAGGCAGAAGCAAATTGACGTTTCATGGGAAACGCCTGGGTAGACAAGAGCTTGTCGGATGAACCCTTCATGAAACCAATGGCAAGATTTTTTTTTCTTGGGGGGGGGGGTGGATAACGTACTTTCAAACTGACTGATTTTAAAAGGAACGAAGAGATGACGCTCCATGTAACGAAATACATTTTGTGGAAGTTGGAAAAAAGTCAGCTTGTTAGCAGTGGGGTGCGTGTGTTGAGTCGCATGTTATGGACAGCTACATACCTTTTTGTGTAACTGTCTGTGTTAAAAAAGTAAAAGAATTGTAGGGCGAACATATGTTTGGCCAAAAAAAAAGTGAGGGTGGATCCGTGCCCCATTAATTGTGAGTTGTGGCTTGCCGTCATCTGGCTCTACCCACAGTCCTACATCTAAACCAAGCACATAGAAAGAAATGTGACCCAGGGGATGGAATTCTTTATCATGGTAGCATAATAGCAGGAACGACAGGTTACCAAATATAAGTACGAATTAACACTTTTCCAAGGGGCTGTAGTTCCCGGGTCGTGGCGCTCTTCTCTATATTACTTCAGTGTTCCTAAGTAGGAAGTCTAAATTACTTCAAATCGTACTAGTCCTAATGTAACATGCCAGCGTTAAATTATGGTCATACGTTTGTTAACCCTCGAGGAAAAGTGCCTTAATTGAGTCACGGGGATCGCCTTTCGTCATATTGTCAGTTATCATCACTATTTTGTTCTTAACTTGGATGTTGAAGAGTACCAGATAAACTGCAAATGATGTGAAAATTAAGGCGATTGAAGGAGACCTAATTTCTTTTCAGAGGCCGAAGCTTTCGCCCTGATATTTCGGTCTGAGAGTTTCGTTAAGTGAACGGAGCATCTTTAAAATTTTCACCCCTAAAAATTTGAAGGACCGACATAAGGGAATTTTTTAAATGCCAAGATAGTTCAGGCCATTACCAATCACGTGATAGGGTGTGTTGAAACTCTGATATGACGTACCTTATGACGTTACTATAGGGGCCCTCGAATTGGTCGCTTTTTTAGTGTGTAAGCCAATGGGAAACAATAATGGTGGTATGGTACTTTAGTCACAAGGAATCCCTTGGCAGGCGAGGAGTGACCTATAACTGCACGCTACATGTTAAAGGAATCCCGTGTTTTGGACATTTCAATATTTGCAGATGGTATTTTGGTGATCTTAGTGCCAAAGAAGCAGAAGAAAATCTTAAACGTTCCGAAAATAAAAACGGATCATTCCTGATCAGAAAAGAGAAAGATGCACTTTATCTATCAGGTAAGTCGAGAAGATATATATGGTTAAAAATGGAATTATTCTTTTGGAATACGTTGTCTAGAAAAAAAAAAATCAAAAATCTACAATGTTGTCTCGACAAAGTGCTGATTATTTAATAGAGATATCAGTGTGGATAGTAGTATGTAATTCATTGACTTGGACTCCTGAACGGTGGACAAAGTCAGACCCCTGTCCCATAGCATACAGTATTTTCAAATTTTGATATTTTTTTTCATATTTTTTAAACGTCAAAATGTAGAGCGTCAAAGGTTAATTATGCTTCTCCAACTAGTCAAACCTTAGCCCCCCTGAGCTTGGGTGCCCCTACATATACCCCCCTTCCTCTTCCTTCACCCTTTGCTCTGCAAGTCTGCTTATGGGCTTGTCCCACACATACCGTCCAGGTTAAGGTGTGTTGTCTCGAGAAAGATGTATGACATTATGTTATTCTTGACTGTGTGCTTTCATCCTGTATTTTCTACCAAGTTCTTTTTATCTCTCTTTTTCTCACGTGGCCTGACAGTGGTAGATGGGGACACCGTAAGACACCATTACGTGAATCAGAAAAATAACAACGAGAAAAAATACTACATCAACCTGAATAACGCTTTCAAAAATCTCGGAGAACTAATTCATCATTACAAAGGGGACACCGCTGGCGTTGATGTTAAATTACGCAAACCCTGCATCCCAGTGAGTGAAACAATTGAAATGTTTAAGACATGATTGAAAAATAACACACCGAATGGAATTGATAAGGGGGGGGGGGACAGAGGGGGGGGGAACAGGTGTATGGGACAGGGGAAAGAGTGGAAATAGTCCCTCGATTTGAAAAAAAAGTACAATTTTGAGGACAAATTGTGAATATTTTATTCGGGAAGAGAAGCTGACAAAAAAAACAAAGAAAAAATGTTAACTACACCGGTCAATTTTAGGCAGATAAGAACTCAACCTCCAACGCACGTATCGGTGTGAGAGGGGTATTGTAACGCCACTGTGGCAATAAAGTACGCATCTTCACATCTTTTTCATTAGATTTCGAATTTAGACGGTTCATTGTTTGAGTAAATGCCTCCTTGTTAAATGTTGTAAACAAATGCGTCTCAATGTGCCGATGGAGGAGGGACCATGGAGTAAAACACACCTCGTCTGGCAAATCCTAACGTATCTAATATTTCCAAATTTTGCTTTGATTATTGAGCAAAAAACTTCCATTGCTAGAGTAATGAAATTTATTCTTCACATGTATAGGTCATCATGACGTAATTATTTGATCTTTCATTTTTTTTAAAATTTGTGACACAATTTATTCATTACAAGTACTTACTATAGACTTGTTATTTTATTAGACATCTTTCCGGTATTTCCGAAATCTTTTCTACATCCGGACATGCGTGTAACACTAAACATAAATGTTTGCTCGTTGTGATATTGTTGACACCTTGAGGTTGATTTATGACGTCATCGACGAACGATAGCTTACCGTAGGGGGGGGGGGAGGGATTGAGAGGGGACAGCGAGATGTTTGCATAGAGATCATCACCAAGTAGACATTAAATCGATCTCCATGTTTTATCTTTGTTCATCTGTTATAATTATGACGTCATGCTTTCCTAAATTTGTTACACTCTCTTTGTTTTTTTTTTTGTTAAGTCCTTTTTTGATGAACGTCATCCGAGGAACGATTTTCTTCTTTTGCTTTGTAGGTGAAGAAAACGACTAAACCTGAGTCAGTAAGTGTGACTCAACAAGAACTAGACGTATACGAAATACCTCGATCAAGTATAGTCCTTGTTAAGAAACTAGGATCTGGCAACTTCGGTGACGTATGGGAGGGCGTATGGAGTTCCAAGACACGCGTGGCCATTAAAACATTAGGTCCAGGTAGGTTGTACCTCACTGATAGTGAGATATATGTCATGATGCTTCACAAAGGCATTTGATATTTCATACTGCTTTGCAAGCATGCCGTGGGGAGCTCCGAGTTCCAACCATTACAAACTTATCAAAGAAATACGCCCTTTCCCGCTTTTTGCATTCACCTTAAATTAAATGCAACAGATCAAAAAGACTGGTGTGATCAGCTTAATAGCGTCACTGATTCATTTTTGATTCCTTGCCGAAGGCAAGCAAGGAATCTATGCGATGGTGATGTCGTGTGTGTGTGTGCGTATGTGCGTGTGTATGTGACGCCTTTGCTTGTAAACGCGATATCTCAAGAAGGGTAACTCTGAGGGATTTTATACTTGGCATATGGAATGCCCATATGAAGGCCCCTATTGTTTTTGGTCAAGGTCAAAGGTCATTTGAGGTCACCAGAGGTCAGAATGTGAAAACCTTGTAAACACAATATCTCCAGAAGGGTAACTGTCACTGATGTCATACTTGGTGTGTGGGTTGGACATATAGAGTAGATCCTTCCTATCGTTTTTGGTTGAGGTCAAAAGTCATTTGAGGTCACCAGGGGTCAAACTGTAAAAACCTTCTAAACACGATATCTCCAGAAGGATAACTGTGACTGATGTCATACTTGGTGTGTGGGTTGGTCATATTGAGTAGATGATCCCTATTGTTTTTTGGCAAGGTCAAAGGTCATTTGAGGTCACCAGTGGTCAAACGGTAAAAACCTTTTGAACACAATATCTCCAGAAGGGTAACTGTGATTGATGTCATACTTGGTATGTGGATTGGTCACATTGAGTAGGTTATCCCTATCGCTTTTGGTGGAAGTCGAATGTCATTTTAGGTCAAGAAAAAAAGGTCATTTTGGGTTAAAGGCTTATTAATGTGGTGTTTCAAGAAACATTACTGTAGTTGATCTCATACTTGTCATGTGGATAATCCATGTTTGTTGTAACCATGTAGCAAAGAATCACAAAGCCTTTTGGCTTTCTGGTTTACATGTTTAATTTCAAAACACTCTCAAAAATGTTAATTACCATTTATGGATGTGGGTAGATTTGCTAACAGTAATCTGGAGTAGTGTAAAAGCCTGCACTCTCTATACATGAACGCACACAGCCAATTTCCTTCAACAGACAGGGAAAAACGAGACGCATTTTTTTTTTCATAAGAAAAAGAGAGAGACGAAATCCTTTAAAAGACTTTTCAGCCACGCCTTCAAGACAGAGCTGTGTCGTCCTTACCTTGCACATATTTGTCTTGTTCATAAAATCCACAACAAGGGACAGCTGCTCCACACACATTGAAAGCAACATGGACACAAGAACAAAACCAAAAAAAGATAAAAAGGATCGACGACCAACTTTGAGTGACCAAAATGACTTGTCCTGCAGATGCTACAATAAAAAAAATTACACTCTTATCAATTTTGAAAAAAAAAAATATCATCTTATGCTACTTTTTCCTAGGTACAAATCAAAAAGACTTCTTAAAAGAGGTCACCGCCATGATGAAATTACGTCATCCTCGTTTAGTGCATCTATATGCCGTTTGTACAATGGAACAACCTATCTGGATTGTCATGGAACTGATGACCAAAGGTTCTCTGTTGACGTTTCTGAAAAAAGGTAATAGAAATGGTCTATTTTGTATTACCAGCTCGTATATCGCGGTAAGCATACCGTACAGTCACAAACAAAACGAAACCAACATACGTGAGCCCCAAATAGGGAGAAAAACCCACAATCAAACGGGAATTCCCTGTCAGTGGAACCCGTGACACACTTGAATTAACCAACACTTCACAAATATTGTTTGTTAAAGTTGACTGAATTTTCAGTCTAGATTCAAAGGCTACACACCGTGTATTTGCTTTGTTTATTGACGGATGCGATGTACAGGGCAATAGCTGGAAATCAGCTGAAGTCACGCTAACTTAAAGAGAAACAATTTTGGTTGAAAATGCACAAACATGACATACAAAAAAGGCAAATAAATTATTGTTGGGCTAACCAGTCTAACCAATACACATCAGCGACTGTTTCGTCTTTTCAAAACATTACGCATAAGGCTGAATTACGGAGATGCATCCGATTTGACTTTTTTTGAAAGTTTCGTTGAACAAATTATTCTTGAGCAACAAAAAGCTAAATTTATATCTGTGAGAAATTTAGGTCTTGAAAAGAAGGGCCACCGTCCTACCTTATTTTGAATGATCAATCACTCTGTATCCATATGTGCTGTGTGAGGTTTCATTCTGTGAAACAAATACAATATTTCCCTTTAAAACTAGCCTACTCATTGCTTTTATAATTGCTTGTTTTGCCCACTTTGCTCACCCTGCATGAAAAGCACAGCTTTAATGTATTTATTATTTTATTGTTATCATTTCTTTAAAATAGGACAACTCTTTTTCATCAAAGAACAATAAGCCTCGGAGCTGCTTTTCTATTTGTTTATGCTCAGCATACCGATATGTCAGTTTATTGTTTCAATTGCACTCCCTCATTAACATATTCCGGACATGGATGTATTGTTGTCTCACCGATCTAGGCCTTCATTTTGTGTGTTCATGTCCCATAATGCAGGCTACCACATCCGCTGCAAAGAGTAAAATATACTTCTTTCTCAGTTTGAACTGAATATTGTTGTCAATTTGTGAGCTGGCGAAGATTTACAGTAATTCACATCTCGAGGTATGAATGACGTGAAATCATCGCTGTAGCTCCCCGGACTATATGGTAAGACTTGAAAGAATGTGTCTTGAAACTCTTTATTCTGACTTAGGTTGATATTAATGCACATGTGGCTGTAAAACGGGTCAGTGTTTATATACACACTAAAACTGATTCGATACAGAGTGAGATGGACAGACGGACAGACAGGCAGACAGACAGACAGCAGAATGACAGACTGACAAACTCACCGACAGTTTGACAGTTTGATAGACTGTGATATGCATCCTTTGCAGATGATCTTTATTACATTCCCTTGATTATTCATTTGCTGTCTTTTTCTTTAAGACAACGGATCAGCCCTTGGTTTGAGGGACCTTGTTGACATGGGTGGACAGATCGCATCCGGTATGGCCTACCTGGAATCTCAACATTTCATCCACAGAGATGTTGCTGCCAGGAATATCCTGGTTGGTGAAAATAACGACTGTAAGGTCGCTGACTTTGGATTATCACGATTTTCAGAGGTGAGTCCTACATTTACAAGAGCAGATTCAACAATTACTGTGAGGGCGTTGGTGCGGGGAGGGGAGGGGAGGGGGGGGGGGGGTTGGAGGGGGTCCGGCTAAGTTGGCCAACAAATCGCATGAGGTCCGTAGGTTCTCCGAGTATTAGACAATTTGAAAACAGAAAATTAACTTTAACTGCGGTCATTCTCACCTCAGTACTCCAAACACGGAAAATGTACTCCAAAACGTGTGGTGTAGACCAAATTTATCTTCGTTTTTGTTATATGTAATTTATATTTTCTAGGTCTACCTAAAGAGGGGGGGGGGGGGGGTTGTCGAAGGCTGTTTGGCATGAGTGCAATCCATTAAAAGGATGGTCTAACCACATATAAAGCTTTGATATGTTTACAGAGTAATTAAATCTGACCATTATAATAAATTCAATAATAAAGAAAACAAAAGACTCTTCAGCAATGTGAAGATGATGTCACTTCTGCTTGCTTCAAGTTCATGATTGGTAGCAGAGGGGATAACTTCAACTGTTAATATCTTGAGAACCACGCATGGGAACTGAATGGAAGTGTCAACAGAATGGTTAGATAAACTTACTCTTAAAAATACTCACGCTAAATTTGTGGCTCGACCTTCCTTTTAAGCTTACCTTTGCATGCTGTAAAAAGGCATATGTATACTTTTTTACTGCAATTGACCATTAAGTTGAATGTCACAGATAACTCAATAGTGCAAAGGTATCCCTTTTTATCATAAATCCTTTCAAAGATGAACCATTGAAATTAATCTTATCATAAAATTACACAATTTCTTGAGAAAATAGGTTATTATTGCATTTTAAACCCTCCGCGGGAGTCAAGTTTCTTGTTTACATGTATTAAAGTCAAGCGCAGTTTTCCTGTCAGTGGCTATGACTGTGCATTATTTCTTTTACTTTCGAATTAACGCAGGAATCTGCATATTCAGCGAGAGAGGGCACCAAACTTCCTGTCAGATGGACAGCTCCTGAAGCAATCACCACGAACTTGTTCTCCATAAAGTCTGACGTCTGGTCCTTTGGAATTCTCCTGACAGAAATAATTACTTTTTGCAGATCCGTCCCCTACAAAGGTCGGTGAATTGAATTTACTTCCACCAATACAAATTTATGACATATATACCACAGCTGTAAGGAACGGAAATATTGACCCAAAAATTCTAAGCGGAGACTCCTCACTGTCAACAACCACAGACGGTGTGAAATTTTGCTATATGTAAACTGGGAGCTTATTAATCGATTCTCATTTCGTCGTGTACTGAACACCTAAATGTCTTATCACAATTCGATGTAGAGTGCTGATGTGATTTGACCGGAGTTTTGAACTCAGTCATGACAAAGAATACCCCTATTTTCCTTTTTTTTTTCGTTCCAGATATGACGAATCAAGAGGTTATCATGAGGCTGGAAAGAGGTTACAGGATGCCCTGTCCCGACGGCTGCCCAGAGCGTCTCTATAACGTCATCCGACAATGTTGGCAACAAAACCCAGAAGACAGGCCGACCTTCCGGGATTTACATAAGACGCTGGTTAACTTTTTCGAAAACAGCAGTCGTTAAGATTCAAGTATGCAGGACAATCCCAGACTATCATTAGCATCACACAGCAAAACGGGACTGTACACTTGGTTACGGTTGCACAGGACCGATTGTCAGGTGGTTGACATGGTAACCGTACGGAGGATTCCTGTTTTTGTAATATAGTTTTCCACTAATGTGTATGGCAAGAGTCGTGCTCATGAAACCGCGTACCACAAATCCAATGGAAATCATAGAGTCATACAACTCGCAATCAGCTAGCTAAACTTTGGAACGCAGTTTTCCCTGCATGTTATCTGAAAAAACCCCAAACAGTTGCATTTACTTCTGTATTTCGCAAAGATTGAGTTGGATATCGAATGAACAAATTATCGGGCCGTACAAGCATTATATGCCGCAAATGTTGAAGGCATCGCTGTTTTGCCTCACCATGTATTGTTGTTCGACTGCAATTGTTCAGGGCAGAATAGTTACAGTGACGTCATTCTAGTTTAGCTATTCCTACGCTAACAACTCCGTTATGATCATTACCTTACCCAGGACAGCCATTTTTTATGGATAAATGGCAAAAGCTCGGCAGGATGGTTCCAAAGTTCTAATCGGGACGAGGGAGACAACGTGGCGCTTGCGCAGAGGTTTAAACTTACATCATTTTGTCGCAGTAGACTATGTGCAGGGCACCAATTTTGGTCTGTCGATTCTGGCCGGAAGCACGAAGGACCGATTTATCTATGTTCGTGTGTACCGTATACATTGATGTGTGCCAAGAAGTAGGAGGCAAATGAGATTGTGACGCAGTTTCACTTTTGACTTAAGTAACATCTATATTGATCTCATGCATGGCCGTTGACCCCAATGAAGACAGCACGAAAGTGATACCGATAAAAAAAGCGATAAAAACAAACATATCAAATTGAAAGTTATAGATCATCTTCTCCTACTAAAGATTATGTTTTACAAGATTAGAAGACCTAACTCAAATGACCTTTGACCGGCCACGAAAAAGTGCAGAAATCCTGTACTTACCGAGAGCTACACGCTTATCATGTTTAAATCTTATAAGAGTTTTCCTTCTCTTAATATTGCACTTATTTAGCTTTCATACTCTGATTTCTACTCAACTTCACTGAATGAAGTTTGCCCTTCATACAGTGCCCTCACCAGACTTTTTATTGCGGGGTGAACCCTGCGGGGGCACAGTGATTGCGCAAGGGGCACTACTAATCACTAGTCATGGCCCCGGCGGCTCCATGCACCAAGGGCGAAGCGCAAAGCATACAAGGGGTGGTTCCAGAAGCTTAAGGGGGTCAGGGAGCGAGGCCCCTGGAATCTCTTGGATCTTATGGTGTTTGTGATTTATCTGAATCATCAGTTTAAGGATAATCCTAGAAACGATCTACAGGTCTAAAATCAAAATTGGATAACTTTAAGTGTGACTAAATTCACGTCCATGGTAAAGTCCCTCTGAGGATCCAGGAGGCAAAGTTCCCGGAAGCTCTCGAGTGTTACGGTACCTGTGATGTATTAAAATCATCAGTAAGGGGTGATTCTATTGTTTAAATTCAGATCTAAAATTAAAATTACAGTTGGATAACTTTTGAATTCTCCACAGGACTGCAGGACGTCTATATTTCCCTAAAAGTGCAAATACCAGTGGGGGAGAGGATTGGCACGGGCATACAAGGTTTTTCATGAGCACTTCTCCCCTCCCCTCTCCCCTCCCCTCGCCCCCCTCCCCACGTCCTTGAACGCCACTGCCTTCGTAGTAGTTCATGTAATGATGTTTTCAAACTCAATGCTACCAACAGGTCAAGTTAAAAATTCAACAAGCAAAACTTTCGCTTCTCGAGATACCGTGTTTCACGGCAAGGGTTACTTGCATACACATGCACACCTACGTCGTCATGATTGTATAAGGTTACGGCTATAATCGACTCTCACCGATACCAATAACAAGCCAGTGTAGAGATGCAAACGCGCTTATTCAGAGGGGAACGTGTAAAGGGTACAAATTAACAACACAATTACTCGTAGAGTTACCTTTGAAATCATTCATTCAAGCTTTGGTGACTCATTGAAAACAAAACCAGTTCGCTTCAGTCTTTGATTAGTTTGTCTATGTATGGTGGAAATTATATGGAAAATTTTGTGTCTCAGCAGGATTAGCAATTTTTTTGACGTGAGCTTCGATGTGTCGAGAAAGATAGATGAACTTATAATAAAACTTTGATGAATAATGAACTTTCTTTGCTTTTTTATTGTGAAACTGTCTCTCTTATTTCCCTGAGTAATAAATATTAACCAAATTCAAATTTCAATTTAAATTCCATGTAACCATGGACCAGGAGCACAATTAACCAGGGTCTCCCACGAAAAGGGTGCCCCCCACAAAAGTATCATAATTGTATTTTACAGAGATAATCAATGTCATGAGGTAATGAGAGGAGAATGAAATCCTGGGAACATCTTTATAAAATATAAAGCAGAAGTGTTTGACAAACACTTCTCAAAGATTCATTAATAACATTTTTTCCTACTCAAGTTATGCCCTTTTGAAATTCATAGAAGAGTGCTGCTATTTTGTGTCAGTTGAATGTGAACGGACTTGAGTAGGTGTAACTATGATGTTACTTAATACCTGATAGCAGAAATTCAATGTATTTCTTTGGTTTCCTTACCTATATTTTCCATGAATGCATGACACTTGTACTGAGGTGTATTATGCAATACTCAAATTATCAATACAACTGTTAAAACTGTTTGTCAACTTGAATAAATCGCAAAGAAAAACAAAATCTTTTTGTAAAAAATGGTCAGGTTATAAGATCACAATCTCAGAATAGCAGCATCCTAGTCGATCTTTTTCTTCATGAACTTTCAAACTGTATCTTGAACAACAAACAACATATCCACATGGAATTTGGTGATGGTGATCGCCACATGTTAGTCTTTCATTTAACATTAATGTGTCATTTTCAAAGGTTCTGACTTTCATTCTGCTTTAATGTTCGTATTTTGGGATTATCAATCGTGCTCATTTTCGTTACGCAGGCTTACATGTACATAAGCATCAAATCTGTGGACTCGGAGCAAGTTTATTTCGAGTGAGGGTGGGGGGGGGGTGACCTCTCGCACACCATCGGCGACTTGCGTTGTAGAGAATTGTATTCCAAGGGGGGGTCCATACATTAGTTTGAGCCCAGCCCTCAGCACCCCAGAGGTAAATCTGGCCCTGACTAAATCTCATAGAAGGTCGTTCAAAAGGAAGCTTTCACAGGTCCATTGCAAATCTTTAAATTAATCTCACCGACCTATAGACGTTTGATTCCGTCTGTATTCATTCCATACGTTAATTGAATTACTTGCCGATTATAATGAACAATTTTCACGTCACTATGCCTCTAAAATCGGTTTCTGTGGCCTGCGTATGATACTATTCTCACAATCAGACATACAGATTACAATGAAAACTTCAGTGTGCCAAGAATTGCAATGGTAAGCTATTTACGTTCATGTCAATCGCCCCGGATGTTGCACAATTATTTTATTTTATGAACGACCGCTTTATATGGACTCCACTCGACCGTTTAAAGAGTCTCCTTTTATGGAGTTGTAAAGTGTTACTTACTTACGAAGTTCAGCCGACCGGGAATGTATCTTTGTATCTCTCGCTGAATAACCTTACTTACGTATAGCTATGTTTCCGCCATGTGCCGGTCTGGCTCGCTACAGATGACACTAGCCGGGCCCCAGCAAGACGATTAGTCGACTACCCGGCCATGGCGGTCTGAAAGTCGGTTTATAATAGGCTGGCGCCCATTGGTCAGCTAAAAACAGTGACTTCCAAGTTTTGGGGTCAGATTACGACGGCTCAATTTTACATAAATATTATATTGTCTTGTGACTGTAGACACTAGTACTAAAGCTATGCTATGGGGTGAAGGGGAAGAAGTGGGGGGGGGGGGGCAATGGAAACAAAGTAATTGATAAGATTTACTTTCAAATCGATCAAATTGTAAAGTTTAGTCGAAAATTAGGTTCTTGTGTGCGGATGGCGTGTTTCCTTATACAAACGATTATTTTAATTTCCAGCATTTTCATCATCAACTTTGGAAACAAGGTATGAAAAGCCTCATAGATTGTTCATGACGTCATAAAAAGATTAACAGACTGTGAAATTTGTAACAAAAATCAAGTATAGTTTCATGTTTTTCTTTCCCTTCTATAAACGTACAATGATGAACAAGCGGATACAGACTTCTGAAATGGGTGGCAAACGTCTTAAAATAGCCTACGCTATACTTTGCTAGGTTTTGATACCAATGATGATTATCTGCACTTTTGAAGTGTTTATTATGGAAACAATAAGTAAGGATGCTGTGAAGCGCCATGCAGCGATCTATATTTGTAATGAACAAACCAGTCATCGCTTGGATTGCCTTCTTTCTCGGTGAAAAGCATGTTATATGTTACTTTTAATAGCTTTTCATGCCACCTCGCTACAATTTTATACTGATATATAGTTTCATATCGAGTAAGGTTGTCGATTTTTGCCAAAAAAATAAATAAAATAAAGAATAAAAATAAGAAGTAAATAAATAAGGTAATGATAAAAAAAATAGAACGAATGACAAATTGACAAAGAAAACGAATTGTTCAATTTAGTTGAAAAACGGTTTTGTTTCAAAAGTGCTGTAGCTTCTACTTTTCATTTAAGACCATTGCGTAAAATGTATAAAAAGCATTGTAATTAGTTTCTGTTAATAAGTTCATATTCATCAGTAAGTTACAAACAGTGTCATACTTTCGACAATAATGGTGTAAATTTCATGTAGTCTCTCTTTCTCCACTGATTTCTCCTCTGAACTTCAGCGTAAAACAATGGTAAACCGTACTTTAATGATACACATTTTGGTAGACTTCTACCACGTGAAAATTGCCGTAGATTGTTATGTTGAACTGCTTTAGACCTAATTCTAGATTTTGGACTCTGTAAGGCTTATATTCTGTAAACATGTCGCGTTTCTTCATTTCATAAGGGAACAAATTCATTGACTAGACTGACATTTTAAGCAAACTTTAGACGATAACAAACAATATGTAGGTGTATGCTGCAATCTTCTACTTTTTTTTTTAATGATCAGAGTTAACCTCAAGGAAAGACATTATCCGAGAGTCCCCCCTTTCTTGGTTGAAGATGTCACACATACGTCACTTTTTGGTTTGTTTAGGAAATCGTAGACGCTTTCGAGTTGAATAGACTTCCATATCGAGTCAGGATGTCGATTTCTACAAGAAAACGAATTTTGGTGATGGTCGAAAACTTACATAGATTTTTGTTTGAATTTCAATAAAACGTTAGGCTATAATTTAACCAAATTGTCTGATTTCGTTTAAGAACGGTGTGTATTCCAAACGTGTTAGAGCTTCTAAATTTCAACAACATCTAGCGCAATGTACAGAAAGCCTCAAAGATTGTTTCTGACGTCATAAGTAGAATGAATACAAAAGTTTCTTACAACAGGATTAGTGGGTTCCAAACACTCTGAGGGAGGGGTCCCAGACACTGCAAAACTTAAAAGAGATCTGGCTAAGTAAGGGCCATGACACCGGGATGCTTAATGGAAATGTAAGTGAAGGGGAGAAGCAGAAAACGAAATAACAAAAGGATATCCCAGTGGGTGGCTCAGACACTGAGATGCTTAGGGGTGTTACACTGAGTGGGAAGGGGGAGGAGAATGGGGATACACAACAACAAAATGTGTAAAACACTCATTATTAAATGTTTGGGATGGACAGATTAAGTCACCAGAAAACAAAAAACGAAGAAGATCATCTCTTACTTGTGGACTGAATGTATTATTGATCTTAGAGAGTGAAAAGAAATAGCACGTAATACATTACGTTGACAACCTTTGACTACCTGCCTCCTACATATTGCAGGATCTCCACAACTTCATAAGTGGCACTACCACCCATCTACCCCTCCCCCCTCCCCACCCCCAGCAAATGGCAGCCCAGTACACGGACATCTCCTGCATGTGAGAAATGAGAATCTTACAAACTTGTCGCCATTTTCAGTTGCAAGAGACTTCTTGCATTTATCGTAATATTAAACCGCTGGAATGTTTAAATGTTGATACTGAACATAAATTACACCGACATGGCAGGCAAAGAAAAAACCTTTCATCATTGCTATGTCATTCAGTCTCATAGACAAACATCAGCAATGGCTTCATCCGCCTCATCAAGACATTATGCATGAAATAAGTTACGGAAGATGGACCACTGGAACTTTTGAAACTTTGGGTGAATGAATTATTCACGAGCAACGAATAACTGAATTTGAACCAAAAAGGAACCAAAAAGGCTATAATGCCGCCTTATGCTGAATAATCTACCATCCTGTGTCCATAAATATAGATTTTGAAAATTAAATTTTGATACTTAATGAAAAAGAAATACATTTCCCTTTAAAATAGGATAGGGAGTTGTGAAATACATTTCACGTAACAGTTAATTTTTTTAATTCATCTTACGTTGTGGCCCGCAAGATAATGTTCATGAATACGTGTTTTATGCCTCTCACTAACTTTGCAGCTGGAACGTTGTTGGTTGAAGGCCATCAATGTCTACCTGCAGAGTCCAGGTAAACATTGACAACCTTACATGTTCAAGCTAAGGGGGGAGCGTAAAAGACATACTCATGAATATTATCTTGTGGACTTCAACAAAAGAAAAATTAAAAAAAAAAAAATAACAGAGATTTCTCTCTAGTGGGGCACTTTCTAGAAGAATTTGCGATTGACATATCATTTTTTACCACAAAGTCATTTTAACATATATGGTTCTCACTGATTTGGAGAAAGAAAGTGCAAAATGTTATATAAGATGTATTTCACAACTACATATGGTCCTTTAATGCCAACAACTTAACAAAAATCTCCACAGAAACCATAATTAAGACAACCTTTGACATCCCACCCACGAAGTTTGTTTCTGGGAAAAAATACTGACTTTATTTCTTCCATAGCTCATTCATAAGAAGCCAATTTTCTTTTCTTCTTTAGTATCTGGCAGTAATACTGAACAGAGCTGAGGGCGTTTACTCTCCCAAAAACCCTTACTTCAAAACTAACTCTCATCTTTAATGTAGACGCAAGTGTGAATTGAAAAAAAAAAAAAAAAACATCTGGATAAAAGAAACAACTACAGTTCTACTTGTATTACCTTATGAAGTGCAATCAATGACACTCAGCTTAAAGCTGGAACATGGGTTGAAAATTCGTCAGGGAAAGTTAAATTCTGCAGAATATGTCACAGACACTACAAAAAAAAAAAAAACATTGTTTAAGTCCCGTTTTTGCATAAATTTCACGAAGCAGTGATTGACTGCTTTGTTTTCTTGGACAGTATGAATTTTGTCCGGCCAACAAAAATGTTGAGACAATTTTCATATTCAAATATCTGGAAGACAAGTGCATAGTTCTCTTTCAGACTTTGTGACAGGTGATCTTTTCCCCTATAATTTCTCTTTCCTAAAATACTGATGGAGAACAAAGATAGATGAACAGAAAGTTGCCTGTACAATTTTAATTCCAGCTTTAACATTGTGTTCATACACTTTTTATCCCTCACCATCCACCCTTCCCAATCATCCTTCACTTGCCAAGAGAAGCGAGGCCAGATTTGAGCATCGGCCAGCAGGGCACCACATGGAGGTCTCCACAAAATGACATTTCTGTGCCTTTTCCGGGTAGGATATTCCAAAATAAATCCAGAAGTAACCACCCAAAGAAGGGATTCCAATAATCACAAAACAGGTTGATAACCTTATTTTGCCTTGAATAATTATGACACAACAGTAAAGATCAGTTCACTCTGACTTTGCACTGACCTAGATGAAGTTAACCTACCATTTCATCCACCACTATGGTGTTGTGGAGAATCATAGTCAAACGAGGCCCCCGCAAAGGTACTGTTAACAACAACGCCCTGAAGAAATACATACAGCCTAAAAACACATCACCCACAGCATCATAAAGAATGCCCAAGTTTCATTGACAGAGAACAATTTGAAACAATGAAAATTATTTAGCTGGTATTCTTGATACCACTTTGCCATTGTTCAAAACTTTTGAGTAAACTTTTGTAATACATGATGGTTTCAATTAAAACACAAGACAATATTGCACCAGCAGAGGCTTTTTGATTTAAAACGGAAAAGAAAACAGCTCCAAAGAAACGTACACGAGGTAAACAGTTTGTCCTCACTGTTCAATAAAAATGTTTCTCTGAAATTCAACCCATTTCACCTAGCTATGAATAAGACCAAGGTACAGATCATCAAAAGTACAAATTAAGTACATCAATAGATGTTGAAAAGAATACCATCTCACAACATTCTCCACAAAACCACCACCCAGAGCACTGGACAATGGGAGACCAGTAATTTCTTCACCAAACTCTCTCCCCATGACATAAAGAAATATAATCTACACCCTCTATTCAACCTTTTGTGAGATTTCATCATTTTTAATGTATCTGATATCCTTAATTAAAAACCTTTTTATGGCAAAGGCAAACAGGTGTGACACAGAGCGGCGTAACCACCTTGTTGTATCTTTCAATTATTTTTGACCAATGAAATGGAATGGTGGGTAGCATGCTGTGGAGACGGCCGCAGACCATCTGAGGGAATTTACGAGATTTAAGTATGGTATGTCTAGTGTCATACGTACTAGAAACAAAACACATTTCAGGAACTTCACTTGGTGAGAAACACAAGATAAAATTCAGTGTAATTGAATAAAACAGTAAAAGAGAAGGAACCAAACCTGATGTTTTGCTCTTCATCTCCTGGGAAAACTATTAAAATTCCATGCTAAAAATCAAACGCGGCAAAAGTTCTCTTTGTGAGTGTTTCCGTCAATGGACCCTTCTATACTTTTCCCTCTCTCTCACTCTATATGAGTATAGCAACATCAGTAACATTGACCACTTTCTTAGTAAAATGCCTCCATTTAATTTCTGCCACCTTATCGCCACCTTTACATGTATCTGTGACCATCAAGCTTTCAAATCCAGGTGAAATTGTTCAATTTGACCTAGTTGGACATTCTGCAGTCCTCCTTCTGTGCCATTCTGCGGTATCTAGGAGACAGGGTTCCAGCACTTGGAGCAGATGCTCACGCAAGTCGAGGAATGAGCGCCATCGGCGTTACGTGTCTGTTCCGAAGTATCTGTCTCCAAAGTTACCTGAAGGGAAGGAGTAGATTAGAAAATCAGTAAAGGTCATGAAGAGATGTGAATGTTATCTTCACACGAAAACACACAACAGCTTTTATGATCACGTGAAACCACAGTTCTGGTAATCGTAAGTGCAAGGGATAAGACATGTAGAAACATTCATGATAACAGCAAAAATCCACACAATTTCCAAAGATCAATCAAAATGCTGAACAGTGCCACAGTTATAAAGGAGACAAAAGTTAACTTCCATACGAGAAAAACACACGGCGATATTTATGATCAACAGCTATCTGGGTCATAATGTGTGGGGCATCACATGTCAGTGAACTCATGATAACAGGAAAATGACATACTCCAATCATGATCAAATGTCCACTTCACATTTCAACTGTTCATTTGTGAACAACATCACCATCAAGCCCTGACACTGTTCCTCCTCACTAAGACTGAGCATGTTTTAATGCCCCCTTGTATTAGATACCAGTTTCAGATTTTCAGCAGAATTAGTAGTAACTAGTCTGATGCTCCTCCCTGCATCTTTACAAAACTTCATACTTTTATTTACCGGTCACTGTCTATTTAAACACAAATAACTCTCAAAGATCTGGATGCATTCACATTGTTTAACATACAACTAGGCCAGATGTGTTTAGTATCCCATAATACATCAGGATCAAGGGAGGATCAGACACCAGTATCAAGGGAGGATCAGACACCAGTATCAAGGGAGGATCAGACACCAGTATCAAGGGAGGATCAGACACCAGGATCAAGGGAGGATCAGACACCAGGATCAAGGGAGGATCAGACTCCATGCTCTGGGATTGATTTATAAAGGAAACGTGCTTTTGGTCAACATTGACAACAATCACCTGGTGTTTCTATTTCATGCACAAACACACACACAATATTTAAATGCTGCAAATCTGCTTAAAAAAAAGAAAGTACAGGCATTTACGACTGGTATAGACAAATACACTTCTGGTCCTTGGTGTAGTCCTTGATGCTTACGTATCATGCTGAAGCGGAATGTGAAACGACCTGCACTTTGACATGGGTTAGTAAATAAATTTTGACGTGGGGTCAGGGCAACACATAGGGCTTTACTGTTTGCCCCTAATCAAAACTGGGCAGATCATGATTAATAAGATCAAGTTTATTGTCTTGATGACTCCCACAAGTAGAATTTCAGAAATGCATCCTGAGGATGAAGTTAATTTGATAGCAAACCTGCAATCTGTGGCTCAACATCTGCACACGGTGATGACGACTGAACTTACAGAATATTACATGCAACGACTACTTAAAAGGAAAATGTATTCTGCAGCCAAAGATTTAGCCAAACATTTAAAGCAAATGATGAAATTATTCATGAAAGGTTGACCCTGCACAAGACAGAGACTCACCGATTCCTGGTACGATGTGGAAGTTTTCGTTGAGTTCTTTGTCTACAGCTGTTGTTACTAATTTAACTTTGGGAAATGCGTATGCCACAGAGTGTATGCCTGCCGAGACAGAATGATACGAGCGAGTTATAAAATAGATGTGATAAACTATTTATCACTAAAAGATAAATGAAATGATTTAACTATGCATGACAAGAAGGACTAAAGGTCCAAACCTCAAACATATGGAGATTGCAAACAACAAACAAAGATGAAGCAGTGATAGCGACCATTGACAGAAATGTTCATGGCTCAGACTTAAAGAAAAGTGCCACAAATGTGTGGTTCTTTGAGAGAATGAGTAGAGCAACAGTACATACAGTTATAGCAATGGAACTAAACTGCATATATAGCAAATGAACTGTTCAACAGAGAAATTAATTTCAACAGGCACGGCACTGCCACACATTTCACAGCCTATTTTTAAAGTCTAGCACACATTTCATAGTCTATTCCCACAGCCTAACACACACTTCACAGCCTATTTTCACAGCTTGACACACATTTCACAGCAGGCCCGTATCCGGGGGGGGGGGGGTTCAGGACAAACGCCCTCACAAGATCTGGAGTTCCGCTCAGCCTATGATAGTAGGCCTACGTTAGCAACATATATAATGAGTTTTAATTTATTGGTCATAATTGTCGGGGAAAATGTTCCACTTGTGGTAAAATCAAACCCTCCCCCCACTGAAAAAAGCCTAACACACATTTCACAGCTTATTCTCACAGCCTTAAACACATTTCAGAGCCTATTTTCACAGTCTAACACACATTTCACAGCCTATCCTCACAGCCTAACACACATTTCAAACCTGATGTTTCTGAGCCTGATCTACTTTCATATTGAAATCGGAGAGAAGTTGACAATGACAAGAAATATAAAAAGAGTTTGCTATAGATCTTTAGATCAGATACTTGCAGTGAGCATTTTGTGCCTGTGTTACAAAATTTTGTTCTAGGAAATGCTGCATAGTCAATGAGACAATTTCAAACAAATTGTTGGCTTCTGGGGATTACAGTAAATAATTCCAACCCAAAAATCTTCTTAATTGATTTCTATGTTACCAAATAATAATAACAATTTGCTAAATCTATTAGGCTTAGCATAAGTGTGGAGGAAGTCTGTGGCTTACATACAACAAACTCATGTTGCGGACTACCAACTTAACAATCCACATCAAATGTGGCATTTTTTTCACAAGGTCAGTTCAGATATGAGAAACCTGTTCCTCTCTGACAAAAAAAAACACATTCTTACTGAGTCTCAGCCAGGGGTTGGACCCTTCACCTCCCAGTTGCTAGGCTTCATTGTTTCAAATGTCACCAGCTTTTATAAAAAGGTCCTGTCACAGGAATGGTCAAAATGTGTCACATGACCATCATAACTTAAGTCAAACACGAGAGGATTCCCTTCATCAACTTCTTATATGAGGCAGTATCATTTCACACAATCTCTATGCCATGTCAAAACTGTGTATCCATATGATGCAGATAAAGAACCATACTGCCATGGCATTACAGATCAGTTAACTTCAGGCCAAAACTTCTGGTTATTACATTCTGTAAATATCACAAAGAACGTCTCCTTACCACTAAAACAATTTTGAATAGTCTTCAATATTTCCGTATGTATAGTAGAGCTAGTATTCTAAGCTCTCCACAATATGACAGTTGGCTAAAAGAGATGTTTCCAAAAATGAGAAGTTCTGTTCATACAAGATGACAAAAATATTACTTGGTCATACCTGACTCCGCCATAATCAGTGATAGTAACAAAATGTTCTCTTGAGGCACTTCATGGTCCTTCGAGAAACAAATGGAAAAGAAAAAGGTTGCAAAGTAAATCAGAGAAAAACCACATAATATGAAAACTTGATAACTTCTTGAGGTGATGTCGACTGAAGTGTTAAGTTTATTTATCAAACTTGCAAAATGAAAATACTGACAGGAAGACACTATAATTTTTTTGAGGGGGGTGTATGTGTAACATGCCGTTGTTATGATATCCAAACAACCATGGCACAAACCAACACAGCACCAATTATCAAAGGACATCTGTACTTACCAGCAATACTCTGATAGCCATCATGGCAGCTGCTCCCGTGGCAACAGTAGCATCCATGAGTATGACAAAGTCTTTATGTATGTCCTTTGGCAACCTTAGATAATGAAGCTACAGAGAAATGTAAAAAAAAAAAATCAAAAGTAAAAAAAAATTGACAATATGATAAACAGTCAATATTCATCTCATTATCTCTAGATCCCAAGAAGTATTCTATTTGGTACAATCTGAATGCACTGAAAACTTTGTAAGGAATGACTAAGACATGATTTCTGAACGACTGAATGATCAAAGTAACCATTCCTCGGTATCATACTGAGTTTAATACTCTCTGTACAAATCCAACAACATCAACACAGTCATGATGGAAATAATTATGTTGAAATCCCCTCACAGGTTTCACTTCGTTTTGTGAAAGATTGAGAGTAATTGAGTATAAATTGTTTAAAGTCACAAACTCATTCAACAAAATTTCTTACACAATGAAAAATTCCCATATTCTGCATTTCCACATAACAGGATGTCCGAAGTTAAGTCTGCAGCATCTATAGCATGTGAAATCCTACAAAGTCTTGCCGCTGAATCATGAGGAGTGGTCCTGACTCAAAAAGGGTAAATATTAAGTAGCTTTTTGTTTTAAATTTTATGACTTTATTTTTGTTAAATATGTTTGTCCTTACCTCAGGTTCCTCCGTTTCAGAATTGGTCTGTATCAATATCTTTCCCAGTCTTATGTCCTTACAGACCTCACAGAGGGCGGGCTCCATGACTTCACCGGCTCTCAGGATGGAAACACCACACAACTACGGAGAGATAAGGAAAACAGCAGATGAGCAGAAGAAAGCTGGTTTGGCCAGCCCCATAACTTTTAAAAGCTTGACGCTAGTTTATAGGGAACGCAGCTGGTCCATTGCTGCACGCTGTCATGTAGGATGATAGCAAAGTTTGTATCACCCAACTTAGGGGCAAATATTTTTTTTAAGTTTCATGCAGTGTCTTCACTATAAATAATCCCAAGCAATCTGGGTTCTATCCTGTTTATTGTAACTCACTCGAGGTACATAACAGCACCTGCATCAGGCTAACAGCGGCAATAAATCAGTGCGGCAAAAATATCAACACTGATTAACAGACCCAAATTTAACCGGAATATTTACTTTCTTTTATGGCACTAATGCACTTCCTGCAGGATTTCAGTCATGCAAAATTCTGCTTAATACGCCACTGCGCACCCCACCCCGAACTCTTGACTCCTCCCTCCTATCATCTGCAAAAGCAAAGACAGCGGTAGAGACAGTGTGGTCCGCAATTTAAGACTGTGGTCTATGCTTTGCTTCTTTACATTGTAACATCGACAGGAACACCCCAACTTTTAAGACATTTTCATTCTCACTAGGTGATGATTCCAGCTCTACAATTTTATCTTTTTAGCAGTTTTCAAGGGACCACTTAAAGACTTTATTCTCTGGCTGTACTGGTGAAACCATCAGAGGATACAGACGCAAGCTGATCAATTGCTCCTCTGGGAGGCAACAGGAAAAGTTAAATGGATCATCACATCAAATGCAAAACACGGTAAGATAGAGTGACTTCAAATTTGGTGTACATCAATATTAAGCCACTATTTTTTTAAATTGCGCATTTTGCAATGCATGTGCATAATGGCACTCCATGAGATAGGGGGTTTGGAAAAGATGTGCTGGTATTTATGGACAAATATCAGTGTCCTGTCCTGTACCATGGAAGCACCCTTTTGGCTACAGTATCAATCTTTCATTTAAATATACAGCTGTTAGTAGCAACAGTTTCAATGAAATATCTGCATGTTATATATATGGCTTTGCTTGTAATAATGTTATGAAAACTTACAAGACAGATTACGAAGACTGCACGGAACCTACTTTGTGGAGTCTAATTCATTCATGAATGTTGATCTCACCAAGGCATATTTAGTGTATGTCCAAGCGCAGCAAAATCTGCCATACAAAGATACAGTAGTTTACTACACCAACAGGCTGAGTACATTGAAACGAAAAAATCTTAGCCCCTTGTATTTCTTTGTTTGTAATATTCTGCGCATTTTTGATAAACATCACAAAAATTGCAACGGAAGAGGTTAAAAATAAAACTACTGTCTACGTTATCTTGTCTTTTGCATTCATGCAGTAGTCCCACCACAGCATAGATTTGTCTGAGTATTAAAGAGCCTTTTGATTTATATGAACAGATCTACTCAGAATTTTCATATCATCACGCTACTTTCCCACTGTGCATAATATATATTCATGTGCTTTTTTGGTGAAATTACAAATATCAGCGAGAACTGTTTTGAAGCATCTACTTTTGTTGAAAAACAAAAACAAATTTCCCATCAAGATGGATTGGAATTGGCACTTTTGACAGGGGCAGTTATAGAATGTGAGATTAATAATCTTTGTAAGAATGAGAATATTCTTCTGATGCTATATTTTTATTTTTTGCATAGAAATATAATATAGAGAGATGAAATTCTAACTCATTTGTAGGTTTTTTTTTTTTTTAAATACATGTGGAAAATTGGCATCATGGTCGCTCTAGTGAAATGTGATATCAATGATCGAGTGGATAAACAGTATGTCAATAAATGCATTTTACTGTATACAATGACGATTGGACGGATCAGCCTTTGATGAATAAGTTCATTTCCAATAACATCGCTGATCAAAAGAAACTATGACTGGTAGCATTGCAAAATTTTGAAAAAGTATAAATGTTTCACTGATGAAGAAATATCGAAAAAGCATCACAGAGAGAGTAAACAACCTTGGCATCATTAACGCATCACCAAAGAATCCTTCCATTTATTTTGGGAGTGAGCTCATTTTATCAACAGAAGAAAAAAAAATGGAGGTTCTTATAACTTAAAATAAATTGTGCTTTGATGACGCTTTCATGTCAGAGATACAGTTGCCGCATCGAAGGATAATTTAAATATTATCTGGAATCATTTGCACCGAACTGATACACAACTGGACCACTGGAGAGGAATGTATTTAGCATTTGAATGACATTTGCCACAAGTCCATCACACGCCACCACCCACTGTGATCACTCTCCAACTGATAGAAAATCACACTCAAAGGGCTACCACATGCAGGTTATATCAAGGACATTCTCAGATATTCAGTTTATCGAGAAGGAATGTTTACTCTCTTCTTGTGAAGTGAAACATTGGATACGACCAGATTATACTTTCAGACTTGATTTTGATGAGTCAACTTCATTCAGATTCAGGTTGGCAACGAGGAGCAAATTCACATAGTTTCCTGCCATGACAATCTCTTTGGTACACACCATGATGTAGCAAACTTGTAGGAACATACACAGTACAGAACCGCATGAACAGCATACAGTGGAAGACTGCAAATGTTTCTACATAGTGTCAACACTACAGAGAATGATGACCAGATAGGAAAAGAAAAAACTGGAAAAAGAAAAATAAAACTACCACCAAACACCATCACTCATAAAGAGAGGAATAAAAAGGACTAAATAAATGGTATCTGTAACTGAAAAATCAAACCTCTTTTAAGATCATTATCAAATTCAACTCTCTACCCAGTAGGATGAAGAGACACTGCCCTCAGGCCTCTTTTGGCTCCCCCAACAGCCAGTTCATTAAGCTTTCTTGCGTACTTCAACGTCAGGTAGACGTAGACATGACTTTTACATTCTTTTCTCCTAACGTTTGCGCCGGGGACCCGGATACCTGACAATGTCACAACCTGGTTCTGAAATTGGGAACCACATCCGAAGTATTCTAGTGTAATAAAATTCAGCATGTGTGCCTAAATAATAATCTTCACTGTCAAGTCATTATGTAAGATAATTGTATTATGATAATGGGCACAGCAAAATGTTGTGCTACGACTTAAAAACAAACTCGTAGTCTAACGGGAGAGATATTTTGGGTACTCAACCGACTGCAGATTATGGGTACACAGGTATGATTTTAGGACTCTGTGCAAACTCTGTGTTTTCCAAAGGCTTTCTTCTTTTTTTTTTTGTTCGTATGTAACTTGCTGACAGTTTTGTTGTACATGTGTTTTTATATGAACAATTTTTTACACCATAGTTTGAAGACTTGCTTACATAAGAAATTAGCTCTGACAACTTATGAACAGTGTATCTGAGATGGTGCTAGCACCAAAACCCCCAAATCAGTGTTACCTTTCTTCCAACACCAACCTAGTGCTGCAGAGAGCTAGACTACACCATGCTGACTGCTGACTCGATCTCCATAGCATGGATGTCTCTGTGTACTTTGTCTGATGACCAGGGCACCCAAAACCCAATAAATTGCTCAACATAAACGTGAATCGAAACAGCACCCATCACTTTTGGGCCAAATTAGTAGCCATATGTATTTTGTAAGGCAAACCCCTGAAATGGACAGCTTCAAAGCTCTGAAAGCAAGAAATTGTGAAACAAGGTGAATTTAGCCATTATCTTTTCATAATACCCTGTCGATATTCGGGCATCGACAAATGTTAAACGGACACCAAATAATGTTCATTCTCCAAAAACAGGTTGCCCTTTTTGGGCAACAAGACAGTAGATCTCTCAAGCACCATTAATGATTACAAAGTTAACAAGCCATGGCAGTGGGCTGACCTTGAGGCAAACAAATTAACCTGCTTGGCTCACTATTTGTTGTTAAAACACCTGCGGCAGAACACTGCGTCCTTTGAGGAGTGACAAGTTGGTATGATTAGCTTGAAGTAGTAAAATGCCAGCTTGTGGTTTTCAATATGAAGCATGTCAAGCACTTGACAAAATTTTTAAACTGTGAGAAATAGTTTACTGTGCAGTTTAAGTGATGCTAGGGCCAAAGTAGGTACATTTAAGGATAGAATTCTTCGTTATCAACGCAAGCTGTCTCTTCCAGTGGAACATTTAACTTAAGCTATTTTGTGTTTTATGTACCAACCATGAAGTCTTATTATCTATCATTGCAAGAATGTTCAACAGCCAACAAACTCAGTAAGAAGTACCATTGCAGTGTTCTCCACAGATTTCAAGACTGGGAGCGGCCAGGCATGAAGCCATGTATGCAAAGCAATTGCCACGGAAGTGAGCAGGATGTTTCAACCTCACCAAGAGAAGTATTGTCACATGAAATGCAAAATGAGGTCACTTAGAGACGATTCGATTTCTTGCTCTATTTGACTTAGTGGTGGCCAATTGTCCTCAGTTTTTCTGCCGAGTGGGATTTTTGTAGGGGCAGAATTTTCCTTTACGGGGGGATCACCATTTAGGAGGGTGGTAATTTTCACTAGGGTGGTGGGCTGCACCCTAGGCCCTCCGTGGAGAACACTGCACTTGAAGGTGCTCTACCATGCTCTGTACCCTTTACTCACCAAGTTATATGTAACATCAACACAAACCCTTCTACAACAAGTTGGTCTCCACCACTGTGTACATGCTAGTGCTCATTCAGTTCTGTGCCAACTAAACCAGCCATTTAATACCCTCCACCCTACTACTAAGTACTGCTACTCAGTGTTGGGCCAATTTCGAGTTCTGTTACCACTAAAGCATGTCTTAAGTCTAGATATAAAAGAAAACGTATTTTAGAGGTTGAAAAGAAAAACTCTTTTCATCCACCTGACATCTTCATAACATACTCCATTGCTGAGATATTGAATGTTAAAAAATATTCACTTAATATGTAAGAGTCAATTGCACAATGGATGGTGATGCCCTTCTAGTACAACTCACATTCATTGCTTTTCTTTCTAATAAAATTAAAAAGGTTTCCATATATCCTTGAATTTTTATATTGTTTTCTCCCATAGCATTTTATGTGTAGAGGGCTTGTACAGTCAAGTCTCCCCACAAAAGTAAGACTGTGATCACACTTTGTGACATGGTGCAATAACGGCTTTCCAAAACCTTTAGCAAAACAAGAAAGCAATGTCAGCAGGTCATGAACGGCATCACAAATTATTGCAAACTTTACCTTTCGAAGTGGAGTGAAATAAGCTTAGAAATGTCAAGGTGGGAGTTTGACTGTTTGAATTCATTCACATTTTGGGCTTTGTGAGTTTTATTTTTCAAATTTTTGACCTTAGATACTCTTTATCAGCAAACAACGCATTCACTCCTTCTGCAACAGCTACAATTGTGCATATGGTCATTCACTGTTTTCCCTCATTCCCAGCAAAAAAAAAAAAAAAAAACCACCACTAGTTTACTACACAATGCACCCAAGTGCTACATATGGTTATGCCCGTCTTTGTTTTTACCAAAGTGGTAGTTCAGTGATATAGGTCTAAAGGAAGGAGTTGTCTCCTACCCTTTGCGAAAACAAATTGCTATAACTAAACATTCTCAGATGTGATTTGGTGCAACAAAGAGTACTCACGGGTAAAATTCTATGAGCAATTTTTGGCCCAACTTTGGAAGGAGCCAGGACCCCCATTGCCCCCCCCCCCACCTCCACCAGTGATGGACATTCACTAACATTGTCACTGCTAATCCTTCCCAATCTCTGAACTTCGCAGTCTGGTGGAATGCCTTTACACTGCATACTCACAAAAAAGCACACATTTTTAAAATGCCTACCTGATATTATCTGCAGCATATTTAGGTCACATTGTGCAATTCATCCCCAGTCAACAAACGGTATCAAACTGATAAAGTTTCCTGCTGCTTTTAGTAGTTCCTGTAATCTTCATGGTTCATACACTTTTTTTTAAGGGGGGAGGGGAGTCTCTATGGTAACTTATTCCAAATCCGGGTGCAAAGTAGCTGAACAACCTTGAGGCGGAAGACTCCACTGCAGCAAAGTAACAATCCCTTCACCCGAATCCAGCTTTGTGAGAAGACGGGCCTGGATTCCGTGCAAACGACTTACTTGATTTGAAGTGTACTGGTTTGATAATACTATGAAAGTGCTTTTCATACAGAAATGTAAGCAACTGCATCAACATCGAGCAATGATTCTAAATAGATGAATGTGTAAAGTGCGAACAGTATTTATTACAATGGAACAAAGCCTCACAGCAGTGACGTGATGTAGTATGGTTTCAACTGCTTTGATCCAGGGTTTCCCCCCAAAGGAGGTAAAGGAGAAAGGGAAGGGGGGATATGTTCCCTCTGAGGGGGGAACCCTATTCCATCAAATTTGCCATTGGGGTAACAATGTGGCATGCAGCTCTTGAATTATTCCCCTTGCAATCAGCACAAAGTAGGCGTAACTAAAAACAAGTCGATACGCAGATGATATGAACCCTGAATACAAAATGCATTGAGTGTATTCCATATGTCTTTGCTGAAGATTTGCTTCGTCTAGTTAGGGGTTAATAGGCATACGACCTGAGAACACTCTACGTGAAGATCGATGAAACCTCTTTCGATTTGCATATATACCGCAAAATACTTGGGATCATGACATTCTATCAACCTCCACCCTCCCTTTCACCACCATTCCATTTTCGGCAGCTCTGGTGGAAAACCCTGCAGCTGGCAAGAAAGGCATGGAGAATGACGCAAAAACGTGTGCGTTGACAGACTATGTTGCCATGATGCAATCAAACATTAGACCACTGTAACCTGGGTGGAAGCATGCTGGACTATTTTTGGTGTGGGAGAGTTTCAATCACTGCAAATTTCTGCACAGCAAACCAACATTACAGACATGGCCACAAGGGTAGTTCTAAGTAGAAGGGCCAAATTTGTGACATTTTGGTGTTCCCAATCACCCTCTTTCTTTGTCTTTTCATTGTTGATAATTGAAAATTACTTTTTCTTTTATTTTAATGCAACACATCAATCGTTCACAAAGTGTGAAAAACATTTAGTGAGGACAGACAGATAGACAGACAGGTAGAGAATGCAACTGGTGGGACACCACACTGTCAAGTGATTGGTGCCCTTAGAGGCATCACTCCTCATAAACCGCACATCAGTGGGATGCCACTCTATACCAAACAATTCAGAGAGGGGTGGGGGGGGGGGGAGAAGAGGAGTGAGTAAAACTCTGCAAACTCAATACACAGGGAGCACTCAGACTAAAATATTCCAAGCACAAAAAGATTTCAGAAATAATCGTGGCATTGGAGAAAGAAGTGACTCCAGCTTAACATAATAGAGAGATGGAACGCAATTCGTTTATACAAAGCCAAATGAACACACCTTTCAAGGTAAAACATTGGCAAACGGCCTGACGACGTGGGGTTTAGGATAGTGGAATGCATAAGATGCTACATGGGAATGGGGGGACAGTACACGGAAGGATGGGAAACATGGGGGGCAAACACCATTTTAACTTTCACAATTTACTCGTTGTTCAATCGCAAAACAAGAAAAACCTGTCACAGAGTCACTTTCTGATTTCACGCTGATGCATAGCAACATTGATTGGGTTTCCCAAAGATCTACCAATGTTTTCTACATGCTTTTCAGGAATGTCTAGAATGGCAACTTGCAAAAGTGATTGATCGATCGATTGATTGATTAAAGTGTGCCTACAGGATGAACAGAACCGTCTATCATAGATTGTTCTGTTTGTCTTGGAGGTACACATGATCTATAACTTCTTCAGGGACTATGAAGACTGTATAAAAGAGATATCAAGTTTAACTTTGACCTTGTCATTGACTTGAATGAGGAATGGGGGCGATCATTGCCTCTATACAGTGAGTGTGAATTACACATCTTTAGAGTTCTTCAAAACAGATCATTTTAATTTTGGTTCTTACAATCTTTACCTCCCATGCAAATCAATAGGGATCACCTAAGACCATTTTAACCTAAAATGGATCCCAAACAACACTTTTTTTCCTTGTGGTAGTTACCATCTACAACAATGCCACAGATGCAGCAATCAACTCATCATTTATGGAAGGTTAGGCTTCGGACAACCTCAGGAATGCATCAATAAACAACATCATACTGTCTGTCTGATACCATAGGTAACCCTATTGGAGATATTGTAGAAGGTATTCAACAACAGCCCCATCCTAACATCCTGTGACAATACCACACCTCATATCACATCCAGTGACATCGTCACGCTTGTATCATGGTTACAAGGATTCAGATAGTCACACTCGTATCACGGTTACAAGGATTCAGATGGTCACACTTGTATCACAGTTACAAAGATGCAGAACTTCACACTTGTATCATGGTTAGAAGAATTCAGAATGTCACACTCGTATCACGGTTACAAGGATTCAGAATGTCACACTTATATCACGGTTACAGGGATTCAGAACTTCACACTTGTATCACAGTTACATGGATGCAGAACGTCACACTGGTATCATGGTTTCAAGGATTCAGAACGCCACACTTAAATTGTCACACTCGAACCATGGTTTCAAGTATTCAGAATGTCACACTCGTATCATGGTTAGAAGAATTAAGAATGTCACACTCGTATCACGGTTACAAGGATTCAGAATGTCACACTCGTATCACGGTTACAAGGATTCAGAATGTCACACTCGTATCATGGTTACAAGGATTCAGAATGTCACACTCGTATCACGGTTACAAGGATTCAGAATGTCACACTCGTATCACAGTTTCAAGTTTGAACGGAAGCAATGGATAATTCTTTAGACACAGTACTTGAAGGACGTTGTAACTTTAAACACAGTTTGCCATATTAAGTGACCCTTGACGTGCAAACGAACAGGTACAGACATCATTAAGGAGCTATCAAATTTTCATGAGTGTGGATTTCTAGTGTTTGGAATGTTCTGCTTGCAAGGGCTTACTGTAAACTTCCATCTGCACTGACTTCAAATGATTTCTGGACTGAATGCGAGAGGCATCATCTTCACACTGTACTCAGTTTAAAGTTCAAGTTATAACATTTACAGCTTCAGATATGGTATTTACTAAAAGATGGCCTCAATGAACAAAATGAAAAACAATGGAGTCTATTTGATCACAAAGGCCTCGCTAACAAATATCTGAGTTTCAAGCCTTAACCATTTCATACTGAGTTGTCCCACTTGCAAGCTACACTGCATCACTTTAACACAACCATTACACACATACATATAACATCGCCATCATGTAAATCCTGTTTACCGTCAGCAAAGGAGTAACGACAGCGAAGCTTACAAATTCTCAGAAATGGTCCAACGAAAAATGACTACCATGATAACTTGATTGGCAGAAACCTCAGCCAAGCTGAAGTCATTCGAAAGGGCCAAAACCAATTTCAAAGCAAGGACGAAAATGCCGAAGGTATAAAGGGATTTCTGGAAAAGCATCGTGCACATGACTGACGTATATCAGCTTATATGTGAGCTCCTATTGATTGATTACCTTAACAGTGCCGTCTGCTTGCTGCACAAAGAGAAGGAAACAATGTTAATAACATTTACATACCACCTCCAAGATGAAAAAAACAAACATGTTTTACTTTCATGTTCAAATTAGAGCATTTTAATCATTAATTCCATTAATTATTCACAGTGACCAATCAAACTCAACTTTATTCTGGGACAGTTGACACAAAAAGACATAGGGAACATTTGCAACATAACCGATGAATGCATTTTTTTATTCTTGGTTAGATAATGTCACCGAGTTTTGTTCAACTTTTCAACTTCTACTTGTTTTACATGCAAACTGATCAACCTCTCACTACATTGTACTACTACCTCAGTAAATAACCCAAACTCTGCAGAAATGACTGTAAAATTTCCCTCTATCATGAAAATTGGGTTGGAAAAAAACACCAGACAGCAGACCAGCTCTAGTTGTGAGTGAACAAGACATTGCAGACTAAAAGGTTTACAGTGGGTAAGTACTGATTTACAAAGACCAGGAGAAAGATATGAGCTACAGAAATATTTCCAACAAACAAACTGGCAATGGTGCTGTGTACTTACATCCCAACCCAAAAGGGACAGTTTTTAACTGTAAAAGTGAATGAATGAGATTTTTATGTGACAAATAGTGGACTGAAGTTTAAAGCTATGAAATGACTGGACAGTGCCACGTCAAGAACGTCACCCCAGTGTTCAGCTGGAAATGAGAGGACATCAGGAGTACGGAGGATGACAATAAATAAGATCACAGCATTGTTCTAGGAAATGAAAGGAGCACCTCAAATTGATTTGTGAAATAATTCACTTAATTCACGAAACCTGCCACGTTTTGTTCACAATCTAATGACAAATGGTGAAACTAAGAGCATCCCCCGTATGTCGCATAAGAAAGTTTAGTGAGTGAAAAATGATTAACTTTGGCTTTTGAAAATTTAGTGATCAGACACTTCTTAATTTCTAAGCATTAGTACTAATTCACATGAACGCAGCCAGTACAACCGAAGGATGAAAATTAAAAACAAATTGACTGGTTTCAGAACTATAAGACAAGAAGCTCCACTGATAATGCTAATTAAGAAGCATTGCCATGTGGTTGCAACCCTTCAAATTCCTCACATACTTATCGACGTCAATGACACATACGACGATGCATATAGTGAAAATGTAGCTTGAAAGAGAAACTTAGTGTTGAAAATGACAACAAATTCACCTTATTTCCACTACCACTCTATTAAACAAGACAAAACAAGACAAATCCTTTGGTCATCAAGATGTTGATGGCTATAATCTCAAATTGAAATGAGCCTACCAGGTCTCACCTTGCCCACAAATCTCTTTCCATCATACTTTGTGTTTTGGGGAGTATCAACTCTACAGTCCTGTGAACAAATTAAAAACACATTTTTTTAAATATGTTACTTGTTATTTGTTGTGTAAAGAAGACATTTACAACACAGGACACAGAAGTAAAGAGGAGAGGAGATGCTGGAACTGGGAAGCACCTCTGACAAGGTTAAACCCTAATCCAGTCTTCCATCAGATATTAACTTGAGTTAAAATTACCAGATTTAACCCTAAATGCATGCCTTACCCGGTGTTTATTTTTCATAGTATGACCAATAAGGACAATCATAAACTGAAAGGGTCAGAAATAATCTGAAAAAGATCTTCATCAGGCTAGAGACATTCACTAATTTCCACTCAGGTGTAAACACAGCTGCACCTTTTACTGGTGTAATCCTTTCCCAACTAACAAATAAGTGTAGCTACTCTTCACCTTTCATTTTTCTCAGCTGAACCACTAATTAATTTTTTATTTTAGATAGAAATGTATTGCACCTTTATTCTATCAGCCATTAAACCCAACTAGTTTGCCACCAGGTATAATTAAATTCATTACTATCAGGAAAAACCCTATTTAAACCCCTAACAAATCTTCATTTCTTGTGGGCCATCTATGCAATGTCTTAGGAAACTTCCCTTTAAGAATGACCAAAATGCACTTTGCTTCATTTTGTTGTTACTTTCAATCCATGAAATGACAGTTTCTTCTCCTCTAAGGAGAAGAATCACTTAGGAAATCTTCCATGTACATTTGGTGCCAAATAAAACTTGAGATGCACATAAAATTTTCTCACCTCAACCTTACCAAAAGTATGCCTGGATTTCTGCATTAAAATCATAAAACTTGCTACATTCCATAAAATGTTTAGTAAACAGCAAGCAAAAGGAGCGAATGAAAAGGTGACTTTGCTCACCTCAAACGGTAAGAGTGAAAGAGCATGCTCAACAAGAATCCTTGTAAGTCTCTTAGAATAGAAGATAAATTCATCACGAGGAGTGTCTTTATTCCTGGAGGAGAAAGAATCAGACAAGGTGTCACCATTATTTTAGAACACAGACATTTGTGGGAGAATTTAGATATACAAAGGTAAAAAATGTGTCACATCAGGCATGACAAAGCAATGGTGAGCATCACCATCATCACTACAAGGAGGTAAGAACAATTAAAGAGAAAATGTTTAAATGCTTTTGAAAATTAAATTTCAGGTCGATCCTCTGCTACTGAACACCTTTGCTTTGTTATCTTTTCTATTCTGATGTTTCCATCAGATGTTAAACTTTCTGAACAGTCAGCGCCAGTCTTCTAGCAGGAAACATTCACATATTTAAATGTCGGCAAGTGTCAGGCCAATGAAATCAGGAAATGCAGTGACATTATCAGAGTTTCCCCTAAATGATGGCTAGCTGTGTCAAATTTTATGAGATGAGTCATCTTTCTTTCCCTTCAAATGTGATCGAAAGACGAACAAAATTGAGCGAGATCAGCAAATTCTTGGGAACTGCAAATAGGTCAAAATGTTGCCCTTTCTATTCTCAGTGTATGACGTAAACTGCATTCATAAATATGTAAATCATCGATTCATGTCTACGAAAATTCAACCCGCATCATCCACTGTGGCAGATTTGGGGAAACCACATTTTGGGGATACATTTGGAATAATGTCTCTTCTGCTCTTCTTTGAAGGTGTGAAGTTCAAACTTTACATACAAACAGGTCATGAGACAGTGAGACTGAGACACTTGCCATGGTATTCTGACTCTAGCTGGCTGTTCCCACGGTGACATACTGTCATAGTTTGCACCTTCCACTCACCTTATAAATGTGTGTAGACCTTTAACCTGTACAGTGGATTCCACAACATGCAGTGTATCTGGTAAAGGTTGGTCCAGGTGAGCCTGTGGTAATTTTGATCTGAAATACAAAAAGTCAGAATCTCTGGTGATCAGCATTGCAGCTAGACAAATTTTAGCACTGGGCTTCAGACAAGGGAGCCATCCACTTCTGGTGTAGTCCATGACCTCAAATAGGGGTCCTGGTGGGGTCCAGGGCAACACCCTGGTGTGGGTCCAGGGGGCAGCTCCCCAGGGCACTCTATGCCTTATACAAAGCAGTGTTATGGGAGAGTATTTGCATAATCTTTCAATGTTATTAACTCAATAGGCTGCTCCTATTATAATTACAACATTTTGTTGAGGTCTGTGCTAGGCAGTGAGGCGTAAACTGATCATGAATGCTGCACGGGTATAACTAGTCCAGGGAGGGGTCGCTTAATGCCCCTCCCAGCGCAGCTACACCCCTGCAAGTGATGATCAAGAAAACATGTTCGATGTTAAAACAATGTAAGTTGTGTTAGTCCAACTGTTTTGTGTAAATGTGTAAACAAGTATGGAAATGAAACAACAGCACACAGAAACATAATCTTCTCCCAAATGCAGAAAACCAACCAAAGGTCCTATCTTTGGCCATATAATAGGGGAACTGCACAGTAGTGTGGACACATTTCTGTTCAACTGACAGACCCAAACATCTTTGATGCCTAGCATGCTATGCAACAGTGCTCCACAAGAAAGCAGTAAACCAAATATGATCACACAGATTTGCTTTGACACCTGAAAGTCATGCTGATCTTTGAAGAACATGCATTTTCAATTGCATAGAGGTAGGCCAATTCAAAGCTGCAATATGAGTTGAAAATCTGTCAGTAAAAGTCTGTGGAATATCTTAAAGACACTACAAAAAAAAAAACATTGCTTAAGCCCCATTTTTGCACACATGAATATTCATATCCATTCCCATTGGTCTCTTTGATTTCAATCAACGGTGATTGACTGCTAAGCTTTCTTGGAAAGTTTGAACTTTGAAGGGCCAACAAAAATATCAAGACAATTCTCATATTCAAATATCTTGAAGATAAATAATGTATAGTCCTCTTTCAGATTTTTTGAGAGGCGATCTTTTCCTCTTTGTTCTCTTCCCTGAAACACTGACAAAGAACAAAGTGGATGACCAGGTGATAATCAGTACAACTCATATTACAGCTTTAATTAGACATACTTATGAGTGAAAGCTACAGACACTGATTATAGTGCAGTTTTGTAATCTTACCAAATAGCAATTATTAACCACCCTGAGGATTGTAAGATGACCGGTTTATCCACAGACTTGTCTGACCATCATGAACACATCCATGTGATTGCCTCCAAGATGATAAATAACTAACCAACCACCTAAAAAGTCAGTTGGTGATAAGTAACACTTAAAAGGTATTAAATGTAAATAGACGTAAAAATACCTTTACGTCGAAGATAACTTACCAGGTAACCGAAAGGGTAAGAAATAAGGCAACCAAACTCAACACAATCTGTTACATGGATGACATGACGGTTAATTTTGGCCGAGCCTTCTGAAGTTAACGACGGACTACTCACCTGAAGTTGAATCCTCTCTTTTCCAACTGATCGTGGACGTGTTGTACTATCAGAGCCATCGCTACATCATTCTCAGCACCTGCATGACAAACACAAGGACAAACTTCACAATCACTTTCTGGCTTTATCCATATACTCTAAAGGTATTTACGAGTGGACCATATTAAAAACTTCATTGATTTTAGGACACTTTTCTCTCTCTCTTTTGATGAAAACCATTAATCAATATCATATTCATGTTGTGTTTGGAAGTTTCTTGGAACGAGTCTCTACATTTACGGTGGAGGGTTACGTTCTGCAAAATCAGTGAAGTCATAAAGCAAGGTGGTCACCTGCCCGCTTTGAGTGCTGGCTAATTGTTTAAACTTGCAGAAGTGCCCCAACATACCCCAATGGAATCTACAACATTTTTCAGCCATGTGATTTGTGTTATTTACATTCATACTATATTCCTCCATAACTTGTGGGTGTTATGATTTCCATACATTTATTAATTTGAGGATCACAATGCCCAACATCAGATTCACATGATTTGCATGCATAGTTCATGGTCAAAAGTATGCTCTTGAGTTGTAATTGTGATCTTATTATCACTTTTTTTTTTTCAAATTTGGATGATTTTAGTGCTCCGTGAGAGCCAGCCACTTAGGCTCCATGGGCCAGCGCTAGTCAGACCTGACCGGTGCTGACAGGTGAGGGAAACATCCTGGTCATAAGATACTTTGTCGCTGAAGTATGCCCTTTTTATACTCACCTAGTTTTGGTTTACCTATCCTTTCCTCTCTCTCTCCCATTATACATATATTACAAGATACAAACACTTCCCACTGCCATAAAACCCTGTTTGAACTTTCCTTTTTTAAGGCCTTTCAAGTTTCCTGCTGACATTTTAGAAACACTTTCATAATCCCATTGACAAACCTCTGCATAGTTTTGTAGCCTTGTTGAAACCATCTTCCTGACACCAAAACTCTTAATTTTTGTATCTAAAAAATTCAAACAATGAGTGCATCTTGATATTGTCATACCCCTTGGAACTACTATATCAGCATCTTTGACGGACGGTTCTATGAATTGTTCAAACGCTGGTTTTACGAATTTGTTGTACTGCTTCAGGACACCCTCCAAGTCTCTGCCCCGTTCCGTGATGTCCCTGTGTAGCCTCCTCGCCAACCTGATGTCAGAATCAGTGTCCACAAATATCTTGAGGTCCATCACCTGACAACAAAGTCAACATCACAATTTTTTTTAAGACACATTGATTTTGAGGATAAATCAACTGAATGTGGTAAATCATCTACAAAGAGAAAAAAATACACAAGCGTCACTAAAAAAATTACTTGAAGGAAAGAAAAAACACGAGACTGCACAACAACACCCAGCAGTTCAATTTAAGAGCTCTCAGCTGGGATGACACAAACTCATGTAGTTGTGCTTTTGGTATTTCCACAAATCAAGCATTTTATAGCAGACACTAAAATGATACAGACTGTAATAGGAGGTGCCTGTTGTTGTATCCTCCTGCAGAAAATTGAGTGTACTTAGAAGAAACAATTGTAACTTGGCTTGAGTTGTAATTTGCCTACCATGAAAACAAACTCAATAAATATGCACTACAATCACCACATCAGAATTTAAATTTTCACTTTTATGTACAGACAGACAGACAGACAGACAGACAGACAGACAGACAGACAGACAGACAGACAGACAGACAGACAGACAGACAGACAGACAGACAGACAGACAACCACACAGGATCAAGGAAAACAGTAATGACACATTGAGTACTTCAGTGGTGACTAAACAATGAGAGACATGGAACTTTATGAACACAAGCAGATGTGATGCAATTTACTATTTAAGGATTACCATTTAAGGATTACTATTTGTCAATGACTGTATAAAAGATGTCACATGACCAGAGAGTTGTGAAAATGATTAGATAATCCGCAGTACAAACAGCTACATATGACAAGTACCCAATTAATCATGAACTAACTCGTTTACAGGCTGAGTTCGTGGAAGCTAAGTGTTTCATCCAAAGTTACTAACTTTTATGTGGTTGTAGTGTGCGGAGTATACTGAGCAAGGTGAGAATGACATTATTGACCAGGTACCAGATATTACTGGCAGGTACCATATATTTCTGGCCAGGATACCAGACATTAACTAGCCAGGCACCCGATATTACCAGTTATTGGACAAGTACAAGACAGCACAGGCCAGGAACCAAACACTGCTGGCTGAGCACCAGATGTTACTGGCCAGGTAGTACTGTACCAGACAGGCATCTAGTAGAAAGGGAACTTGTTGCAAATCTTAAAAAAATTATGACAAATACTCACATCAAGTAACTTTTTATTGCAGAAGGTGAGAATTCCTTCAAATATAACTACATTTGCTCCATACATCGCTTTCTGTTGTAAAGAAACAAAGTTAGAAACAAGGAGTGAAAATCGTTAAAGCACATGATATTTTTAGGACTCTTTATGGATAAGCCCATAATATCTGATGCAAGATGTATTATCACAAGATGTGCCAAACAAATGTACCTTAAATTTTCCAACAAATAGTCTTTTTTAATACATACTTAAATTTTTTTTTACTTTACCTTATCTTTGGTCCTGCTGTGTGATTTGAAATCGTATATTGGCACCTGAAATGTGGAGAAAAAGTATCCAGTAAGTCTTGAGATTCTCTCTTATTTTACCAGTGTGGTAACTAAATATGAAGGAGTGATTCTTTTTTATCAAGGGGCCAATGTGTGCGTTTGCAGTGTACCCCCCATTTTACACCAGAAACTTTGTTGTTTATATGATACGGTAAACTGTTTTACTCTTTGTTTCTGTTGTTACATTTTCGCAAACTGAAAAACAAGTTATTCCCAATTTTGAGACTATTGAAAGTTGGAAAGTATTTCACAAGTACAGAACATACCTGAGGTCATTCTTATTAGATTCTAACTGAATGGGTCATGACCTTGAGTCCCCCCATGCCAATTAAAACCTGCATTACCCTCTCTAAGGTCTCTGTCAACATCCATCGACACTCAGTGGATAATATCGATCACCTATTCAATTATGAATCATCAACGTCAATGCTGACCAACTAACTTCGGCAATTCTGAAAAACATAAACTTGAAATGTAGACCCTTTATGATACACAGCTTCGACGACAAAACATCCGTGTCGACAGTCGGCTCACCTCGACGTGCTTTCCGACTTTGAGCTTTTTCAGCGTTTCAACCATCAGATCAAAATCGAAGGCGTCGGGGTGATCAAAGTTGTAATTGTTCATCTCCGCTTGTTGGTGTTGCTCTTCGTTCAGGATCTGGATTTCAAAAAATGAAAACATCACAAATAATATCACAGTATATCAACAAACATCAGTTTGAGGTCAGTGAAGGTAATAACGGGGGTGGGGTGGGGGTGGGAGATGTGTGTGATGGTCTTGAGGTTGATTAGAGAAATGAAGACAGGTGCTACCACCTATAACAAGAAAGGGCCAAAGTAGAGGAGGGAAACCTGCCTGTTGATATGAATGACTGTATCATGAATAATCTCAGTATAGTGCACGTCTTTCGATTATGGTATTACTTGCCCTGGGTATCGGAACGATGATTTCAGGACCTGCTTGTGAAACTGATACCTGGAGTAACGTGCATTGCATATATGTGTAACAAACACAAAATAAAAAAAATAAAAAAAAATAAATTAGTATGTTACTTTTCCCTTATAGGTTGAACTTTTTCATGTTCCATGTATGCTGAAAAACACTTCATTTGTCATGGCCAATGTGTAACTGTGCAAGATACATACTCGACTCACAAAGAACTTCAGGTCAGTTTGTGCCCAACGTCTGTGGGTTTATCCAGAACCATGACTACACAAAGCACAGGACACAGACTTGTGATGATGGATCTTAAATACTACCGTACCTTGTAGAATGAGTCCATGGACAAGAGAGTGACCCAAGGTACATCCAGTGCACTTATGATTCGGTTTGCTACGGTTGTTTTACCGGAGGCGCTTCCACCGCATAACCCTGAAAAAGGACATCAACTTTTTAAAGTAAAAATTCTGGATGATTCAAGGGTTATACCACATTTCGGGATACTGCAGACTGTTCAGTTGTACATCTGCTTACAGGTTGTGTGACATGCTTCCAGAAAAGAGCATCATTCATGCAAAATTTGCAAAGTAAAATCCTGGGTGAAAATCTGTTGGAATTTTGTTAATATCTATAGACGTTTTTGAGACATGCAATTAAGACTTAAATGTCTACAGTAGCCATACATATGACAAACAATGCTGTTACAGTATAAAGTGTGTCACCATGTTTTACCAAAATTGTACAATTTAAACATTCTTAATGCAACATACAACAAACACTGCTGAAATAAAATTTGTCTAAATATCATCAGTATATTCAAAACCAAAGCACTTTTTCAAGAGTACACAACTCAGAGAACTTTGAAAGAACTTTGAAAGATGTGGTATAAAAGAGAAGACATTTTAAAGTGGTTGACTATTTCTATGTAGACTATTATACATTACAGTTCTGTGATGACAAAAACTACTGTGCTTACTGTATGTATACCCTGGACTACTAAGGCAGACAGACAGTTGTCTAACATTCTGTCATCCGCTAAACAGTAATACCAAGGCTCGAGTTTGATTTAGTCCGAGTGCGAATCCTCCTCGTGATAAACTAAAGAGCAGGAATTAGTCAAGGACAAATACTACACAGTACATCCTGTGTTTTCAACATAAACAAGGTTCACCTGTATAACCAGTTAACTGCAGCATTGAACTATCCTAACTTCCATCCCACTGACAAATTTACTTCTCCAAAAATGTTGTTTGTCACACAATCTCATCTTACTATAACACTTGTAGGAAAAGTACTGCACACTGTAAATATTTAGTGTAAAAACCTTTTATCACATATTTTTCTCCTATTATGAAGCAAATACATGCCTAAGACAGTGCCTTTAAATTATTTGTATGGACTTTTTTCTGAACCATCAGTCCCGCTTAAAAGTCCTGCTCTTCCTTATTTTCTGACTGACTGGACTCCAAAGTATGGTCAAACAAACCCTGCAAAGCTTCTTATGTTGAAAATCCTACTTTTCTTAAATAGAAGGGGCCATTGCAATATTGAAATCAGAAAGAAAAGAAACCACATGGTCTTTTGCAGAGGTAATTTCAACCAACGCAGCTAGCTAACACTTCCGGGTTCTTCTTAAATGATCATGTACAATTTGAAGAGGACACCCTTCCTGTGTAAAATAGCAAACAGATAAAATAGTAGGGCTAGAGCGTTCACTGAGCACAGTTCCAAGCTGTATTGTTGCTTAGCTAGGGGTCATGTGACGTAGTTTTGTGCATATATTACAGGACTGTAAGTCTTACGCACTTAGCATGCAGTTAGCACAGGATGAATATGTCTTAAGCAGGTAACTGGTTAATGGAGTAATGTACAGTGGGCGTGCCATGCACACCGTTTTACCGATTAGCTGGTTTGTGTCATGACTGTGCTGAAGTTGTAACAACAAATACATTATCAACCAACAACACAGTATGGCCCTCAATCACTTGACTACTGCTAAAACCAATGACAGCCGCCCAAAATAAATCTGCAACTGATTTACTTGGTACCTGCATCTTCCAACAGGATCAACCTCTACAGCACAGACTAGATCTGTTTGCTGATAATCTTTTATACATCTCTCTTCAAAGACGAGAGTTTTACTTGCCTTCAGCTGATGCAAGTGGACACAAAACTGGTTTAGAGAAAGTTAATTTTATCACTGATTCTTTTCAATTACGTCAATGTTCATGTACAGTACTGAACACATCCAACGGTCACAGTGAGCTCACTTCAAACGATCCAAGTAAATCTTCTTGTACTCCAGTTGACAACTGCTGCTGCTGATTGGCAATAAAACTGCAGCTACAACACATTACTGTGCATTATTACAAGGGTAGGTTCCACAGTCATTCCATATTGCTCAAAATCGCACAACACAACTTATATTGACACATTAGTCTTTAACACTAATAACTGCCAGGGTACAGTATACTGTACAATATTTGAGATGAATAATGCAAATTAATCTTGAAAATTTCTGTTGCCTAGCACCCTCACCTATCACAAAGGCCTCTTTCAGCTGTCCCTGAGAGTCGTACCAGGGAGGGCGCCCCGCGGTGTAAATGGTCCTGGTATTCGTCCTTATGACATTTTCATTTCCTCCAGAGGACATTGTCCTTTGCTTCTTTTTTCCAGGCGTCGTGGGAGGAGAGTGGATTTTCGCCGAGAAGGTATCATCACTGGCTGATCCAGTGCTACAGTTGCTGTGGGAATATGTACACAAGAAAAAGAGGAAGGCATTAAAAATGAAATTATTACAATTAACCAAGGAAAAGGTGTATCCTTCAATTGCACTTAACTCAGTAACATGCCTCTCTGGTAGTTGTTACAGTATGTACGGTGTAAACAATTGAATTTTTTGGTCAAAATGTAGGTGTGCTTTGTTCTCAGTACACAGTGTCATTTTGCATGCTTACCTGACACATGCACATTCACATTATTGCCACAGTTCCACGTACTGCGTTGACATCGATTGGTTGCCTTTTACCTTCTGAATTTCACAATGTATTGTAGCTGCAACAGTACCTACTGTACAGTCCTCGATAAACCTTTGGGGTATATCGTCACAATGTTTTGTTATTAAATCTGCTTTCTGGGGCCACAGCACTGACACATAGTACTCTACGCACTGTTCGGAATCACTTTGAAATTCCGAAGTTCCTTGAAGAGATTGCAGGAAGAATACATACAGCATAGTAAACTGAAGGCAGTATTCTCTGTCATACTGTACCACAGTTAAATATTGCGCACCTACCGATAGGTTCACCCTTGGAAAGAGTTTCTACAATGAATAACTGTGATCACTTTTCACATTGTTTTCATTCACTGTATATTGACTGGTAATACTTTATGCTCTATGATGCAAAATGAAAGATTATTAAAAGATATGTGTACAACTATACATAGTTTGTTTTAGAAAATTAAAGGTGTACCAGTGATATTCCTGTCTGAGAACCTTGCAAAGAGCAGTGATAAAGTGCTTAAAAATTTCCCACTGTTCTACTGTAGTTCAATATCTGTAAGGTGAACACTTTACAGGGAATTTGTAACTGCCATGATAGAAACTGTAGGGAATGCCTGATATAGTATAATGTACAGTACCTTGTGCACTATGAAGCACAAGGGGTTTCAAATTTGCTATGTTTTAGTGTGTATTAAAGTCAATGTTGGTGCACAAGTAACGGTGGCTTGTGCTGCTGCACCACAAACTGCTGACCATTGACTACAATTATCATAATGTATCTAGAGTCTAGCCTACAGTATGGCCAACAATGGTACTTAGCATACAGTAGGTTGCAGCTAGACAAATTTTAGTGCCTAGTTCCAAAAAAGGGAATCATCCCTTCTGGTGGTGGAGTCCAGAAGCTCACAACAGGGACCATGGACAATGCCACCACCGCCTCCCACCCGAGTGCTCTATGCTTTGTAAGCACTGTTATGAAAAAATGTATGTACAGTACATACTTGCAAAATGTTTGCCATGTTAACTCAAAAGACACTTCTCCCATCACATTTAATGTAGTACACTTTGTGAAGTTGAGTGCCAGGCGATAAGGTGTAAACTGATCACGAACACCAAGCGGGAATTGCTCATCCCAGGCAGGGCTGCCCAGTGCCACCTACCACAACTGCACAATTCTGGTATTAAGTATGTCCAGAGTGTCAAGGAAAACCTATAAAGCAGAATAGTACAGTAGTAAATACTGTAGGCTATGATGCAAAAGAAAGAAAATACTTTTATCATCGCTAGTATAAAAAATCAAAGCACTATTTCTGTTATACAGTACAGTATATGGTACTGTAAGAAAGGAGACAATTCTAAATAAAGGTGCGGTTATTTTCTGTGGACACTACATGTCACTGCAAGATGTTTCCTGATAAAGAAAGCTAGAGTATATATGTGCCCTGGCTCACTAGGGTAGACAGGCACAAATCCTGTCTTCCACTAAAAGCAATACCAAGGCTAGAGTTTGATTTAGTCCGAGTGCGAATCCTCCTCATGATACATCATAGAGCAGGAATTAGTCAAGGACAAATAAGGCCTACTCCACTATACAGTAAGTACTGTATGCATTCATACAGTGGGAGTAAGGTTATACCACTGTCGGTGGCTTAAATGTAAAACAGCAGAAATATTGGATAATAGAATACAATAGTGTATACCGTATAAATGCATGCAGTACATCACAGTCAGTCTTGAAGAGCTGTAACACCGAATTTGCTGATATAACAAATATAAAACTTTCCAAGCAATATAAAAAAATATGGCAGAGAAAACAGCAGGCTGCAGAGCAGTGAATCAATTTACACTGTACTCTAGAGGGTCTTAGTTGTTTGCAGTCCCTTGTGACTTCAGAATCAGCTGTCATGTCCACATGCTTAGTGGCATTAAGTCTATTGTGGATTCAGAGTGTTTATGCAATATAGGCTTCTGAGAAAGAAACCTACCAGGTACAGTACAGCACAGTTGAAGCAATAAAGTTCTGTAGATGCAAGTGGCTCTAGAACGCAGGGTCTTCACTATTATGTGTACAGAAGTCAATGAATTTAGACACCTAGGCAATGTTGATCAATTTTAAGAATGTGCCACCAAAACCCTGTTATAAAAGTGGTGCGGAGGAGTCAAGTGTTTGGTGTATCTTCCGTGTATGTTACACAAGAAAGGCAAACAAGGATATGGCGGAGTAAAATAATGATGTAAAATACATGCCAACCAAGTTGCTGACCTGACCTGTACTGTACTAATATGCTATTACCAAAACTGGGCCCTCAGCTACCCCACAATGGGCCTACTGTAGTCTACGGCAAGTTATCCAACCTTTGGCCCACTATGATTGCACTAAAACAATCACAGATTCACAACAACACTGGGCTAACATTAGACAGCACACAGAACTGTAATTCACGCCAATGGTCATATCACACAGTCAAAGAAGTATACCTGGAAGAAGAAAACATTCTGAGCCTAACAAGGTCTCACGCACAGCACATATACTAGGAAGACTAATCTTCATACTTACTGTAAACAAATATATGCAGTTACAATAACATTTTCGTGGGTATCTGAGTACAGTTTGAGGAACATCATACATGTGAACACCGTAAAATCAAAGGTTGTAGATCCATCAGGGGCCCAGAGCGGAGAGACTCACAGAGACTTCTGGCTAGTCTGACCATGGAATCTACATCCTCGCTAACGTTCATATCATCAGAAAAAACTTTCAACAGCACATCCAACTTCTAAAAATGGGTGTTCTTTGAGCATGGGGGGTATTCTTTAGTTACTCCAGAAGAAGTAACGTTGAGGTATCAGCACATTCCAGTCTGGCAAATATATTCCCCATGCACTTTAATTTGCAAACAATCTGGCCTTGGGCTAGCCCAGTCTGCATTTCGTGCACTCAGAACTGAAGATCTTCGGCGTGGAGCTGGCATTTTCCTTATGTTTTCTATTGTTTTTTTGGAAAAAAACTTTGGCGTGGGCCTGACATGGAATGCACTTTGGGGGCTAGCTGTGTAACAATACATACTGTAGCCTAGGCCAATAATTTTAATACCTTATGTTACAGTAGGCCAAGCCTGAAGTTAACCTAGTGCGTACTGCTATCACAGGGTTCTAGCCAGCCCATTTTAACGGGGCGGTCCGCCCGGTTTGAATTCAGTATCGCTTCTCAGTGCCCGGTTTGAAAGTTTTCCGCCCAGTTTGAAAAGTTGTGCACCTAGTTTAAATTTTAATCAATTCTAAAGCATTACCAGAACATGCGGGCTTCATTAAAACCAAAACAAACCAACACAACATGATCACAAAAACTTGAGATTAATTTTGCTCACACCAGCCCGATTTCAACCGAAACAGAATAACTTTTCTTTGGGTCCGACTCATGTATGACTGCTAGCATTTCGTGTAAACAGTGCCAAGCCTACTGAACTCCTGGACCCCACAAGGGGCCCTAAGGCGGGCCCCTTGACCCCACGCCGAATGGGCGATCGCTTCGTGATCGCGTCAATGCCTTCAAAATCGAGGATAGCTTGATCGATGTCCACCCGGTTTGGCAAAAAACCTGGCTAGAACCCTGTATCAGTATTACTAGCAGCGCCTGGCTAATTTAGGCTGTAATCGAAGCCAAAGACACTTAGGCCTAGGATAGGACCACAGTACTACAGTGCAGGCTAGGCCACGCCTAAGTAAAGTTAGTGAAAGTAACCATCACCAACACTAACACAGTAAGTTGGTACTACTAGTGTCGGTGACTAGCAGTAGCAACACCACTGACAAGTGTCAGTGACAGTAAGTTTGACGTAGCCCAATGTTTTGTGCTAAGTAACTATAACAACGTTACCTGCTGTCTGAACCCGCAGACCTTGGTCTTGAAAGATCTTCCTCCATTTCACTCAATGAAAATCAAGCAGCTCAGAAGACCGTTGACATGTGCTCACTATCGTACTGCTTGCCGGTACGGTGGTACAACAGTGTACTTATACTGTGTGTGTAGGTGCAGCCTTAACGTCGGTAGCCCACACACACTGACACAGTATTTTACCCACCCGTCCCAACTCTGTTAGCACTGTTAGTCTGTTACTCGGTCTTAGTTAAATTGTTTGTAAAACCAATGTTACGTTCGGTAGGTAGTCGGGCCACTGAAACTATAGCCCCAACATGTTCTATTAAAGTTATTGGACTAGCAGTAGCAGTCAGAATTAAGAAACTCCCCGGCTTTGCCGTGCTTCTTGTGTTTGCAACCAACGTGCAACGTGAATTTATACGGCACGCTATATATACTGTACTGTATAGATAGTATACGGCTTCCCATACATTGTATTATCAATAAACATTCATTATTCAGTTAAAAATGAATTATTCATATCGCTATGTCTTAACTAACTAAACGTTTTACCAGCCTTTGACCCTCAGTTAGTTGACGTTAGTGGACATTAACATAATCCATGTTATCATAACCAACCATATCACCATGTAATATTACGGCCAACTGAACTGACTAGACTGTGCAAGTGATGGACAATATCTACTTCGAAACTTTCAGTAGGAATTTGGAGTGAAGATGGTGTTTTCCTGAACAAAACTGCTGAGGTTGGTGTATTAACTAGTTCGTAGTTATCACATATAGTGGGCTAGTTGTGTTAACGGCATTGTGAATTAACGAGTAGAGTTCGTTCTACTACAACTAGCAGTACACTAGTAGTGCGGTAATCACGTATGCAGAACAGATGAGTGCAGTATTGCTTGTCGTGTAACTGCAAAATGTACACACGTATGGTAGAGTGGTAAATAAATTTCCACTGTTGATGTCCAGCGGCAACTATTATTAGCAAAGCAGGTGGACCGTTTAACTTGACTGATTAAAATATTTTTTTTAATGAAATGACTGAGGCAGTACTACAATTAATCGAAATGCATAAAGATCTACAACAGTCGTCAACAGTAAATATACTATGTGGAATTTTAATTCTGCTTTCTCAGCATGCTAGACGTACGTAACTTTTTTTTTAAGTTAAATGTAGCTGTTTATATAGCCCTCTGTGAATGGCTCCATGTTTGTAACTTGTAGTTAGCCGCGTACGACGCTGCAGTTACTTGTCATAGCCTACGGGTATGCACACAGGATGGGGTAAATGCAAAATGGTGCTATATTTGGAAAAAATATATTAATTTATAAGAAATTCGTATATTTTTAGAAATCATTTTTCATAAATTTATTTTAAATCCTTCATCAGGATTTCCTCTTGAGTGGAACTGCACCTGGCGTTAATGCATAATTTAGCCACATTTGATGCTGCGAAATTATAATGTTCTATATTTTAATTAATGAACTTAATTTTCTGCTTCTTTTAAATTATATCGTTTAAAGGGAAATAGGGCGTTTAGAATACACCAACATGACATACTAAAAACTCAAGAAATAGCTTCAGTCATTATTAAAGCATTCAGTTTCATCAATAAACGTCTGCCAAAGCTTCATCTCCTCAAAACATTTCGTATGTGATGAGTAACGGAAGATGCATCATTTGAATTTTGAAAAGTTTGGGTGAACAAATTAGTGCTGAGCAAGAAATAACTGAATTTCTATCTGTGAGAAAATTATTTCTTGGAAAAAAAAGACTACTGTCCTTCTTTATTTTGAATAATCTATCATTCTGCATCCACAAACATTGGTTTAAAAAGAAATGGATTTCTTATGTAAAACGAACGCCCTATTTCCCTTTAAATCTTCACGAGGATATTAAAGGCTGTATTGCATCACCCTAAGCTATTTTTTTACCTCCCGGAAAGAAAAATTCTCAACTGGTTCTAAATTACAGTACTCTTTGATTGACAGCAAATTCGAAAATGCAGAGCAGCTCGTATTCAGGGATCCATTGTTTTGATCACACATGTGGAGGAATTTAAGACAGACTGAGGGAGGGACTAGAGGTAGGTGGTTGGGAGAACTGAAACTGTCTGGGCTGATGAGTTTTTGTCTTTAATTCATCCTGAGTCTGAGTGGAACTCCACCTGACATGGGGAATCCCTTCTCCTTTGGAAAAGTGGAGCCTCCTACAGTTAATGCAATGCCATGAATTCAATATATCGTCAGGAATTCTTACACCTTTTACTTTTCCTGCTCTTTAAAGAGAAATAGGGCGTTTAGAATATACCCATATGGCATGCAAAGAAAATAGCGTTTCTATTTTTTTTACACCATTCACCCTCACCAATAAACATCTGCCTCACCTTCATCTCCTCAAAATGTTATGCATGTGATGAGTAACGGAAGATGCATCATTTGAATTTCGAAAAGTTTCGGTGAACAAATTATTGCTGAGTAACAAGCAGCCTAATTGAATTTCTACCTGTGAGAAACTTAATTCTTGAAAAGAAGGCTACTAGCTGTCCTTCCTTATTTTGAATAATATATCATTCTTTGTCCACAAACATTGGTTTTAAAAAATATGTTTGTTTGCTGTTAAACAAACGCTTATTTCCCTTTAATTTTATTGTAGACCCTCAAGACGATAAGCCTATGGGTTTGGGTTTGGGATGGGGCCATTCTGTGGACTCTAAGTTTATTGTTCAGGAAAGTAAACAAATTCCATCCTTCATGAAGATTTTCCCTCAATTTGAGCTCAAATCCATCTGGCGTGACGAGCCTCCCACCCCCTCCCCTGCTGGAAAATGTTGGGTGTATTTAATGCAAAATAATGCTATCTTCAGGAATTCCTTCGTTTTAAGAAATTATTTCACATTTTTGTCCTGTTTTTATTTACCTATTTTCTCCCTGATGTTTTTTCCCTTTATTTGAGCGAATCTCCCCTTTTGTGACGAATCTCCTTCCCCGTTGGAATCAACAAAAGAAATGAAAAAACAAAAAAAAAAATCTCATATTAAATAAATCATGGCTCTACAGTAAATACTCTGAAAGTGAATATAAATATAGGTCTTGTTTATGGGAATTTGCATCTTTTAAGTAATGCTTTGATTTTTTCTCTCTCTCCTTTTTTTAATTGATTTTAAATAATTAACTCATTCTATAGCCCAACTGCACTTTCGAAATTGTGATATGAAAGATCAATATTTAAAAAAGAAAGAAAGCAGAAATACTTTTCTCTTTAAAAAGAAAAGGCATACGTAAGTCACTGACGAAAATTGATATTTTACAAAAATAGGAAATACCTTTTTCTCTTTAAGGCCTATTGGTAAAAGCCATATCTCAACAGCGTTCGGAAGTTATGAATTTTAAAATAAACATTTCAATATAATTGTACATTGCTTTATGAGAAAATTGTGATGTCACCCAGGCACTAGTGCACTGACCTGAATATCCTTTGTATTTCTTTAAAACGTTGATTTTTTTTACTGTCCTGAAAGAAACATTAGGCAATAGTTTAAGAAATATGTGACCTTAATTTCCACAATCTACTTGTAACCCCTATAACCGACAATGTACCCTATCTACATTTTTAGTAAAGTATCAAATTTTAAGGTTTCAAAGAAAAACACAGATTGCTTGTACTGATCCATTGTTACAATATTGCATGACCTTGAGGCGACTTGAAATCCTTCTTGACAAGAAAGCTCTTTCTTCAAACAGCAACATTTACCAAAAAATAATTGGCATGTGATTTGAAATGCCTGCAGTGAAAATTAAACTTCATGTTTCATTTAAGAACTTCTTTAATTGTCAGTAAAATATACCTTTCATGAATTGATCATTGCATCAACACAAAATATGTACAAGATGTATGTCTGCATTAATTATAGGTTAAGAAAACAATGGAATGCACTCAAATCCAGCTACCGAGGGTTCTGTGACATCACAGTTCGACTTACTCAAGTCTGTTTTCTTTCAACTGAGTCAAAGAATTATTGGCAGCCCCTGTTTGTAAATTTAAAAGTGCATAACATCAGAAGAAAACAAAAGAAAACAATATTTTTAATTGAAATGTTAGGGAGATGAGTTTGTCAATCATTTCTAATGCATATTTCATAAAAATATTCACAGGGTTTTGTTCTCCTTTTAGACCCCTTAAATGGTTACCTGGATTCCCACGGCCGCATTTTCAGTTAATACCATTGGCGTAGCCAGCGTTTTGTGATATTGTGGGTGCGCCCATAGATTGTCATCCTGGGTGAAGGATCTACATACTGGAGGTGATGCCCCCCCCCCCTCCATTTTGAGGGACTGTCGCTCGCGGAAGGAGCTTCATCTGTGCGGAGCGATGTTAAAACTTTGTCATATGTATAAGGAGATCATTTTGACCTTGCTTAATCAAATTTCTTGTGAAGAAAATTTCACTATTTTTTTTTTTTTTGAGACAAATTAATGTGAGGTATACTTTGAAACTTGGGTGACAACGTATACATAAGGATACAAATCTACTTCTCCAGCCAGTGTAAACATATTACCTAAATAAATCCACCCCGATGAAGTCTTGAATAATGTCTATATTTGTCATAATTGTGAGAAATTCTCCTTATAGTTTTGTTTAGAGATTTTGGTAAAGTGTAATCACCGACGTAGGTTTTAAATACTGCTTCGCGATTTTCACCCACAGGGCTTTCATGTAGACTGATTTGAAGAGAGATACGAAACCCAACGGTTCCGACCAGTTCGATTGAGACATAGTCTGAGAAAATGTGAGCACTAAAGGGAAATAAGGCGTTTGTTTCACAGAAAACAATCATGTTTTTAAATCAATGTTTGTGAACGTAGAATAATAGATCTTTCAAAATAAGGAAGAACAATAGCCTCTTTTCTATAAATAAATTTCTCACAGATAGAAATTCAGTTATTTGTCACTCAACAATATTTTGTTGACCCAAACTTTTCAAAATTCAAACGATACATCGTTCGTCACTCATCACATTCATAAGGCGTTGAGGAGATGAAGCTTTGGCAGATGTTTAGCGATGAGACTGAGTGATTTAGCAACAAATGTTTTCTTTGTATGCCATGTTGGCATATTCTAAACGCCATATTTCCCTTTAAACTATACCAGAGGTTGCGTTGGGACATACGATATAACGTACCTTAGAACTGCTTGAAAAGTCAATGACTTCACCTGCTTGACAATCATGGTAGTCCTTTCCTCCCTTTGCATGACGAGGGAAATAAAAATGTGGCAAGCAAGCAACAACGCAACAAATATTATGACGGAGTCCATAATTTCAGCTACGCTATTGTAGTGTAGCCGGGAAAGCCGTTGTCATGGCAGTATATACGTTTACTTCAGTCGTTTATGACGTTTTATTCGATTTCATTGCAGCCATATATACGCCGTTGTATACACATCGCAGCCTATTACGCATCGTGGTCAAGATGGGGGACGAGCCTAGATATACCATCGAACAGATTGAACTTCTTCGCCGTCTAATCCACACTGGGCTCTCACGTGATGAAATAATTCATGCGTTCGACTCCATGACTCGATTGGAGCGCGAATTCGGTGGGTACTCCCCCCACACCACAAACAGAACAGACCAAAGCCCCCTCCATAGCCCGGCGTCAGCCCAACAGGCGAGTCCTCAGTCCTCGGCAACCAGCAGTCGATACGATCTCGGTCAACCAACCGCCAGTGACCACGTCCTCGTACAGAGTGACGTCGATACCACCTCGTACGCACCCCAGATAGTATCACAACCATCAACATCTTCAGTAACAATCGCAAGGAACACCCCGGGCCGTCTGCAAGATATCACCCAGCCTACCGAAGGGGACAATGCACAAGAACGATTCGTTAATAGGCTGAAGGTGGACGAATTCCAAGTTGGTGATGAGGAGATCCAAGCTCTTCTGGGGTAAGTCGGTCCTTGATCACAGTTTTCAAAATCGAGTACATACACGTCGCCAAATGTTACGAGGCGTAAATAGTATAGTGACGTCTCCTCCCCCACACTTCCGCCTCAAACTGACTATGTTGAATTTAGATGTAGTGCGATTAATCTTCTTCCTTCCGAGATCTGACAAATAGGCAGTGAATCCTTAAAACATTCGGATTAATCACAGCGTTCCTAATCACCTGCCGCAATTCCTCCTCTCATCAGGGAGACCGGCGGTATTGAATACCAGTCGATTCATAGCACATAGGTAAAAAGCAAAAATGAACCGATGGCAGTCTTGCTTAGTGCTCAGTATCGAAGGTTGGAGTAGGGTGCCCAATAATACATCTGGTGACCTTTTAAACCGTGAGAGCCGAAATGGCTGCCCTGATTGTATGGTCCCTAGGAACCCGAGATAGATCTTTGATGAAATAAACTGATTGCGAACGATGTGTAGCGCCCTGATCATTCTGCAGAATAACTATGTGCGCTTTGTAAAATCTAAGTATTCTTTCCTTTTCCATATAAATCTTTCTTGGGGAGATGCTGGAATGGGCATCAAGAGTCAATTTTCCTGTTTGTATTTGTCATTCTCTCTTTCTTCTCTGTTTTATTTATAGTAAAGGGTTGCCAGCGGTCAGAGATGAGATTCGTGAATTTTTGGCAAAGAACAACCTCTCTCAGAACCAACTCGGTCGAGATATCGGCGTCACTGGAAGTTACATTTCCCAGTACTTCCACAGTGTGAGGTCGATGAGGAACGGTACCATTGCACTCATGTGCAAATGGTACATTGGAAAAAAGAGGGAACTCGACGGTATGGTATAGTCTCAAGTTTCCTTATCAGTATTGGAAAGTTCAGTTTTGTTTATTGTGCAGGTATCGACGGGGTATGAGGAACGGTCTTAAATGGGCCTGCCCGACAGTGCAATCTAAGAGGCAAATATTTTGGGCGGATACTCTTACCTTACACCCCAAACAGCATGTACTACCACGAACGTTAGAAACTCAAATACATACCAAACCAAAGTTAGAGTGTGGTCGGCGGGGAAGGGGGATCTTGTCCTTAATGCCATCTTCGAGGGAAGAGATATAACATATTTTTACCAATTATGAGACAAAAAATAACTATCACATACGTACAGTTCCGACTTGATCGATCACTTAATTGAAAAGCTGTTGTTCTTCTACAGTCACTGACTGTCTCTTCTCCGTGTATGGAGAAGCAACTTCGTGTTGCAGTTTACTTTGGTATTGGTATCTTTCCATTTACTCAGTCTACCTAGAATCCTCTGGCAATCAATTCAGATATTTCGTTCTGTTATTTTATATATCGGCTAGTGGCTCCAAAAGTTACATTTGTAAGGCTTCTAATGGGATCTGTGGATACTCTATGGATATGCATTTCCTAACTATAATTTTACTACCATCCCATGTCTCAATGAGATGCAAGTAACCCTTGCGCTATATTCAGTCCCCTTTCCGGAATGCCTCCCATATTCTTAAGCGTATAGTTCAACTCATTTTGGATGTAATAACATACCCTAGCATTATGACCACTACCCATCCAATTTGGATGAATTCCCTAACCTTCATAGTAACCTTGCACCATGAAAACGCATTATCTATCGGATAGTTTGGGAAAATAATCCAAACATACAAGATAAGTACCTAATCCATATCGTAACATGTAAGCCCCGTGATAAATGTTAATTGCACTCTAACCGTAAAGTTTTGGGGTGGGATGGGTATGGCATGCCATGCATATTAAATTGTATTCCTAAATGTCACATTTTTCATTATTTACAGATAGTTGGAACTAGTTGCGGATATCTTCACACTAAGTGATATACATCTGCCCTTATTTAGAGATGTACTGTATTTACATGATTTCACGATATCGTTAATTTGATTATCCAAGGATATACGTAATTCAGTTTCAGACATCTGTCATAGGATTATAAAGAAACAATAAATATATCTTTTGTTCGTATTACAGATATCTCAAAGTATAGCCTAAAGTGATCTTGAAATAAAATTTATACTAGAGACATCTTGCATTCAAGTTTCAGATAACTTTCAGTCTATATTGAGATTTCTTTAATCCTCTCTAAATATATCTTGAAATAAAGATACCTCTCTATTGCATTAAAAGTATTTTTAATTTCATTTTCCGTTTAGTTTGATTTGACATCATGTAGTACTCCCTTTGTGAAAAATTACGAAAAAGATCAACGGAACAACAGGTCATCGGTAATTTAAGATGTGTCTTTGTTTCTCTTCAGAGATATTAAACATAGTAAATGATGTCTTTTATTCGAATTAAAGATATCTTAAATTCGACCGAAAGATATCTTTGACTAGAAGTACAGATGTCTTTAAATGGAATGAAAATCTTATTTATGTTTGATTTAATATATTTTCTATTAGATTCACAAATGTGTTTATGTAGATTTCAGATATCTTGAAGTGATTAGGGAATATCTGGTTTAGTTTAAAGATATCTTACATTATTTCAAAAATATCGTTAATTCTTTCGAAATTGTCTGGAAGTGAGATACATTGATGATATCGTTCAAAGAGTTAAAGATATGTAATGGATTGTTTTAGAAGATATCTTTAAACGCAGTTTCAGATAGACCTGTAATCCTTGCAGACATCTTCAGTTATATGAAAATATCTGGAATTACTTGAAGATTATCTCGTCACAATTGTAGATATTTTTAAATGTGCCTTTAAATAATTGACGATATATAAAAGAAAAACAAAACAAAACAAAAAACAAACGTGACCTGCTGTATGGACCACTTGTACCGCATTGGGTTTTATGATTTAACTTATAATACGGACAAACTACTTATCTATGCATTATCAAATCCACGTTTCTGTTGTCGTTACTAAGTTTTGGATTTCTGGACGTTTTTCTTGTAATATCTGGACGTATTTCACTCTTGTCTCTTTTTCTGTATATGTTCTTATGTTCTTATTGTTGTTTTTCTCTCTTCACATAAAACAGCTGGAGTTTCTTCAGCCGCCGTGGCCACTCCTGGTAGCCAGTACCACCAGACCAATTACGACAACTTCATCAGAGCACCAACCAACAGATTCAGCCCATACAGCCACTCAAACATAGAACTCGCCAAGAATTTTAAAATTCGTCGCGAGAGATTCGTCTGGAAGGAAAGCTGTACCAAGGTCTTAGAGACTTACTTCAAGAAGAACCCTTATCCGAACGACCTGGAGAGAATACGACTCTCGGATGCTTGTAACGCGATGCAACAGATACCAGGTAACCAGTCGAGTGTCAGAGAGGGGAGGGGAGGGGGGTTGACACTCGAAGCTCATCAGGCGAACCGCACGCTGCATGGTCGCATAGGTGGAAATATCCTAGACAAAGGAAATCCACATTACAGTTTCGTGAATTGATGTTTCTCTCATTAACTGGGAAATTGCAGGCATGAGATCCTTACATTGGGCATGGGAACATCATTTTAGGACAAGGAAGTACCATCTGGGGGTTTGTAAGGCCAAACATTCTGGAACTCACCCTCCCAGTTGAAAATCGTGGACAAGCGCCTAGTAACGTGATACAGTTTGTAAAGCCTCGTCACATGTTTTTCTCTCCTCCTCACCTCGCTCAGTCACAGTACTGGTCCAACAGTGTCATTGACTGAAGACATGTTTTGCCCAGTGGCAGAAATTGCTTTTTGGGGATATGGCTACAGCATAAGGCGGGGTTTCTGTTTCCCACACCACGGCTATTTACGACTAGTTACTATTGTTACTCCAAAATGGCAAAGAGGTAAAAGGGGATTAACCATTCGGTCGGATGGCAAATTATAAATCTCGTAAGGGTAAAAGGAGTGCAAAAAACAAGTGAGTATAAATGAGTAGATGAGACCTTCTGTTCTGTGGTCCTTGCATATTAATGAGTGCGCGGGACTTCATGTAAAATTCCTGATATGGCAATATCTTTGCAGTTCCTTGTCCGATTTGCTTCAAATGTGGTAGGAAGGTGTTGTTCGATTTTAGGTACCTTACCATGGCATTTTAATTTTCAATGTCATTAGCATGTTTTGCAAAGGGTTGAATTTTTTGCTTCAGTGTGTGTAAGGGTGAACAGAACATTTAGAACTTTTGTGCATGCTGTGGGAAATATACATTTGGTTACTGAAATTCCTTTGCGCCATTTCCATATAGGCAATAGTAAGCTCAATGGTTTAACTTGGAGCAATTTATATCAGTGACTTCGCTACGAGAAAAATGTTTCAGAGTGTTGCACGGTGATGTGCCTGTGCAACCAAGGAGATGTTATGGTAAAATTTGATTAAACAAAGGAAAAAAGTTGGTGGTGAAAAGCAGGGAATCTCTTAAGTGTCAGGAGTATTTTCTTTTGCGGAGGCTGATTGCTAGGAGATGAAGTCGATGTACCGCCGTCTTTGTCATATTTAGAGAGAGTGATTTCATCAGGCGTATTAACTTTTTCGTTACTTTTAGGTCACGCAGTTCCTGAGAGCTGTATCGTAACGCCGGAGCGGGTTTACCACTGGTTTGCTAATCGTAGGAAAGAATTGAACAAGCGGAAACGATTATGTAAGTTATATATTGTTAACAGGTTTAACAGTTTGTTTAAGTTGGAATTATGTCGTAAATTTAAGTTGTATATAGTTGACAGTTTGAATAGTCGATATAGGCCTAAGTGTCATTTTGTCGTAAATTTTGCATATCACGCTTAAGGTTTACCTCTTTCATATTGAAAATCATTGTGCGTTTGTTCGTTCAATCACTCGAGATAGACATGTATCGACTGATGGTTTAAGTCGGAGAGAATTTTAGCTAACATAATGAACGCTGAGTGAGAGGGGCAGAATCACCATGACGTGACAAAAATGACCCAAGGCGATGAGGTTGGTAACAGGATATACCACACTCTTTTTATCTTAGTGTGGTATGAAAAACGAAATTTCTAGTGGCTTGGATTCAGCATGCAGAACGTCGATCACGGTGACCCATGAGTGCAGGAGGTGGCGTCTGATCTAGGTTACTTATTGATATGCCCATGATGGGAAATCTTCAGAGGATTGTTCCTAGCCTCCCTGACAGACTATTGCCTTTGTTTTGGGTCCCTGCAATATTCAAAATATTGTCCATTTACTCTTATGATTTTTGTACTACATTCTACATGTTCGTTTTCTATGCTACAGTTTCAAAGTGACGATCCATAAGGTGATTATAGTCATTAGTTGAAGAGATTTACTATTTTGTCGTCCGAGTTTGCATAACGAAAAACTTTAAATGCAAAACAAAAAAACAAAACAAAACAAGATCGAACAAAACCTAGACATGTGAACTTGAAAACGGTTCCGAAATTTCTGACCTACTCTGATCTATGCCTTAGCTTCCTATCTGAGAGATTACTCTCCGGGCTACGAATGTCGAATTGCATTTGTAGAATGAGATTAATGCACATGCCATCCTCGTAGTGAGCACGGCGCCGCTGGCCTACATTTATCATCATAACATTTTTAGAATCACTTTTCACCTACATTTTTACTAATTTTTTCTTTTGGTCGTAGAAAATCATTCGACTGGTTACATCCTCCTCCTCTGAGGAGGAACATGGCATCACACATTCTTTTACCATTCCAATTCGCTGACAAACTCATCCTCTGGCTTTGGGAATGATGGCGAGTAATTAATTTAAATGGTTTCATTAACTTTATTAAAATTTCAGCTGAAATAATTCCAGTCAGTATCTCTCAGTCTCAAGAAGTTTTGTCAACCGTAGAAGATTCCAAACACTCCGAAGAAAGTCAAACATTGACATTCCCAGGTGAGTCTGACGACATGACGTCAGTCACATTTGATTTGAGATCTCGCAGCTGGCGAATGGCATAGCGGTACGAGCGGTTTGTTTTTTCTCCCACGACAGATGGGAACAATCACTGTTTTTTTTTTGCAGATTTTTACTCTGATCGTAACCTTAATCATCGCTTTAGGTAAGTATCAGAGTTAACTGGTATTAAGTCATTGGTTGTCATGATTTCTGTTTACATAAATATATATACCTCATTCACCATGGGGCGGGGGGAATGAAAATCACTACCGGCGAACGGTTGATGACGATGCTAAATATATGATGTGACAGCTAGTGTGGAATGCGAAAAGAGACAAAAACAAACATTCAAAACGACGTTAATTGTACCTACAACCTGTGTGTATGGCATGCCAAAGTAATTAACTCGAAAAGACCTCTACATGTTCCCTTTTCGTGAGACAGAAACAGGGTTGGCCCACTGACATATGTGACACAATGTGAACGTTGATCATATTTTTCACCAAACTAATTTTACCAGGGTCAACACTTTTAGGGGCAGACTTTGCTGTCCCCCCTTGACTTTGGACCTGGTTCTCACGTAAGTTTCACCTTGACCAGTCATAGCTATAGCCATTACTAAGTTTCTAGTGTAAGTATGATCTAGCATGAGTGACTTTCAAGGTATTACTGTGCATCAGTAAACCTCAGTCTCTCGCTGACTGGTTCTTCTCATAGTCATGTCCTCTCAACGAGAGGACGGCAAGGACGGCATCGACTCGGGGCAAGTGATCGACCTCGATGGTGACGACGACCACCCTCGAGACCCAAAAGAGATTGCGAACCAACTGCAAGAGGTGAACAACTCCATCATCACCTTCATGAAAGCCGTCGAGGAAAAAACCAACGAGGAAGAGCTAGAGAATAAAACTGACGTATCGATGTTAAATGACTAGAGGATGGCAAAGAAAGAGGCTAATGAAACTACAAAGCTATAAACTTAGATCAGGTTTGTCCGACCAACAGGATACGCCCCCTACACCCCTTGCTGCGTGAGTTGTTCTTCAGAGAAAAACACCCCAATTTAGATATCATCACCTTGATTAAAAAAATATGGTTTGCTGTAACACCTTGCTCTAGTTTCTTTTTTTTCATCATACCAATGAAATATTAGGAAGAAATGAAACAATGCAGTGTAACTGTCACTCTGTTTTTTAGCGTGGTTCTGTCCAGAGCACTTGAGGCTCTATCCAGATTTGATGAAATCGTACTTGGGAAATGTACCTCAGAATTATGGAAAGTTGGGTGAGGAATTTGTTAACTGTATTTTAAAATTTTGGAAATGGTCACAAAACCTTTCAGCCCTGTAGTACCACACCTATGGCCATCTGCACCCATACAACCCTAAAAGGAAATGTGAGGGTTTAATAGAGACACAATGGTCCCCATCAAACTCGTGGCTGACAAGGACTCCGCAAAATGACAAAACAAGACACTCGGTTTCAAGGGACTCTATCATCACAGCTGATACAAACTGCTCTGAAGCAGTTCCATTGTAGGTAGTATATTCACATCTAGATAAATGTATTAGTTTTATATTGTTAAGGTTAAACTGTTTTCACTGTCATTACTATAAACTGTTATAATCGTATGTTTAGTGCTCGAGGAGCATTCTATCACATTGTTAGGAAGTGATGTTAGTACCAGCAAGTTGGCCCTTATGTGATCAGAGACGGGATTGGAGGTCATAACCGCCTGTATGTGGTACCACTTAGACGAGGCAATCATAAGTGCAACTGTTGTATTTTGTTTGTCATCCAATCGGAGGTAGTCGTTGATTTCGCTAGAGCTTCACAAGCATGAGTCAACAATCTGATTGTGACTCCCAGCAGTATGATTCTCTTCCTGGAAAATATATTTCAGATTGATTTTGGGACAAAATAATTATCAGTAACTGAAAACAAGAAAGGAATCTCTCTCCCTTGGAGACGAAGTTGGCCAGTATGAGCCAGTCCATCCAGGAGGGCATGGGCCGGTGCACTGAGGAGGGCATGGGCTGGTGCACTGAGGAGGGCATGGGCCGGTGCAAGGCAGAGGGCATGTGAATTATGTGGATCCTCTTTCCGGCATTAATGTCTGTCAGGTTCCCCATGCAGCACACGTATGAACTGACAGTCAAAAGAGATATTGCATACTGAAAAAACCAAATGTCACCTTAATATTAAACAGTGTGCCGCTATTGCAGATACCCGTTTCAAACAATTTCACATGGACTTGCAAAGTTTCAATTGGTACGTGTATTGGTATGCCGGGGGTTGGACGACTAAAGTATACTGGAGTAACATGCAGTGTTTCTAGCATGATCGCGTAAACACGGTTGGTATTAAGGCTGCTTGAAAACTATAAAGCTCTTCATATTAATCAGTGCTGAGATGGATACTTGGGAGGAGATGGAACCTTGGGAAAAAAAAATATATATACAATGTAAATACCACAGTCAACATGAATTGGCTCATCACGTCACTTTGGTAACAACCCATGACCACACAACTGTGCAAGGAAAAGAGATAGACTGTCAAGTTTTTTCTACGATCTAAATTTGTGACTCTTCTGCCATTATCTACTATTCCCTACTACATTGTCAGTTGTCACCTTTTCTACCTTTCCTGAAATTCCATCCTTCACATCGTCTTCCCTCCTCGACAGTTTGTTCTTCATCCGCATCTCTTGACAAAGTTCTCATCACCCGAGAATTCATCTGCTTCTTTATTGGGAGTGCCTCCTCACTTCTTTACTGTTCCTTTTCCTTCATCTGTTGTCAATCATGTTAGGTTACAGTACCACTCTCTCTTGTGTGCAGTTAATCGGTGAGAGCAGTGTCACGTGAGCCATATTTAGTCAAAGACAGTGAATCAAACACACTTGAATGATTACCCTACCTTGACAGAAGAGAACTTTAATATTTAATAGATGGTGTTGCGAGTTTTTGTTGTTTGTTGTTGTTTTTTCTCTTTGAATATCAAGAAAACTGTTTTAGATAGCAGTGGTTATATCATTATGTGATTGCAATCAAAGTATGTGATAGCTCCCAGGTGTTGTAATGCTGTAAAATTTTAGTAGATTCAGTTGTCGACCTCTTGCTAACATCAGTATCTATAGTTTATTTATCATGATTAAAGATGTTCGTCAACCACTCAAGTTAAAAAGTCGTCAAATGCTAGAAAGGGGAAAAACAAAGGGAAATGTTTTTTAAGTTATGAAGCAGGATGTGCTATTCTTCCTGTGTTTTCAAAAGTGCACCAAAGGACTGGTGTTGCTTACAGTTGAAAACTATCATACCATGGTCTATTTGTCTGAAAATGAAATTAAAAAAATTGCCAAACTTTAAGGTAAACAATAACTTAAGTGACACTGGGTCCTGTGGTCAATATATGAAACTTTGCACAAATAAACACATTGCATTGTTGCATAAAGAGCTCAGTCAAGGGAACAAGTCAATATTCTCTCAAATTAAAATTCTTATAAATACTCTAGTTAGTGAAATTTCTCATAAAAGAAATTTGGTGCAGATGTTTTTCACCAGGGTGGTATCAAACGGAAGAGAAAGATGGAAAATTGTTGATAAAGGCTATTTCTTTTTTCCCTCATCAAGCAGCTCTGTCTGCTATGAGTTAAGAAAATACTGAATGCCAGGAGAGAAAAAAAGAAAAGAGGAATGGTCCAATAGCATTGTAATATCACCCACATGAGCTCTTTGGGTTATTGTTAACCAATGGCTTACATTAGTTCTATAACTTAAGACTCTATCATAGAAAGGATTGTTTGTCTGAGAAGAAAAGAAAAAAAATACCCCCCCAAAAAATAACAAGAAGAGGGAGAAAAAAGGTAATTAAAACGAGAATTTCCTGGTACTCATTCATCTTGTATTCCTCATTTAGACTCCAAAGATGACTGTTATGATACCAAAGAGGAGATATGTGCAATACTTTGTAGCTTAGATACTGTTTGTATAAACTTTGTTTCATGTTTTATTTTGACAAATAAAATTGGTTCAGAACTAACTAACTGTGTTTTGATTCCTTTGTTCTCCATTTGTAGCATCAGTGAATGAAAGAATGGCTACAGTAGAGTTCTTGTCAGTGCAAGAACTTTCTTCACGGACCACTCGAACTCAGTCCGAGCTGAACGGACCAATAACATCATCATTTGTCGACGATAATGAAACCATTCCCTGAAAGTGCTTTAACTCATAAACCATAAACGCGCTTCCACCTGTAAAAGGCTCTCTTTTACCTCTCAAACTCCTCAGGGTGGGAGGCTTGGCAAGTAAATTCCAAGAAAGACAAAAAGACCATATGGGGGTAGCAATGTCAAAAAACTTAAGCCTTTCTCTCAATGAAGTTTTCTACTCCTTGATCTGCGAAGTTCCAGTGAAGGGAAACCACTCTCCTGATCTACAGAAGATTTTCTTGGCTCTTCCTCGAGATGGAAGATGCTCATCCATATTCTGCGACCTTCATTTCTCTGAGGGGTAGCTGTCCAAGTTGATGTCTCCAGGTTAATCATTTTCAGACTAGCTCCCCACATCTGGAGATGACCACCTTTTCTTTGGGTTTTCCTGACTTCGATCCCACTGCCTCTATCTTTCGCACCACTTCCATACCTTCAATGACCTCGCCGAATACCACATGCTTATTATCGAGCCTACCGAACAAGGAATCAAAACTAGAGGTGAATGTTTTATTTCAATGTTATTTCTGCAAACATTAAAATGAAGCAATGATGAGGAAGATGATGGTGGAAGCAGCAAAATTTTATCAGGCATTCAACATTTACAAAACCACAAGAATGAAATGATGAAATAGAAAACAGATCAAATGATGAAATAGAAAACAGAAAATGAAACATGGAAACTAGAATCCACAACTCATGATGAAATTAATCTAAAGTCTTCATTTCAACAAGGAAATTGTTTCAATACCTCCGATAAAATGTCAAAGAGGTTCGTCTGCCTTTGTGACAATGAGCTCCCACAGAAACTTAAATAACAAGATGTACTTAATTCTAGCCACTATGCCACTGAACTATTCTGGCAAATTTGTAACAAATGTAAACGCTGTATCATCTGAAGTGTCGTGACCTGCTTTGCAAAGTTGAAAGTGGTTAGGATGCCTGTACAAAATACACCCTCAAAATAAAAACATATACCCTTCTGTTGCCAAACTTTTAACATGCATATACAGCGTATATATCTGCTTAAGTGCATGAGATTTTTATGGTTGATAAGTTTCAGATCAATTTAACTTATCAGTTTTTTTTTGCCATCTATAGTCCAATAGATCATTCTAGTTTCACTCAAATCCTTCAAGTCCCACTTCAAGGGAAATATGCACCAATCAAATCCATATACCAGGATAGTGAAGGGAGAAAAGGGAACACATTTGCATGTTGAAAAGCTAATCGCTCTTATCACTGAGTAGATGACATGTTGACACGGGTGGTTACAGTGACTCTACTGGAAAGGGAATCCTTTGCATCACAAGTGAAAACTATAATAAAATTCCTTGTTCTCTGCATTGAGAGAGATATTCTTTCTTAGCATCACCTTTTCAGATAATAATTTGAAAATACTAAACGTTTCTGCTCCTTTTGTTTTTTATTGCTGTCTGAAATTCACTGACAAACAGGCATTACCACACTTAAAGGGTGCAAACAATTGTACTTTATTTTGTTCCAAACTATATGAAGTCCACCACCTAATGACTAGTTCTCCAAAAGTGAACCTCACTGGTCCCATGGTTGGATTAAACTGATATTGCACCTTGGATCAACCTTCGGAATATGAAAAAGAGAAAACCAAAAGTCTGTATGTTAATACTCACCAAGGCGTTTTTGCTGTTGTCAAAAAGAACTGCGAACCATTAGTTCCCGGTCCAGAATTTGCCATTGAAAGCAGACCTAACCAAAGTCAGACAGAAGGTGCTATGTTACACTTTAAATATCAATACACTCACAAACTAGAGGTGTAGATCACTGCACAAAATCTTAGTTTCACCGAGCATAAACATCTTTTCATAAAAGCTCTGCAGGGCGACTGAAAAGTTGCAAATTTTGGTGACAAAACTCAACCATGTAATGATGTCCACATATACTGTCAGTGTTAACACCTTAGAAAGATATCAAATTTTAAGTTTTACAGTTTTGCTAAAGAAAAACATTACACTGTAACAGTTGTCTTGTGTGATTTACATTTACTGTAACTATACACCAAAAAAAAAACAAGAACTTTTACAAATGGAAACATCTCCATATTGTATCATACCGTCTAGTCACGCATGCAAGCTGCATGTAGACATAAACAATCCCCTTCAGTATCACATTTAGTTAAACCGCTTGCTGATTTATCTGTGACTGATAAGCACTATAACCCACGTGAATAGTATCTTAAGATCTGCCAGACACATATGCTCTTCCATGGAAGAGGTAAATATTAGCACCTTTTCATTGTCAACTATGGTGTTACATTGTCAAACTTGGCATGCATGATTTCTTTCCACATTACTGCAAAATGTAATAGTAACATGAGCAAAAGAGCCCCCCTAACCTTTTCTCATCCCAACTTGAGAGCTCAGATACTGAATTCAATCACTGAACTGAAGACCCATGGCCTCTACATGGCCTGCTCTCTACTCTCCAGTTACCATACTCTACTGGCATGAACATTCATCATTGGTCCAATCTTTGTCCACCAGCAAGTCAAAATTTTAAACCAGGGAAGAGCCCCATTTGAGGGATGAATCGAGCAATATTCTGTGATATTTATACAAATGTTTCATCCCATTTCACATTCAGATATTTTTCTTTTCCATCACAAAATATGTGCAGGCTATGTGGTATGATCTTTCATCCATCACTGATGTACGGTACAAAGATTTTGTTAAGGTTGAATGTCATTACTCATACATCAATGCATGGCTCAAATGACTGAACTTACTAAAAGCAATCCCACCTCAGATTCAAAGGAATAATTAACAACATTTACCTGGCTGTGTGTGTAGTAAGGTAAAGTTTTCATCTTCAAATTTGGAGCCGTAGATTGATTTTCCTCCTGTTCCGTTGTGATTTGTGAAGTCCCCTCCTTGACACATCTGGGATATGAGTTAAGGATCAGAGCTGAAGTTATTCCTACTTAATTAAATGCCATGGTAACAGGCTATTGCAACATAAATGCCACTGGTAACAGGCTATTGCTACATAGATGCCATGGTAACATGCTAGTAAAATGGACAATATGTAACTTTATGAAATGAACCCCTACCCAAAGTTCCATTTTGCTATTCAATATGTAAATAAGATGTGAATATTCAACTCTTCCAAATGATAATCAAAATATTCACAACCTGAATACGCATATCATTCCATAAGTATTCCTACACTTGAGTATGCACATCATGTTTATATGAATATTCATATGATGCCGAATCTCTTTCAAAACACGGGCACATTTTTAAAGTACACATGAGCAAGTTCAGAAACTTGCACCAAAACATTAGAACGTGTTTGTTTGCATAGCACACCTAAGAGGGCAGCATAGCCCTCATCAAAAGGGCTACATGGAATGTGTAGCATACAGTATGTACTGTTTGCATGTTACTACTGGCTCATTACTTGACATTAATACAAACTTTCTGTGTTTGCACAATACCGTCGCAATGTTACACAAATAAAAAAATAATAACATTAACTTCACTAAATTGTTTCAGCATGTGAGTTGAAAAAAAAAGTCCTTAATGTAGATCTACCATAGACATTCAATGAAACCTGCAAAAATAATAACTAAAGCTAATGATGAGCAGTCTTCAATAATTGCAGCTCTCAACATATTGAACCTTTCAAAACTCATCATTTGGAGCCCTTCTTCAGTCAAAATAGAGGAGTCTTTAAAAAGCCACTTACTCATGAAAAAGCCACTTACTCATGAATTATCACACATGCTTCATTTTCTTTCCCTTTGTCAATTATTTTGTAACAGCTTTAATAGAACTGGTATCAAAAATGAAGAATCTATTAAGAAGTTGTAATTAGTTTGAAATAGCGCTTCAAATTGCTTTACATTTACATTCAAGGCATTTGTAGCTATTAAATGATCCCAAAGGATACAAATTGTGGAATGACTCTATGGAAAGTGCTGCCTTTGTAACCGAATCCTTTCTCGTGTGTGCACAAGCAACGGAAGTTCTCTGAAATGAAAGCAAAGAGGATGTTGATCTTTAGCAGACAAAATACCACACTGCCATGAGATTTGGCATAAAAACACAATGAAATTTCTATTCTCTCTGATGAATAAATGGTCACCAATCTGACAAGCTCAGTGAAAAAATTCTAATTATATTGTCATTGCAAGCCACCCTTGTACAACTATTGCCACCCTTGTACAACTATTGCTGTCACAAATATGAAGTGTAAGACACACAGATAGCTGGCAGCGCAAGATAATTTCATCACAAGTACAGTTTGCTACTATGGCAGATCGAATATGATCACAGAAAAAAAAGCTTTCTTTTACTTGCTTAAATTAACAATTCTGACGTAGTGATCCAAAGTCAGCACTACTTTCATAAGTTCCATGACTCACAAAGGACCTCTGTAAAATGTAGATGTACAAATGCATAAATCAAATGTGGTCAATTCTACTGTCACGAAAATCCTTATTAGATGGAAACAAAAGGTTGACTAAGTTTTATTCTGTACTTCCACAGGACTTTAAAAAGTTTTAATTTCTTTTTATCTTCTGTCTGATCATTAACATCATGACATCACCACCAAGGAATGGCCTTTTCATCCCTTTCCTTACCTGCTGTTTTGGGGGTGATATCTTTCCTCAATAACATCACTATCCGTCCAACAAGTTTGCCAGCTATTTTTATATCAAAGAAAACGTGAGGATTTGCCTTAGGCCTCTTGAAGGCTGGATTTTCAGTCTGAGAGAGACAAAAGAAAGGAAATGTCTTTACAAGATCAGAGAGATTGGCAATGGTCGCACCATACTGTATGTCATACACTATTGGTAAAATATACGTTAAAGATATTCTACACCATCGCTTCTCATTTCTCCTGAAAAGATATGACTAGTTACGTCTGCACTTTGCAAGTCACCATTTTTATTTTCCGGAAATATCTCGTCCAACTCTGAAAATGTGAATTATTTGAGGGAAAATTCAAAGTACGAGCCTGGTGCTAGAAGTCAACCGCTTGTGACATAGTACCAACAAATCTAGTTTGCACATTGCTATTGATGTTTATTTCGCACTGTGGGTTGCACTGATATTCTGATCTCTTACTTAAAACATTACAATATCAAAAAAAAAAAATTAAAAAAACCTTAATTTCATCAGGGAGCAGCCTAAATCTACTGTACATTTAAAAGCATTGTTATGCGCAAGCTACTTTTTTTTTTTTAGGATTAGTGACAGGCAAAAACAGCATTGGTCAATTCTATGTGATACATTTTCAGGCTCGTACTGAAGTCCACCTGTCAACACAGTACTTCACATCTGAAGAAGCCACTATGAGCAAAATAGTTATGAAAAACTGATAGCTAGTACGGTAACAAATCTCATATATTACGTTAAGTTTTCATGTTGGCGAAGAGTTCCTTGAAATGAATTATTGAAAAAAATTTCACTAGAAGATGCCAATGCTACAGTATACTGCACATACCGTAAACATCCAAATTTCCAGAAGAAGTTTTAAGGAGGTCATTAACAACAGAGAGTGATACAAATGAGCAAACTTGGACAGCAGAAATTGAGTATCTATACCTTAAATAGAAGGATCCAACTTGAAAACAAAATACTTTTGGTTTTTGTATCACTCTCAAACATGTTTTGACCATGGTCATCCAGTTTCTTTGTCATGCTGGCTACAAGAATTCTTTCTTTGTCGAGAACAATCAAATATGAGTACAAATATAAACAACGTTTTCAAATAATGCTCTTGATACTTGCTACAATTGATGACAAATGTGTCTTAACCTTGTCCTCGGATTCTTCGGCAGGCCTTTTCCCCGTCTCTGTCGCTTCTTCTCCAGCAGCCACTTCATTGTCTTTTTTGAGAGTAGCTCCAGCATATTTCTGCAGCCAATTGTCATCCGACCAAACTGAAAAAACAAAACAAAACAGGACGAGACACTTTTGATTTCAGTTCTTTTCAGCACCTGGTCAACACAGAATTTCCATAATGTGCTAACATCATGTCATGAGGAAACCCTTTTCTGCATGATAGAATGTGAGGTGATATCGAGACATACCATCACGGTAAGGGTTTCTTCTTTCAATGAACAGTATGATATCATGTGAGGATTGGCTGTTTTCTGAATGATTTTGATGAATATTCATACTATTTGTGGCATGCAAAATTGCTGCACTCTGCGAAACTGCAAAGTCATTCCAAATGCACGGTGAAAATTCCATTCTGGCAATGAATTGCTAGCTGTGCACAGTAGCTGTGATGGTGAGTTTAACCAGTTAATATACTGAAGGGGCCGTTAGCCTGCTACTGTAGGACTATGATGGTTACATGGATGTTTAATGAGTTTGCCTGTCCCTGTGCTGTACTACAGAACACTTAACCATTTTGGTGATATCTCGCACTCACAACAGGAAAACTGTTCATTTGTCCTTGAAAGAAGTGGACTGTGAAACTTTGACACAATTACAGTCTGTGACTGTTGCAAAGTTGAATGGATGCAGTCTGGGGTAAAGGAGGTAAGATTAGTGTTGCTCCTAAGTATGTGCCATGTTTTTGCACCACGTTCACGTCAAACAGACTAACAAAAATGTCCAATCTGATATAGTGCGTTTACCAAGTGTGATACACAGTCCTTATGGACACAGAATCCCACAGAAAAAGAACCAGCAGAGTGCTGACAGTGGATGATACGAGATGGGACCTACAGTAACTATGGCAACCATCATTCACAAGCAAATCTGCCTATCCTAGCTGGGTACTGTACATCCTTCAAGATGACAGCTTTGGAGTATTTATTTTGTTATCAACTCACCCAACACTGAAAAATGTCAAAGTGTAATCTGTAAGAACTTTAAAGTTTTTGAAAAAAAAAAATTCTGAAATTCAATTTGAATGTAAGGTTTAAAGAAATTTGCAATAATTCTTCTTAACTGTTATCATCTAAAATATGACACAATCTGCACAAATTTCAACACACACACCTCCTCATTGCAATATATTAAACTCTGCAGTTTGAATTTTAAATGTTTAGTGAAGCTTCCCTGACTGGGACCTTTTCTTTACTCTTTTTATGCCAAATTTTTCATTTCAACCTCATTTTATGCTTCATTCTTTTGTTTTCTTAAATCTGTGCATGCATTGTTTCTTACTTGGTAAATTGTATTTGTGCAATGTTGTTGATCTGTTCTATAGTTCTATATGTCAGCATTCAGTTAAGCCATATACTGTACAAACTTGATCTTATCTTAAGGGAGGTGGAAACAATGGGAATATATTTATGAAAAAAAGCAGAATTATTGGAAAAACATCTTTCCAATATTTATTCAAAAACTATTGTCCTGTTCCCAAGTCATCCACTTTTGGAATTCTGAGAATTTTCAGGTCAGAAGGATGTAATTCTACTTAAGTTGAATTATGATGTACTTAGCTAGAATTTTCATGAATGTGCCCAAATCGTACACATTGTGGCTTAAGTGACGACTGTTCAAATATTTGACAGTAAATTATAAGGACAGCTTTTCAATCACAGGTGGGCCAGGTTGTGTCACGACAAATCTCAGAATGGCAGCTTCCTGATTGAATTTTTCATGGAAAGTCAAATCACAATATCTTGGAAAGTAAACAACATAGCATATTAAAATGAAATTCAGTGATGATTCACCAGCTGTTAGCTTTGTATCTAACGGTGATATATTTCATTGTCGTAAGTCCTCCTTCTCCTTTAATATTTTTATCTGACTGTTCCTTCAAAGGTCTATATTAAAGCTACCTGCTTTGGTTGCTCCTTCCTTGATCTTCATCGGCTTTGCGAGGTTCACTCTGATCGTCCTTCCGAACAACTCTGAGTCGTTCTGTGAGAGAAATTTGAAGGGTGACAAAAAAAATTGAGAAAAAAATTATCGTCACATTTATTTTGGCAGAAAAAAATTCCGTCTAATTTCTTTTCTCCTTCTTTCCCGAGAAAGTAGCTGCCAATGTCGAGATCAAATCAAGGATTTCATTATACACTACATTCTCTCAATATTTTACAAGCAATGGTCCAGAAACGGGAATTTATGATGAAAATTTTCTTATCGCCTGTAATTGGATGTCCCTGCTTCTATGCTGTGACAAACTGTAGATCTATTGTAAAGAGTCCAGTATGTACATTGCTGAAAAAAATGTTCATTTCCTGGGAAGGGAGTCTAAATTTTCCACAATTTCTTATCTTACTGTAAAACAAGTGGTAAAATTCCCCCTAAAGTGCCAAAATTTCCCTCAGATACACAAATTTCCTGGGAAGGAGCCTCCCATATTCCAAACTTTTTCCACCCATGGGTACAGTATGTATCTTTTAATTCTATCACATCTTGATTTAAATTAAGAAAAAAAGACTCACCATGTTGTCGATTGCTGCAGCAGCATCCTAAAAGGAAGATGGCAGAAAATTTAAAGCAGATTAGAGACTAAAACCGATCATACAGTAAACATCAAAATACAAGTAACGAAATAGAGAATACAAATTTTACATGAGAGTATCTAATGTTTGAGGAAAAGAAAGCTACTATTTTTTCATGGTAATGCCACTGATTTCTCTGCTCCAGTTGCAGTCACTGACAGAGTCAACATCTACTGTACAGTATATGCCACTGTCAACATTTTTAAGCTTGGTGGAAGGCAACTAGGTACAGTGTACTTCTTTCATTCATACTGCACTTTGAAACTTTCAAGTAAATCTTATATGAAACCTGCATAAAACAGAAGAATTTTTACATAAATTATAATCCCAAATTTTACAGTACAATACACTTAACGCAAACTGCAACTGGGTAAGAATGAATGATGGAAAATGCAAAGCAACGGAGTCAATTTACAGTTTTTTTTTTCCAACAAGTCAAGTTGCACTGTTGTTATCATCTTAAGGGGCTGATCAGTTTAATGTTGATGTTCATTCAGAAATATGTAACGTTCCTAGTTCATACAGGACCTACAGTACTGTACAGTAACTCTAAAGAGCTACTGTACATACTCTCTGTATTTTTGACCTCTACACATATCAACTTGGCATACTTCTTTATTGATTTAATAACAGTAAACATTTCCAAATTTTACTTTACACTTAACTCTGACTTTCACTCTTACAATACCCATTCAAGAAATCAGAGCACATCCTTTTATGTCAAAAAGACATGCTAAGCAATCCCAAGTGCGATGTACACATGTCAAATTGTGTAATACTGTAGTATTCCTTTAACTGTCATACATTCCTTGTCCTTAATATGGTTTAAAAATAACCTGAAAACATACTTGGTAAATAATTCACCCTACAACTTCACTACCACTCTTACAACATCTACTTACAGAATTTTTTATCCCTTTTGCCCTCTTTCTTTGGCTCCTTTTTTTCCCTTTTCTTTTTTTTTCCTTTTTCCTTTTTCTGTTTTTTACATGTTAAATTCATAGGGCCAGACTAGAAAGGATTACTTTTATGGTCCTTTATCTTCACTCTGTTAGCATTATAGATAACTGTGTTCTTTTTTTTTCAAGTAATTTAGTAAAATCATTTTATTTCATGTAAAATTATGTTTTCTTTATAATGTCAATGCACTGTCTTAAAATGTTTCCTGGTGAAATTATTAAAGACAAAAATGAATGAAATCAAACTGATGAGCTTTCTAGAGATTGACTATACGGTACTTGCATTCTCAGTAGGACCCACTTCAGTGGACAACAGTGTGTTGTGCTACGGTTAGAACATAGTGTATAGACCTAAGAGTATACTTTTAAGTATAGACTTATAATGTTAAAATGTGATTAAAATACAGCACTGTACATGTTACAGACATTTAAGGATTGCAACTCTTGTTTACAGTTCTTTGAACAATTTTATGATTTACACAGTAGAAATGTACTTTAAGTCTGCAGATTCCTGAACTTGTATTCAAAACATTTGTTAACATCAGCAATTGACAGGAACTAACGACTCTTTGCTGCTCTTTGATTTTACAGTCAAACCTACAACGGTGTACAGTAGATACTGTAGGAGTTGTTTTGACACACTTACAGCAGCAAGTTCAAACTCGACGAAGGCAAAGCCTCTGTGCTGTTCTGTTTCATAGTCGAGTGGTATCTGGATGTCCATAATATCTCCAAATGGTATGAATGCCGCATGCAGAGTTTTTTCATCAACTTCCTCTGCGAGGCCACCTGTGACAAATACAGGCAGAAGCATTGAAAAATTGCAAACCACTTGGAATAACCTACACAAAGCAAGTGATTGAGGAACATAAAAAAGCATTCACTAAGCATTCTGATGAAACGTAACGGCCACACTCCCACAGTATTTCTTTTTGAGTGGTGTGTTGAATTTTGTCAGGCTTCACAACCCAGTCTGCATTCCCTACACTCAGATCTGTAGATATTCAATCTGCAGTTGACATTTTCCTTACATTTTCTATTGTTTTTTTCGGCATAACTTCGGCGGGCACCTGACTAGGAATGCACTCTGGTTCACAACAAAATCAAGAGATCAAAATAAAATTTGGAAGGAGAAAAGTATCTCATATTTAAGGCCAATGATCAGCCCAACATGCAGTACTGTATCTGTAATGTTACAGTAGTTTTTGGTATAAAGGCAAGACAAATCATGCGGTACTATCATACTTTTTATGTACAGTAAAGGTCAGAGGAAAGAACATTAATGTTACAAAAGGTATACACTCAAAGAATTGCGAGAGGATATGCATTTGGTCTGAATAATCTTAAAGAGGATACAGTTACCTGTACTGTAGGTACTGTCAAATATGTGTGTTTTACAGGCTTACAGTCGTGGTACTGTATGACTGCCCCTGCGGTGGATATCCCAAATGTTAATGATACAGAAAGCTCCCATTACATTAGTGAGAGAAACAAAGGTCCAGAAAAATTCGTTGGACGATTATAATTCCATTTATCAATTAATTCGACTGGCACACAAATTTAATAAATGAACTGATGATAACTGAAAATTGTTATTGCACCAGATGCCACAAGTTTCTGAATTTATGTGTTCTGACGGTGCCCAAGAAGTGAGACTTGAGCCGATTGACTAAGAGCAAGAATCCATCTTTAAATGTAGGCTCCTGTCTCGAGTAGTATGTATTACATCACTTGAGTCCCGGCGTCCGGGCCATGCGCCAATACACACAACGGCTTCGAAGTTGGATAAAGGTTTAGGCCTACTGTACCTTACCGTAAGTTTTATCGCGGAACTGCTACAATGTATAGCCTGTAGCTTATTTACGACAGGTGAAACCATTCGTAAGTTACCCAACGTATTTACGATTTATGCAACTATATTTCACCATTCGACAATCTCTGAAACTTACCAACATAAACGACTCTCTTCGAATTTGGATTGGACATCTTTCTCAACTATACAGTAGACCTGAAGCGAGAGTAAGAAACATCCAGACACAGAACCGCCGTGAACTTCAAACGTTAGTCAATTCGGGTTACTTATTCCTGAGTTTCTCGTGCACGACGTATGTGCATGGACACCATAGAAAAAATCTCTGTGTAGTAACACGCATATCATGTGGAGCGCTGGTACAATACCTAATCCGATCCTGGAGCTCCAGTCACTGTCAGGCTACTAAAGTGATCGAGACTCTTTGGACGGAAGCAATGCATCCAAACCAAGAAACTATATATCTTCCCTGAACCCTATTTTCTTTTAGATTAAAAAACATGTAATGATTTGCAGGTGGTCGAAATTCTTGCTACATGTATAGTGAGAACTTCAGTCGTATATCGCCTTGGTTTTCTTTTTGGTTGTGCCACTGGCCATAATCTTGCACGACTCACTTGTAGTTTTGTGAGAGGGATTTGACAATTACAGTACAGAAACATGCCTTTCCCCGAATGAAGCAACGTACTGTCTAGCGCAGCAGCTAGCCCTTGCATACCTGGCGAATTGCACAAACACTTTGCCAATACACTAGCCCTACGTTACAACTTAACGAGTCTGTACAAAAGGGACTGAAATCCGATATCTATAGATCTGTCACAGGAGAATAAAGGTGAAGAGGAAGCCTTTCAACTTCAAGTTTTGGCATTTTTTGCAAGTGTGAAGCATCAAATTACGTTGCAGTACTGTTGGCCTACAGATCCGAACGCTAAATGAAATTTCTATAGCTTGCCGATCGATCTAAGGCCTAAACTAACGTTACAACTTACGAGTTACTGCATGTTACTTAGCAATAACGTTAGAGCCTAGCGACGTGATTTGATGCAGGCCTAACATTGAATAGGCTACAGTACAACGTAAAATGTTGTCAATTTTAATTTTTACTTGTTTAAACTAAGGTAATGAATAAGTTGATTGTTAGCCCACTACTTGTAAGGCCTAAGCTATGCATACTAGTTTTGTTAATTCAAAGCACCAGTGATTTCATTGGTAACTGTCCACCATTGCACAATCATGAAAGTGGTCCAAGCAGGATGTTTTGTGTGCCCATGCATCATTTGTATGAAAAAAAACCAGTGCGAAAATCCTAGTCTATGCAAGGCGTTAGACCGTTAGACCTATAGTCTTGCAAGTTATAGGCTATACTACAGTATAGGCTATCACATATTTGATTAGTAAACAGAGGTACACTGCAGTAATATTCCGATACTTAGCCTAGACACGCACATGAGGCAGTTGTGAATGCATGTGTGTCTGTGCTGTGCGTATGTGTACATTGTCAGTAGGTGTGTGTTTGTGACACTTAGCTGGCCTGTTAGTGTTATCAAGACTAGAAATTATGGAAAATTTTGATACGTAGCAAGTCAACTTAATGTGTTACATCAATAGAACCCTATTGTTTTCGGAGGAGGTCGACATATGAGGTCACCAGAGGTCAAACTGGAAAGTGAGTTGCAGTAAAAAGCTCTCGCAAGATGCTGTAGAAGGCATGGAAAATTTATACTTACAGCTGTGTGTGAAATGTGTCAAATCAAGTAGGGGAACCAGGACTAATTTGTTTTTAGGGGAGGTGATAGGTCATCTAAGGTCACCAGAGGTAAAATACTCACTGCAGAAATTATTTCAACATTATCTGAAAATGGGTATCTCGGATACAGAACTCTGCTGTAGCATGTTACCTATTAGCATTGTGACAAATTCATCATGATGTGTGGTCGTTTTGTTCTGTATGATTATTCTAAACCCACATTTTCAATTTAAAAGGTGTAGACCTGTATGTCACATATGTTATGTAGAACTGGTTAATTTGTGACTCGTGATAACACTCTATGACTGGAAGAGAACGTACTGTACATCGGAAGCATTGTACTTACATTACCTGCCATCAGTATGCAGCATCTCAGCCTATAGCATCATTGATGTTCTTTCTCTGCACCCAATGTGACTTTAGTATCACAGCAACAGATACTGATGTTGTAACAGAGTTAATGGGAAGCTTGTACATATGATTTGTTCACCAGTTGTAACTGGAACTCCCTTTGGCAATAATCATAAACAATTCTCTATAGTGCACCTCTGTATACTGTATCAATCTCTATCTGTACTTCAGATTTATCAATCCTTGAATGCTTTGGAGGGTCTTAAGCCCGGTGTTTATTCGGGGTCAAGGACGTAAACCAAGTGGATTTCAGACAGCTGGCCACCTGTTGCGTTTGACCACCATACTGACCAGTCATTGCTTTGCGTCGAATTTTGGATTGTATGACAGATTCACGAATGAGATGGCAGCAAACATTGATCCCAAATCTGAACACACAGCTACTGTAAGTACTCTACGATGTTGTCGTAACATGCATTCCATTGCCAGGTCGTATGCTACTCTCGAGCCATTCCATCAGGCTTGGACATGACCGCCACTGTATCTTATTAAAATGCCATAATCTTAAAAAAAAAAAACCTTCCATATTTTAAAACTTCCATTTTCAAAATAGAAAAATGGATGGTCACTGATTTACTGTACCATTATTTCAGAGAATCCACACTTGTCTGTCAATTAGAAAATTTATAAAATGGGGAAAGTGGTATTTCAATTTATCAGCTACTGTAAGTGCTGCATCTTTCACAACACCATGTCCTTTGAATGTTAAACTTCTAAATTTTTGTGAATGACTTCAGATCTGCACTACTCTAGTGTAATATTAGTGGAAGAGAATCAAGTTCACCATAGAAGATACTTTCATACAGTAGGTGCTCTGTATCAACAAACTGTAGTCCGAGATAAATTGTCGGAGTCTGCAGGGCATACAAATTCTCTCATGAAAATGTTGCCATCAACTAGACAATGTGACGAAAAACCCAGAAAACGAAATTTGCAAGACGTAGAAGTTATGTAGCAGAATTTTGAAAAACTGTACAAAACTCTAATTTTGTTACTTGAGAATTCCTAAGAAAAAAAGAAAGAGTTATCCTTAGATACAGTACAGTACCACAACTTCCCCATTGTGTGGTAATCATGACATCATTCCACTGTGCAGCATTCAAACTTGTAAGTTGTACTGTAGTTTAATAATAGACAAATCTTTTTATGCATACAGCCTTGCCATCCTACCGACATCTGTATGAAGAAAAATTTCATCATTCTCTATTGGCTGTCAAGTATCATTAATTCTAGTATTAGATTGCTCATTTGCTCCAAAATAATCAAAATTGCCATTTATTTCTGAGGATTCTACAGTACCATCCAAACTGCCACACAGCATCTACTGTACATGTATAGTAGGACTGGGAGAGAAAATGTCGAGCAATTCCAAGTTTGTGAAAGTGTGCCAAAAGGTGACCATATTTGGGAATTCTGGCAGTACAATACAAAACTGTTGTTACAGTACATGCTAAAGTGGCAATGCGTGTAGCGCTCAGTGTTCAAAGGAGTGTGTGTGTATAAGTCACTTGTTGGACCTGCATTGAAGTGCATGGAGATATTAGTAATTCCATTTTCTTCTTTTACAGGTTTTCTTCCTACACGGCCTTGGAGATACAGGGTATGTGTCACATATTTACCTTTTTCATAGTTTGGTTGAAGGAACATCCACCAGAAATAGTTCTGACGTGTTGCGGTGTTGACAACACCACCACACACCAGCAAACAAGCACACCTCTTGTTTGTGTTTGTTTGCCAGTAGAGTGATGTACTGTATTGTAGTGTGCACAGGGTCTGTCAATGATCAGTCGAAAATCTGGCTACCCAAAAGTATCGTTAGGCTACGAGTTCTTTGCGACGTCGTTGTAAAACATTTTGCTACTTATGAACGGGACAAGAAAGTGGTCTTACAGTAGTTGCATCCATGATGAATTATGGCCCACGTGCAATGTACATTGGTGAAACTATGGAGCTCTGGATCTGGATATAGGCGGCGGGGTACCCGGTTACCCAATGCAGATGCTCACGGTACCATTATTCATATGCATCATTCTTGCCAGCACATTTGGCCAGGGGGTTTGCTGGTTTAAATTTTATTTCCCTTCCCTGCTCTCAGTTTGAAAAAAAGAAGAACAATAAAAATCGAGCAAATACGTACTTGTATAGAAAAATACCTTTATTTGAATTTAACGCCATGCAGATGTCCGCTGAAATGTCTGAACATTGGTATCAAAATTACAAGTGCCAGTGAATTTGTCAGACTTTATGCAAAACTGGGGTGTGCAATCCTATTTATTTTTTCTTTCTTGTATTTAAATTTTCAGACATGGCTGGTCGGCAGGCTTTGAGGAAATCAAAGAGGATCATATCAAATATTCCTGTCCACATGCGTAAGAACATTCAAGTCACATCAATAACTCTTTTTACATATAATTAATGCACAATTTAGTCAGTTACAAATTTCCTACTGTTTACATCTTGGTGTCTGCCTGCTGTGTGAGGTTCAGGCACAAAAACATGATACATTAATGGAGAAGAATAATTTAAGTAAAACTAGTTATTTGTTTTCAGAATAATAGAAAGGTGTTCTTGGTCTTGAACAGCCTATACCATAAATGTCATATTTGTTGTAGTTCTAATATCTGTCAATACCTCATTTTATTACACTTCCATCGCTTCTTTCAAAAAAAAAAAAGAAAAAAAGAGAAGTAATGGAAGTGTCATAAGGAAGACAGAGAAGTTTATGAAGTCTTTATTTGTATCAGAGAATTATTATTTTCTTTTTCTTTTTGTTTTTTTGTTGTGACATTCAGACCTGTTCAGCGTGTGACATTGAACATGGGAATGAGGATGCCGTCGTGGTTTGATATCCACTCACTGTCGTTGGAAGGACCAGAAGATGAGGAGGGGATAAAAAAGGCCAGCTTAAATTGTAAATATACGTGTCTTTGTTATCGTAGACGGAAAACGCGGTTAAAAAATTAATTTTTGGTCTTATGGATAATTGTAACCTTTGTAATCATGCATGTCTGTGACTGTGTGTATGCGTGTGTGTGGGTGTATGTATGTCTGTGATGCCCTACATAGTATATATCAATATATCTCAAGAAGGGAAGCTTGGACAGATGTAATATTTGGTATGAAGGTGTACCACATCAAGTTACAAGAAGCCTATAGTTTTTGGTGGAGGTCAAGGTCATTTGGGGTCAACATGGGTCAAATTGTAAAAACCTTGCAAACACGATATCTCAAGAAGGGAGGCTTCGCCAGATTTGATATTCGACAGGTAGTTGTACCACTTTGGGTAAAAGAAGCCTATTGCTTTTAGTGGAGGTCAAAGGTCATTATGGGTCAGCATCAGTCAGATTGTGAAAACATTGTAAACACTATATTTCAAGAAAGGAAGCTTGGATAAATCTCATATTTGGTATGTATCAGATCATATATTTGGTATGTGGGTGTACCACATTGGGTAGATGAATCTTATTGTTGTTGGTGGAGGTCAAAGGTCATTTGGGGTCAACAGGGTCAAATTGTGAAAACATTGTAAACATGATATCTCAAGAAGGAATGCTTGGACAAATCTCATATTTAGTATGTAAGTGTATCACATCAGATAGAAGAAGCCTAATATTTTTGGTGGAGGTCAAAGGTCATTTGGGATCAACAGGGGTCAAATTGTGAAAACATTGTAAACATGATATCTCAAGAAGGAATGCATGGACAAATCTCATATTTGGTATGTAGGTGTACCGCATTGAGTAGAAAAGCCTTTTGTTTTTGGTGGAGGTCAAAGTGGTCTTAAATGGTTGTCTAAGGTTGGTGTCACATTGTCTGGCTGTTGAAGTTAGAAGACCCTACACAGGGAAAGGATTTACTGTACCAATGAATATTCTTCTGTGTTGTCTTTATTGTAGCACGGTAGATGAGTCCCTGTCGTGTTGACTTCCTGAATTAAGTGCAGAGCATTTTGGCAGTGGAATGTCTGATGCTCAATAGATGATACATTTGTAACATTGTTGTCATGTAAGTCCTGTCATGCATGGTGGAAGCTGTAACAACTGCAGACACAGATCTCTTCTACGTTCTCTGTCAAAGATGAAATTGATTGTGCAATAGTTTTCTGCAGTCATATATATTAAAAGAGATATGAATAAATCCGTGAATTCAAAATGAAACAAAATGGTGGTTGGTAAAGTTCCCACCTCCCAGTTATAGACTGTCATTAATTTGTTGCGGTACTACTGTACTGGTCCACTTGGTTCAAGTTGATTCTGTCTTGAAGTTGAGGTACAATCAAGAGAGGAAATAGAATAAAATGCCATCAGTGAAGAAAATGCTACCCCTGACGAGACAATCTGGTTAGTGTTTGAGATTCTATTACATTACTGCAATTTTTCTCCTTGTCCAATTCCTTTTCTTCCTCTCACCATTTGATTTGAGATGTAATTTTTTTTTTTTTTTTTATAACTTTTGCTCTTGTTACAGTGCAGACTCTTGTTGAAGAGGAGGAGAAGAAAGGGATTCCAGCAGATCGAATAATCATCGGTGGCTTCTCTCAAGGGGGTGCCGTTGCCCTGTATACAGCGCTGACTATGGACAAGAAGATTGGGGGCTTGATCATCTTAAGCTCCTGGTTACCTTTACATAAGAAAGTTTTAAAAGTGAGTTTTGATCTCCCCCTCTGATAATTCAGTCCCTAAAGTTTGTCTTATCAAAAACACTCTTTTTAGTGAAAGGAGAAACCTATGCAGTTGTGATGGCACATGTGTGCGTGTATGTGTGTGTGTGTGGTCGTTTGTGATGCGTAGCTTGTGCTCGTAATATCTCAAGATTTGAACAGTGGATAATGTACTTGACATGATGGTTGGCCATATTGAGTGGGAGAACCCTATTGTCTTTGGTGGAGGTCAAAGGCCATCTTTGGTCATCGCAGGTCAAAAAGTAAAAACCCTTTTTACAATGTCTCCAGTTGGAAATGAAAGAATCCTATGGTTTTTGGTGATTATTAAAATCTGGGGTCACTCACGGCCAGTCAATACAAACCTTGTGCACACAACATCTCAAGGTAAGAAAGGTATATACCTTGCATACATGTTGTATGGGTTTGCCATAAAGATGGAAAGAAACCTGTTGTTTGTGTTGAGGATCAGAGGTCATTAAGGGTCAGCAGAGGTCAAATGCTATAAACCATGTAAACAATATATCTCAAGACAGTTTTGAGTTATAATTCTCATAGCTTGCTTGTGGGCAGTCAGTGTTGAGTAGATGAGGCTTATCGTTTGAGGTGGAGGTCAAAGGTCATTTTAGGCCACCAGAGGTCGTTTCCTGAAAGTCTCGTTAACTCAAGAAAGGGTAACAGTTATAATTTATGCAATTGGCATATAAGTAGTCTGCATTGAGAAGTTTGTCCTCATTGCTTGTGCTGAAAGTCTCAAAGTTGTGTCTTTGGCTTCAACAATTTGAGAAAGAATTCAACTTTCCAAGTAGGACCAGAGAACACATTGATTCTGTTGCAAAGCTTAACTAAAACTGACTCCCAACTGGGGCTTTTGTGGATGGCAAATTGATGCATGCCTGGTTTAGTTTGTCCCTTCCTGTAAGTCCAGCTGTAATTTAGTCCTTAAGCATTGTCATGAGGTTCAGTGCATCAGGGCAAATAGTTGCAGAATGTAGATACCATTGCTAAGTCCAGCTATTAACAAAATTTTGAGAATCATCATCATCATGATTTTTTTATTCCCCTCTGATCCCTCAGTGACTAGACTTTTCTATTAAAGACACATTATTTGTAAGTGAAGACACTGCAGCATCTGTGGGGCCTCGGGAATAAGCGGTGGACGGTTCTTTTTTCTTTTTCTTTTTTAATAACCTGAAGGAGAGTTGAATGGTTTCCTACGAGGAATACCGAACATTGACTCAACTGATTTGAACTTGTAGTCAATAAGGTCAAATGCCATCTCAAGTTAAAGCAGGATGTGCTGTTTGAAGGAAACAAATAGCCTTCATGATCATTTATTCTCCATCATTCTCTTCCATTCGATAGCAATCTGGAAAATACCATCTATGATGTTTTTCTTTCAGGAGAAATTCCATTCATTAGATTGTTAATTACGGCAGAAAGAAGAGTTCATTTTTTCCGGGTAAAAAGTTAGCGGAACCAGGCCCTGTAGTAAATATGCTCCGCTTCTGTGCAAAGACCCCTCTACGAAAATGCATTGTTTCGGGAAATTAGGCTTTATTTGTACATAGAAACCACTGCACGTTAGTTTGTACAGCTTTTTACAACTATACAAAATATAGCCAGTCTTTTGGTGAACTTTTGACAAGTGCAGGAATAACAGCACATCCTGCTTTAACAGTGGGCTGAAAACCTTTATGCACAATATTGTGTGAAGAAGCTACATTTGTGCAAGCTCCAAACTGATTAAATAATGATCTTTTTTGAGAAAGTTTGTCGGTCTTTCTACTTAGGGAGATAAAAGTGATTTTGAAGTCTTCGGAATCAACCCAAAACATGATAGGTAAGAACAACGATAGAGCGAACTTTACCACCTGCATGAGCAAAGGTTTGTTCCGGTGCCATTCCACGAACCTTTCATCAACGATCTTTCTCTATAAACAGACATGAAAAAGAACCTTTGCATAATAACCAAATCAAATTGTTAGCTTTGCTGATGACAGGACAATTCTCCATGCATGTTTGAATTTCTCTGAAGGTGTGCCCTCTGGCTTCCATTGTTCCAGCAGTGGAAATAAAGATACAGATTTATCTCACACCTCTGTGACTGTTCACCATACTTGCTGCAATGAGCAGATCATACTGTCAGAACCTTGCAGTGTACATGTGTAGGTCCTGCCTGATTCATCAAGCACTAAATCAGGGATTGAACCGTGGTCATTTGAAGGCTCGGTCGTCGGAGAGACAAATTAGAAGTCGCAGTTCGAACAGGTGAAATTGTGGGGGTCTCAGCAAAGGTGAGATCTTGGTCATGAACTGACTTTGCATGCAGCATTGGAATGGGTTTATCCAAAGTTCCTTTTTACCTCAGCAGAACTTACTGAGTCACTTGACTTAGTTTGTTTCCTCTTGTTTTACAGGAAATTAAAGGTGATAAACCCTACCCGGTGTTCCAAGCTCACGGTACCACGGATCCAGTCGTAAACTTCACCCTCGGGAAAATGACGTATCAAATGCTCAAGGAGTACATGCCCGACATGATGTTCAAGAATTACGGTGGACTGGGGCATTCTTCAAGTCCACAGGTGGGTACTCATTATTTATCGCTCTCTACCTCCAAACGCAGCTTACTGTATACAGATTACATTGTCGACAATGAGTACAAGCAATTACACAGTGATGTGTGCACCAGGTTTCCAATGAGACCTTGAAGTCCTTGAAAGTACTGTAATTAAAATCTGTCATTTTCAATTCCTTGAAAGTGTTTGCATCATGTTTTTTTTGGCATCAGAGATCCTTGAAAGGTTTTTGAAGTTTATTGACTTGAAAATATTACTTACTATACATACATTATGTACTTCATTATTATCTGCAACAAATGTCAGGACCAAATTATGTAGCAAAGTTTGATAGAAATGATGTTACAAAAATCACAACATCTGATGTACTTGAAAAACAAAAATTTCTATGGTCTTGGAAATCAAAAGTTCTACCTTGGAGAGTGCTTGATTTTCATCCACTGAAAAGTGTATATGAAACCTGGTGCACAAAGAGCTACGGACAGTGTTAATCAGATGTGCAGGTGTAGTTTACAGTGTTTGGTGACACTGCCGCAGTCTGATTGGTTGCTGAAACTTTTAGAGCTATAGTATTTTGTAAATGGGACCAAAGCATCTGTGATTGCTTCCCAAAAAGGTATTAAAAACTTAAATCTTCCTTTCTTCAGATAGCAAATGTAGATAGTCAATGAAACCTATATGTACCATCATAATACAGCACTGAATTCTAGCTTTGTGAAACGGAAAACTACCTGTCATGGAACAGAGATAGATTTTAATCCAGAAAACAGAGGCGGAAAACTGAAATTGGCATGTACGGAATGATGAAACCTTGTCCCCCACCGAAGTTGTTTTACAGGTCGTGACCTTCAAAATGGTACAGTTCACCTCTCGACTTTTGTAACAGGGTTACGGTAACAGAATCACTCAACTATTTTACTTTGAATATTCACTGTTTTTTTAATTTAATGTTAAGATAAGTGTAATGAATACTGTGTTTAAATGTTATCTTGGAGCAATCAAGTGACCCCTGAATATCTTACCAGTGTTTCTTTTTATTTTTTCAGGAAATGTCTGACGTGAAAGATTTCATCAAGAAGGCCGTACCAAAATTATAGTGTGATGCAGGATGGATCCTTCACCAGTTTGTCAATTTGATGTCTCCCGCCTCTCCTAGGCATCTCCACCTCTCCTCCTCTTGTTTGTCTCCTACAGTCCTTGTCACCAGTTAAGTGAACTGTACGTCAGGCAGGACGTAGCAGAATCAAAATGGTACACACCTTTCGTATCCGTAGTCTCTCCTTTACATTCTGAAGACCTTTAAACAAGTGGAAGCACTTTAATTTCAAGTAGTGATTGTGAAGTTAGTCACCTCTCACTTGGTGTTGGGAATGTAATGCCGTGTAGTGGCAGAGATCGGTGATACTGGTTGATAATGGGGGGGGGGGACAAAATCATGTTTTCAGTATAGCAAAAATCATAGCATATAGCGAACAGTGCTCATGAAATTCATCCATGTGTAATAACTTTGTGCAGCTGTTCTGGAAATGCTGTAGAGCAGGACCCAGGGCCGTGAGTCAGAGTTTTTCAAAGAGTTTAAGTCATAAATTAGTGAATACATTAGTGTCAATTATGTGGTGACGAGTTTTTTTCTTTACGTTTTTTTTATCTCCTTGTGGTTTCTGTCTCGTCAAGCATTGGTGATGATTTAGATGTCTCAGTGTCCTGTTTGACTACCATTGAAAAGGTTAAAGAACATTTTTTAGACAGAATAAATTGATTTTAAAGGAAGATAGAAGGGTCTGACTCCTTTGTTTTCTCAATACGATCCTCAACTATGAGTACAGCTGGGAAAATGTTCAGGAAATGATTCATTGGTGGAAATATTTTAACATAACACTCTTTTGTCAGCAGTTTAAGTACATGAAAGTTATTGGACAGTGAAGACCCACAGTTAAAAATGAAGATTTAGTCATAACCTTGATTGGATGCATGATTATGTACTATCTGGTTGGAGACTTCCTCCTAATTGTCTTGTATTCTTCAATATTATGTTTCTTGTTTTGATGGTTTCTTTCATAGTAGCATGTGGAGCAGTGTGATTACTTCAGGTAGTGGTGTGGTTCCTTTAGGTTGAGCTCACAAAATTTCTCTGTCTTCACATGAATACCTTTTCCAGAGCTCAGTGATATGACGATTTGGGTGGGTCGTACTTTCGTCATTTTACGCAAGATTGAAGAAAAGTTGTAAACTGCTGAAAGCTGTTGTGCAAATGAAATTCGTTGTGACAAGATAAAATTGAGATGGTAGGGTCCAAAATTTAGGCCACAGGGTCAGAGAAGCACAGACATAACGGGGACGGTCAGGCCGTGACTTGTGATGTGAACAAATGCGAGCTGTTCAGTGAACTAAAAATGTTTGAAATTCCAAGTAGGTTGGAATTTATTCTGGATTGTGAAGTGGTATTGGAGTTACAGAAAATTCCTGCAAAGATGGAGTATAGGTTTCGGGAGGGGGGGGGGGGGTGAAACTAAATGAATGTGGGGGAGAGACTAAAGGAGGATGGGGGGTAGACTCTTGGGGGGTTTTGCCGAGCAATTGTCAAAAATGAAGGCCAGTCAGATTTTGTAGCAAGGTTTTGTATTTAGGAAGGAATACTAGCATCATAATAGTTGACATGAAAACAACAACATATGACCTCAGTGTCCAGGTAATATTCTAGTCTCTCTCAGGATAAAATGTTGGAATATGGGTCTATATACTGCATTGAAGGTCGCAGCAGTCATGTCGGTTCCAGCAATATCGGTGTAGAATCTTCATGTAAGAAAACATTCCAAATTGTAGAATATTGAAGAAGGATTATCATTATTACATATGTGAGACAAATAATTGAACTTGTCAACCAAGTGGAATAAGGTTAAAGACTATATTCATCAATTGATCTCATAAAATGATCTTTGTTTTATGGCAGTGAAGTAGCAGTAAAATTCCTCAGGTGTGTAGAAGCTTGTAAGCTTACAAAAGGTGTAAGTGAACTATTACTTACTTTAAACTGATACATGTAGATGTTGGTAGGTGTTTGTAGCCTAGTCGTAGTCGAGGGAATGGAGGGGGGGGGGGGGGTATGTAGACTAACTGAGCCAAAGGGAGGGGGTACAGGTGATGGGAGTTGTGAATTTTGTAATGTGGTTGTGATTGATGAGGATCATAAGAACAATTGTTGATTTTGGTAACTCACTTTGTACTGCTGTGCATAAATTATTCCAGCATCACTATGTCCGTATTTAGCCTGTAGAAAATTGTGAACGTACGTTAATCATTTAATCAACATCAGGAGGTCCATTTCATTGTAATTGCATACCTTCCTGTTTGGTGACTGAGATAAGCCTGTTTGGCTACTTTCCCTCTGCCCTTGGGGGTACCAGGCTACTGTAGCTTGCAACTACAACTGGCAGTCAGTATCACATTCTTACGTAGACCTTATTTTGGTCCATCCTCATGCCAGGTGTAAGAACATTCAAAAGGATTGATAAGTACCCCAATATGAAATACTTTGAGTGAAGGTGTAACCATTTTGATAGTCAAGTATTAAAAGGTCTCTTTGCTGGTGATCTAAGGATCATATTGTTGGTAAACTGGATGTTTGTTCCAAGAATTCCGTTGTCTGACCCATAGCATTTGACCTAGGATCACATGATCAGATCCGAGGATTGTATGGTCAACACCTCATGCATGTAAGGGAAGGATCACATGGCAGAACTCATATGTTGTGATCTGATCTGTCGTGGTCAGATTCTTTGCTTGTTCTCCTAGCTTTGCATGGATGAGACCTGGACATGTGGTCTAATGATCCTTAGGTAAGACACTCGGAATGTGATTCAAGGATCAAATGGTTCGACCATGGAAAGTGATTTCTCTGTTACATGGTTGGACCTTTAAGCCACAAGATCTAAGAATCACATTGTCGTAGTGAAACATGGAAAAAGAATTTTATTTTCCAGAATTACTTTCACCCCAAAATTTGGGGGCATGATTATTGTGAATATCTAGCTATTATTTTGCAATATTAGTTACAGTTATTCCAGTAGGAGTTATTTTAGAAATTTCGAGGTAAATTTGTCTGAAGTGCGGTGGGGGGCTTACTTCAAGGAAAGTGAATAGTTTAAAGTTGAAATGATAAGTAGAAATTCTTGAAAGGAAGTAGACTTTCCAAAAAATATCAATAGAAACTGTTAATATTCCTTTGCATGCTTGATCTCACATTACGGAAGGTGATTGACATCATTACCGAAGGTGAGATACGAAGGAGCAAGAGGTCTTGATTTACTGAATAAGGATATTTGCGCCAGTCTAGCGATTTGTTGAATTGGCTGAAGTAGGAGATGTTGGGGGATGTTACAAATCTTCGGTGATTACTTCTTTAGCCACAACTCAACAAAGTATGTTAATGTCATCGTCAAATAAGTTTTTTTTTTTTTTCAGATTTTGGAGTATGTTTGAAGAATTAATGACAGTCTGACATGCACAGCCAGTCTCTCTTTCCTATTGCAAAGCAGTATTGAGTCAAATGTCCTGTTAAATATGACGTCAGTTAAGTCAGTTTGAATGCAATTTTCACTAATACTGCTTATCATCATGTCGAGGGTTGTTTAATAGCCCTTTCAGTATTTAAGATCTACTGTGTTGTGATCAATTGAAAAAAAAAAAAAAAAATACTATAGCTGCTAGTGGGCAGTTTTTCTTTTTTGTCAAAAATGACGTCAGTCCTTGTTAGGAGTGCATCTATTATAGTAAATACCTCAAGACCAATATTATCTGGTTAAAGACCAATACGTTCTAGAGCAGTACATGTGGGTGTCTCATTTCAAACGTAGTAATCGTTGTTCACATCTCAGGATGAGGTATTGCTGATCATGGAGCTGACTTCCAGCTCCCTGACCTCATCATTGACCCCATTTTGTGGTAAAAACTGCTACACATTGTGTGCTACCTATATGAGGGGGGGGGGGACTGGTAATACAACATAATTTTTATTACAGGGAATTATATGTAAAAGATTAGCAATGTCTGTTTAACAGAGGTAAATGTCTGTGTTGATATTGAGAAATTATTTCATGTTGTTTTTTTTTTCTCTTCAGAATGAGTGAAATTCACAGAACATGTAAATCGAGTCGGTGATAAATTATTCTAGGTGTACAGTATATTGGCCTACAATAAACTTGCCCATTAGAAAACACTCTCCGCTTTTTCTTTTCATAATGGCAAATGCAAATCAGGCGTACAGTAGGTCTTCTTTCATTTGATCTGAAAGGCAAACGTATGAAAACTACAGAATATCAGAAAAAAACCTATCCATATTGCTCTATTAGCAATGTATGTTAGGTGACTGTGGAAATACCACTTTCATTTTGCAGATGATCTGCCATTTTTGCATTTTTTTTTTGTGGGTGGAGGTGACAACTTTGATAATCTTTTGCCGGAATGCAGGTTCGTAATTTCACTGTTTTCCTTATTCTTGTTTAATGTTGCTTATCAGCCCCCTCCCCCCTCCCAAACAAAGAAAAAGTGTAGGCCAACTTGTAAGTTTTATTAAACATACATCCTAACACTGAGGTGTTTAGGTAGGTTGAACGTTTTGCGCAGTCCAAACGTGGCAGAGAAGAAACGTCAATTTTAACAGCATATGCAATTGACGGCAACGAAACCAATGATTTTCAGGAACGTCTGCCTACCTTGTGAAACCTGCTACAAGGAATTGTTAAGTTTTCAGTTTCCAGCTGCGTTTGCAGGTATTTTCAAATAATATGAATGAAAGTCGGTGCATGTAACTTGAAGTGGAAAGTATTTTAACAGCACCCATGGCCATATATGTAAGCCCATACGTTCGCAGGGTGCAACACATGCAACAACTTGGTTTTTAAACTCCGGGTATTATCTTCTTGTTTGGAAATTTAGTCTGCAAGGTCTAAACGATAAACCGTTCGCGGGAGGCAACAAGGTGATTGGATCATTATATGGAACAAGAGCAAAAGTTCACAGGCAAACAAAACCACGAGATGGAGAAACCATTGCAATTCGGTTTTACTTTAGGGGGGCGGGGGATTTCATCATGGTTTTGATTATTGGCTTTCACTTTTCGTAAACTTTGTCAGCTGAAAAGAAGCGACTGGTGTTAAAACGCATCCACACACAAATAGCCAAAGCTTTTCCTTGTTCGTGCAGAAAGCACCGATTGCAATAAGTGCTATTGTCCATTTTATTTGAAACGAAACAAATTTATTTGCGTGCTTCCTCTTCGTAACTTAACTTAATTGTCTCATGTCTAACATTTCTAGGCCAACTCCAATCAAAAGCGTGCAGGGGCAATATTTCGAAGGGGAGGGGGGATCCTTTCTCGAATTCGAAATTTTTGACCACGTTCCCCGAAGTTTGAGTCTCAGCTGTTATTCTTGCACCGTCAATGGGGTCACAGTTTTGTTTTCGACGGTAAGTTTCAAGGCGAAACGGAAATACAGTACCCCTCCACCACAATAGGGGACCCAGGACTTAAATTTGAGCTTGGGGTTGTTTTCAATGGTAAGTTACAAGGCGAAACGGAAATACAGTACCCCTCCAACACAACAGGGCACCCAGGATTTTGAGCTTGGGGTTGTTTTCAGTGGTAAGTTACAAGGCGAAACGGAAATACAGTACCCATCCACTACAACCGGGCACCCAGGATTTTGAGCTTGGGTTGTTTTCAGTGGTAAGTTACAAGGCGAAACGGAAATACAGTGCCCCTCCACCACAATAGGGGACCCAGGACGTTGAGCTTGGGGGAATGAGAATTGTGAAAGACTAAGTGGACTAAGATTTTTGGACACAATGATGTCTAAGATCGCAAGCATGAAATCGCCCGTAAATGCAGCTATGCGCTACTTAAAGGGCGTAATTTATTCTCTTGTATGTCTAATTTGTCCGAAAAATTCAGTATTTTTTCCCCGAATTTGGAGGAATTTTCCCCTTGCTCAACCCAATGCACTGTACGCTCATGACCAACACTCTAAATCCACTATGGTCAAAATTGATCATAGATTGGCCAACTATGCACCGACCCAAAATATGGTCAAATTGTTACACGTAATTTACGTTGACTAAGTTGACCATATTTTGGGTCGGTGCATATATAGTTGACCAATCTATGGTCAATTTTGTCCATAGTGGATTTAGAATGAACTCGATCTTCGTCAAGTTCAGCTGTTTTTATCTCACTTGTACCATACTCAGGGTCGTAAAATTTCTTTACCCTTCTGAAAATGTCGTTTATAAAATGATGTCGTTTATAAAATGAATGACACGTGCCGCTTTGCTCAAGCTATCTGCTTCGAGAACAGTTTGGAAGAACATCGTGTTCTTCTGTATCAGCCTGACGTACAGTTGTGTAGGTTTGAACTACAGTTGGTGATTATGGAGGGTTTCCAAACAGTGATCCACTGAAATGAATTTGATCATTTTTTTTTAGAGTAACTGGTGCTGCACCTTGTCACATTGCACTGTCACACACTGTAATCTCCGGAAATGTGACTGTCAATAGAGAATATTCCAGTAACTCATATAACCAAGAGGACAGTGTCTAAAACAGTGTCAGCGATATAGTGTCTGGCAGTCTGTTAATTGATTGACAAACCGATTGAACTGGTAGCCTATCTTGTTGTGTTTTCACAAAACAATCTTTTAAAATAAAATGATATTTGAAACTCTTAAAATTATTTAAGTTACAGAGAAAAAAGAAAGGGAAAGTTTCAAAATCATTAGAACAGTTTTATCCATCGATTAAAAGCAGTACCACTTTCACAGATGCTTTAAAATTATGTAAAAGAATAATTACGTCAGTCCAAAGGATAGCATGCTTAAGTAAATAAAGTTTTACGTACCTTCTGTAATCAAATTATTCTTATTGTTGTTACTGGTTATATAAATGAACTGTAACCCAACTGGTAGTCTTAATAAGTAAAAATGTATATAATATAATAGATTTGTACGTGTCAGTTAACCGTCTCTTACCAACCATGTAGAGTCACGTAAAATGTTCCAAGGGGGCACCGAACATACACTTCCATGCCAGTCCAGGGAGCAGTGTTTTGTAAATCGATGACAAGTGATTTAACTGCCAAAATTTGCAAAAAAATTCCTCATGATGAAAAGGTCTTGGCAATTGATCGAACATGCGTTTTAAAGACGAAAAAAAACCTCCCAGCCTCTTCATTTACACTTTTGAGCCTATGGGCATAACAACTACAGACCCCTACCATGATATGAAAACCTAGGCAAATGATGTCTATTTGACATTTGGTTATTGTTTGTTATATGAGTGGGATAGAATCATATGGGGTGTAAAAATAACATCAGACGATTAGAATAGTAAAAAGCAAAGACTTCACTTTGTGTTAGTGTGGTTTTGAAAACAGATTGAGCGTATCATGATCAGCGGCACCTTCAGTCTGAATCTTACAAGGCAATCACTGTCGTTATATGTTCGTAATGATGGTATGCGGAAACATTTTGCAGTCATTTGAATGTTCTCACATGCATTGAATAAAAAAGACATTGTTTCATGTTTTGAATGGCGAAAATGTTCGCAATCATAACATACGTCAGAGAATCCGGCGCAATGATGCTGCAATGGTCACGTTCAGTTAGGCTGCACCGATGTTGCTTTGTAACATGGTGTCATAGTGCTCCCTGGATTTCCGCTGTTCATCTACATCAGGCGTCAGCAACCTTCGGGACGCTGGCCAACTTACTTTTTGGCGAATTAGCGGAGACAAAAAGGGATAACTTAAATAGCTAGAGGCGAGGGGTGCACGGGGATTTGATATTACAGACATGCGTGCATCACTAGGAGTTCTCGACAGTATTGCACATTGTGCGATTTTGACTAGTGCTCTCCGGGGGGCCGGATTTTTGACATCGGCTTGCCGGTTTTGGCCCACACGCCGTAAGTTGCCAACCCATGTACACAATAACACTAAATAAAGATGGGCATACAAATATATACAGAAGTACCACCATGTAACACATTATATGACCCTTATGCCTAGTGCACCCAGCTGCATCCTGGGTGATGGCACAACACTTTCATCAAACTCGGTGAAAAAATTAGCAGGATTTATAACACACCAAGATATTGGCTCAATTGTTTTGTCCAGTGCAAATGCATTGCATGGTAGGCTTATAATTTATGAAAACATAAGAAAAATCACTAACGTTTAGGATACTCTTGAAAAGACGTAGCCTAATGTGAACTCACTTGACATCCTAACTTTAATGTAAAAAGTGCCAATGCAAGATGTCTGTGTATACGTAAGCAGTTAAAAACAGCCTGGTTGTATGATCATATCGATAGATTACAATACTAAATAAACGACCGTCGTATACTCAGTAATATTCCAAACAAACATATTAGAATGATTTCGGACTACTGTTTGGTCTTTGATGAGTTTTAATTAATGGTACGTCCGTCCACAATGTTTCGTTTTGTTGAAATATCAACCAAACTTGATCAATTTCAAATCACGTTCAAGAAATATATTTTGTTTAAAAAGGCACCGTTACTTGAAGTAAGATAAGATAATGCAACATTAAACTAGTTGTCTGATAAAACGGTAAAGCCATATAATAAAATTTTTAAAAACATATGAATTTAAAGTCTCATTCTTAATCATTCCATACACATTCGCTGTTCTTTGTGCCTATTTGCATTTTTTGTTTTTGCATTTGCCAGCGGTGCCTTTTTGAATCAACTTGAGACAACAAATGGCTACCTTTGAACATCGTGGCAGCCTTTAAGAACGGTTAAGGAATTTCTTTGAAAAGCTGCAATATTCATTTCCAATGTTTACCTCATATTCCCAAGATACTAGTAATCATCCATTTCCCAGTTCTACTTTCTCATCTTGTTTGAAGATACTTCAGTTTTAAGACAGAATAGACAGAAGTCACCTGAAGAAAATAGAGTTACCATGGTTTGTCTATTGCACTAAATTAGATTATAACCCTGGAAGCCACAAACATTTATCACCCGATGTAATATTACTTACATACAGGAGTTCGGTGTGTTAAAAAAAGAAAAGAAAAAAAAAAGGAAACTTGAAAAAAATATATATAATCAGTATGGTTGACAAACATAAGTCACAGTGAAATTCGGATAGTTTTGTTTCCAACTAGCATCACTAAGTAGTGGCATCCATGCAATACCACTCTAACATACGAACGCTCCCACGAACCATGTTCACTGCACGGACATTCACCCTTCTACAGAATGGGACAACCTTATTCCTACCGACGAGGAAATCCCGAAGATGCATCCCTCCCCAGTTCTTGACGTCTGTCCATTTCGGTAATTTCGTTTTACCCTGGCCCGTCTCTGAAGAAGACTGCTTATATGACTCCGCTAACTTCCGACCTCTAAGATAAGAAATGAAGTAGTCAATGTTGTTGTAATATTCACGGCTAAAGCTGTAATTCATGTCAGTCATGGACAGAAAACGGCTCATCGTTGGATCTGTATCCATTGCGGCACGAAGTAAAAGTCTCTGTGGACTCTCTCGATCGACCGGATAATCGGCTCCATCCATCATCACATGCCAGTTAAAGGTTTCTGTCAAGAGAACAGCATGAGGATTGTCCTTGTTGAGAAATGGCTCTAGCGTCTCTATAACAGCACCAACTTCATGAAAATCGATCACATTCGATGCAAAAATACGATCAAACTGTCGATCATCGGCTGGGAGGAATTTGTCAAGGTTGAGGAAGTTTTGGACGAAAGTTTGCAATGTCAAGCGTTTGCTCTTCATCATGGTTGCTGTCATGGTTATGCAGTGGGTAGTAAACACGTGACACATTTCTGTTACCGAGTCACAATCGACTAGCTGAATCATATCTAAGTAATCCCAGATCTGAAAAGCAATGCAGTCACACCGTACACTATAGACAAGTGGAAAGTCAATTACTTCTCCCTGAAAAAAGTTCAATCGCATCGGACGACCGGTGAAGGTTGGATTGCCAAAGGGTAATTCTTTGTTGTGTTTGACTGCATTCGCTATCACACCGTCGTCAAGCCATTTACGAATTGAACGTGCGTGCCTCTTTGGTACTTGTTGGATATATCCGTTCAGACTCTCGGCTGCCAAAGGGTCTCTGGTAAACATTAATTTCCTCTGCTCTTGTATGAACGGTCCCAACTTTGTTCCCATTCCTTCAATCAGTTTCAACCAAGCCAGCCAAACCGAACGCAAGGATTGATACGACGTTGCACTAACACTGATCGCCCCTCGCGTTTCATCTTTCAGCTCAACGGAGTCCAACCGAATGAGGCGACTCAACATTTCACGGAGAAAGTTATTCTCTTCCTCCGATAAAAGGAGAGATAGCCATATTGACGATATGAGCGGAGCAATTTCCTTTGTGGATACACTGATCATGTAGAGGATCAAGACGTTTCTGGCCATCGCAAATGGATCGATGTCATTTAAGACAAACTTCAGATTACCTTTGAAATTTGCTGGTAGTGAATATATAGTTTGAATCATCTGACGGAGATCACCACACGCGGGAAGTAAAATGCGAAAGGTACCGGTGACCTCCGGTTTACTTTTCGCAGGTGCACTGCTTTTCGCCTCATTATTGTTCAAGTTGAGTAGATCATTCGCAAAAGAATTACTAAAGTAGAAAGGAAAGTCTTGAATGTATGTGAGTGGACGTTTCGCTGCTTGTTCTACTCTATTTTTCCAAAGTCGACAAGTCGTTTTGTGTTGACTCCAGTGTTTTTTCTGACAGTCGGTAGAGCAGTAATATACCGTGTGGCAATCTCCACACTGTAGGAAGATAACAGAAAGAAACGAAAGACAGTAAAAGACAAAAAAAAAGACAGTTAAAACAAAATGATTACATGATGCAACTCACGTCTATTTAAGAAAGTCAACAATTATCTGTAGGGTAATCTATTTTTTATCAAAGAAGGTCGCTTTTGTTTTACTTTCATTATTAAAAGTAAGTGTCATGTTCTTTTATTGCAGCAATTATGAGGTATTCATTGTAAAATCAGACATTGAAAAATGATATGATGACCATTATTTCTGCGCACCTTCGAAATGCCTTGCACTTCAAAACCTTTCATACATTTTTTCTGCCTTATTTCTAGGTCACGTACGCTGTATCGTTTATTGAATCTCTTGGTAGTTTTCACATAAAATAAGTTACGTATGCCTCGAACTTGACTTTGATATTTCAAAATAATAATTTAATTATTACACAGTAGACAAGCCTCCTCTTCCCTCCACGTGTCGTATTGTTCACAGTACGTTGGGTATCTGTTAACAACTTCCAGGCGCTACTCATGCAATTACTTCCAAAACTAAGTTTCTTAACTTCGATACGTTTGCAGTTTCTGTTTCCACAATTCCATAAGTTACAAAAATTAATATATTTCTCAACAGGTGAAAACTTCTTATTGGAGCTAGAATGACAAATAAGATTGTAAACTTCAACGTGATTATAACATATATGTACTTACATTGTACTTAGCACCAAGTTTGCTGCAATTTCCGCAATTTTTCCGGGACCAAGTTGGACACTCCACACTAGTGTGACGGAGCTGGTCTTCCTTATGACATTTAGTACTGCAATACTGCGCAATCTCACAAGAATTGCAAGTTACTATCTGTCCTGGCAGTTGAATGTGACATCGCCAACAATGTCCTGCTTTCGCATCCATGCTTATTGATCAATGTCCTTGAAAACAAAGATTTAAACATGTGTGTTTGTAATTTTCAGCTCCCTGGGAATCGAAATACTTGAACTCTTAATTCTTCCAATTTCTTCGAGTCTTCAAGACTCGTTAGCACAAAGAAAGAAAAAATAATAGTAAAATTACCGTTCGTGAGCAAATAAAACAAAAAATAAATGTAAGTCACCTACTTTATGAAATTTATTCCCTCCAGCTTAGTGGAGTATTTAAAAGTTCAACATCGCCTTGTGAACCTAATTATAGAATATTCTTATTTTAGATGGAAAAAAGCAACGTTTGAAAATCAATTTTATCTAGAATTCTAAGTGAATGCAAATACATATATGCACTAGTAATTTAATGAAGGTACTTGATTTATGTTTAGTATGTTAGCAAATAATGGTTTTCATTATATAATGGTTTGGACTACTGATACAACTAACTGTATTATACTTTTTTTAGTTGAGTCAATGAGTCATAGACACTCACCATGAAATAACCATAATTACAGGAAACGATCTGTGAGTAGCCAACACTTTACTTTTTCATATTTCTGTGCTATTTTCAAAGAGACCAAATGGCCGACAGTCTCGCTCTCTCGAGACTCTGCATGCATTGCATAACTCAGACTTACTTAAGCACCAATGTAATCACCTGCTATCAATATAAAAGATAGATATATTAGCAGCCTACGACTACGAACGGTGTTCTAAAGACAACAGTGTAGATATCGTAGTCAGTCATATCTTCAATACTCATATCGCATGAAGCATATGAAGAAAGTCAGTGTAAGTATTACGTCACTAAAATTTCCCATATGGATCTTCATTCATTAACTATGGAATCCTGGGTGAAACTTGCGTAAGGTCAAATTACTCACCCACGGTAATCAGAGCCCAAGTCGTCGTATCGCTTCTATATATGCTCTTCTGTTACACGTAGGGTGACCAACTCTTCGTATAGTAGGCCTAACCTTCTGTGGATAGAGTGTGGCTTGCCGCACCTTTTCGAGATGTGTCTGATATAGATTCTATTTAACAGTGCAGACAGCACTCACTGTATACTTGACCTATAGTTATTTATATATGTAATTTAGTATATAATTTATCTTAGTGTCATATATTTGGAACTAGGGGGACTTCCATTCCACGACATATAAACGTTATCAGACACATCAAATCGTACAGAACTTTATTTACTTTGTGCCACGCTTTATAATACTGAACCTCGCTGGCTAAAGTGTAATGATTGAAGCGACATTATATGGTGCAATCGGGAGTTTTCATTATGGAAACACTGCTATAGTCCCAACGTAACTGAGTATTGCTACATATCAAACGCATTTGGAATATGCACTTTGCACAGCAGTTTAAAATAGTAAAGCCCATCGCCGTACAGAAATGAGGCAATAGGGAATTTCCATCACTACGGGACTGTAGTAACAGGTATTTCTGTCCAAATGAGGCAACTATATACAGCATTATACTTTTCGAAACCTCGCAGAATAAATTATGAATAATAAAACAAAAAATAAAACCAAAAGTGCGATCCACGGATTTGTGTATCTCGATCATCGCCAACATGTATTTTGATTTCAATAAAGATTAAATACATGGCCGGCATATTGGGACTTCTAATAGTTTACTGCAACCACATGTAGCAGAGACCGTAGAGGAGGAACAGAATGCTTGCTGGTGTTAGTCCCGGGCACTGATTCCAAATAAATGCCAAATGTTCTTCAAACATAATGCGGTTAGAGTTAGGAGCAAGATATAATAGGATCCCTCTATGTGTATTTGCACATTAGTCTTCTACTTACCTGTGCAGGACCTGGTTATGTTAAAATTATTGTTACATTACCCACAGTGGCCAGTTCTGCTAAAATTGTTTTAGCTAAAGTTTAAAGGGGGTGTCTATTGACCCGAATGGCTGCTCTACTTTTTTTTTACCAAGCAAAAATTAAATTTCACCAGTTTACTATAAGAGTGATACACTGTATCTTCATTATTGTCTTCATGGGAAGGGCCTTGTGTATAATGCATATAATGCTCAATTAGTTCTCACGATATGGTGGAAATCCAAGTTTTGAGGCAAAATTGGCTTTCTCAAAAATCAGCACTGAGATTTCATTTGATTTACTAGTGCACTGGATTTACTATTTTAATATTATGTTGAATAATGTGTTCTCAGGTATATAAGTCCTTACAAATCTTTAATTTAATTAGACTAATAGTTCTCACGATATGCTGGAAATACAACTTTTAGGGGCAAAATTGACGTTTTTTTCAAGAATCAGTAAATTTCACACTCTTTATTCTAAAAGTAACATGCCTTTAATATGCATTCTCAGGTGAGTCCTTGCAAAATGTTGCATTAAATGCTCACATGTTTCTCCAGATATGCAAGAAATGCAAAATTTGGGGGCAAAATTGTCTTTTTTAAATATCAGCAAATTTCAATGGATTTACCATTGCAGTCATAGTATGTTGAACAATGTGTTCTCAGGTATGACCTTGCAAAGTTTTAAGTAAATTGGTCTAATAGTTCTCAAAATATGCTATAAATAAAGCATAAATTTAGCTGCTGCAGACTATATATACATTCTTCTTTTGGAAAATATCATCGAAATCTCAGTGAATTTCAGACTTATTTCTATTTCATATCCGTGACCCCACAAATAACCGGTAGAAAAATACCCCGTACAGATCCCCCCATCCCCCTTCATGGACAAATACCAAACCGGACAATCACTTTCCACGAGGACTATCATCTGAACGTTTTTACGCTATGATAAAGTACCCGGGGAGGCTACCGGCACAACCACGCATCTAGATAGCTACTCAAGGACGAATACCCCTAGAAAATACCCTCTGACAAATACCCTCGGTAAACGTGGAAAAGGTGAAGTTATACCTTGGTAAGTCCGATTGCGTCGATTATCTAGTCTGTTTTTTTAATCGCAGCCTTATAACATTTATTTGCTTCTTTAATTCAACCTTAAGAATAGAAAAGTGCCTGCTGCATCACAAACAATATTCACTAGCAACGAGGTCCTTAATGTTAGAAACTTATTTTGTTCCCGTCGATTTGTTCAAGTATGTTGGCATAACGGCTTAAATGTCGCAAAGTCACAAATTATACATCTTGAGATGTTAACTTAGAGTAAGTCGATAACCGCATGATTTGCAAAATTTTGTCGATAAAGCATGTCTTTCGTAACACGTTACCTCGACAATTTGACAAAGTTTTCCGAAATGTCGAGTTAGCTCAAGTCGCTATCTCTACAAAATGCAAACGTCTTTCGAGATAACAAGTTATTTGCAACACAGTATCTCGACAATTTGACAAAGTTTTCCGAGATGTCGAGTTAGTGTAAGCGACATCTAGCATGTCCCTTATGCATGTCCAGCGTACATGCTGATGAAACAATACAATAAGGAAGAGGCACCGTCAGCTGAAATCCCCACAAGCTTATCGATAACACCTCATTAAACCCCTTTACGGTACTCAGTAACACTATACATATTTATGTTCATCATGTATACCCTTTACCAATGTGCGAGGAAAGTGAAAAAAGATATAAATACACTGACAGGGTAAACATGAGAAGAGCATAGGAGGAAGTAGCTTCATCCATTCTGGTAGGTAGTGCACCATTTGAAGAGAAAACAACAGTGCGAACAACGGTACTGTAGTCGTATATAAATAATAGATATAAATAATGATGTGCTAATGTCGTAACAATACCAATTTTAGCGCCTATAAACCAATAATGCTGTCAAATTACCAGAAGTCCTACATGAAAATTAAATATCCATGACCGTAATTTAAGCTCTTTATAAAATGGCAAGTATCTGAGATGTTTACAATTGCAGTAGTTACCAGAGAGTTATCTGTTGATCTTTTTACGTAATCAGATGAAAGAACAGTTATAAGAATATAACATCTTATCAAAATCCCTAAAATATTGCAAAGGTAAATTCGATAACATGGAAAAAGAAAGTAATTGATTCACAGCGAATGGTTTAATCAGTAAAGCATTTCAAATTTCAAACGGCAATGATTTCTTCTTCAAAAAGGTGAGAGCAAAGGTTAAAATGGCATTTTAAAGTTTCAGCATAAATAACAAAGTTCAGAACTAAGAGGCTTACCTTCTCTAACACTCCACTAAACTCCCCTTTATACTTCGTAAGACAAACAGTATTAGAACGTCAGAAGAGTCAAAAGGCCTCGACTGACTATCAAAAGTCAAAACAGAAGTTTCATAGATGTAGTTTTGAATAAATTCTCAATTTTGTATCCAAGATTACATGTCAACTGTTGATTTCCCTCCCAAGTTACATGTATCACGATTACATTATTCCTTATTAATTATTACCAACGGCTTTTAAAATGACGTATGCCCGCTTAAGGTTAACATCATATTAGCAAAATCACTGCTGAATGGCTTATTTTGATGGAAATAATCTTTGCACTGGAGACAGATCCAAAAAATTATAAACTGTAAATATCTAAACCAAACCGTGGATGAATTGTAACGATCGGGGCAAGTTACCATGATTTCAAAGCTTAATTGACTCTAAACTTTAGTTATAGGATTTGTTTGAGAAAAAAATCCATCAATCGTATCGTCAATTTGATCAAACAAAGTCAGATACAATGTCTCTGATGACTTTGTTATATATATAAAAATAAAACAGTTTGAATGCGGATTTCTTTGTGACTTTGAATCCGTTGTTGTTTTTCTCAAATAATTCTCACGAAAATTAACATACACGTCAATTAACATGACGTGATTTTTCTATTGTTTAAGGAGGGTTGAGACGCTCAAACCATAAAAGCTCTAACTCCTTTTCCTCACACACGACTTTACTCTCAAATTAGAAAAAAAAAATGGATATATCAAAATAACCCAGTCACATTTGTAACAGCAATACCACAACTATAAAAAAGCACTTGTAAACGTGACAGTTTTGGATGGAAATATAGTGTGTCCTATGTCAAAAGTTTTACTCAGCTAATACTTGATCATGTGAAGAATGCTGATTTGAACTGATCTGAGCACGTGTATTCACATATCACACTAGTATCACCAGGAAGTAGTCTACATTCACTATGGATTTTGTGCTTTTGATCTCCGTATAAAGCGTAAAACATTTTCGTTGTTACGGCCGCTTTGTATTGGACAATCAATGTGGCACTCTTGTGTCAGATTTATATGTTTGTATAGACCTGTTCGCCGTCGGAAATCTATTCATGTCCGAGATGTAAACAGAGAATAGCAAAACAATTGCGACGAAAGTCTCTGTCTATATTTACAATATTGTTAAAAAAAAAAAAAAAAACAAAGACACCATCACCCACAGGAAAGGAGATTTTGACATAAACAATTTCCTTGGCCTAGCCTAAGGTTTTACGTTTGGGCGTTATGTAAACATTTCAGTTATGTTGGTTTATTTTTTCCCAAAACGTCATTGATATCTTTGAAATCCCGGTTTTACATAGGCTATACGATATCACATTTTTGTCGAACATGATAGCAGACTGTTTCACAATTATCCTAAAATAAATTATAATCCTCAGACGCCTAAGTTATTACGTAGACTTCGAAGTTGGTCGTCGAGCACTATTGAAAGCGCATGCTAGTATTTTACTCAATTTGAAGGTTTAACATCCCCATTGGTTAATTGGTTTAACATCCCCATTGGTTAATTGGTTTTACTTTGATGTTGCTTATCAAATTGCACAGGTTGAGCTCGAGTTGAGCAAACACCCGAGTTGCACTCGGGTGTTTGCCCAACTCGTTTTCGCTGACTTCTGTTTAGAGTGTACTTGCATATTAAACACAGTGCAAATACCAAGTATGAACGATTCTCATCTTACTGTACCATAAAATGGATATTCTGCAACAGGAGACGTATAACGTTTTGCATTTACATTTTCCTAATTGTTCTAAGACCAACACAATGTAAAAGGGAAAGACGTTTTAATATCTCAATAAAGTAAAGAGAGTATCGTAACCAATAGCAACCCTGATTCATTTATGCATCATAGTGTTTTTGTGAGCTCCAGTCTTTTGAGAGACTCAACAGGATTGGTTGGATGATTAGTAACAATGTCTTCATGTTGAAATTAGGAGCACTTTCTTCAAGGCGAGATCCACTTTAAGAATAAAGAGATTTAGAGTCAATTCTGCACACAAGTTTGTTCAGAGGAGGAATTCTTCAAACCAAGATGAAGATTACTTGCTGCTTTTGTGTGACGGGACTGGTGTTTCTCTTTGGTGAGTGATATTACATTTTAAAGCTAAAATTATAGCACTTGGAATTTGTTCCGTGTCAATGATATGAGTGACAAATTGCAAAAAATCTCCACTTTGCTTTAAAAATCCTGAATCCTGTAGATATGGCAAATTGCATAAATAAAAGTAAAAATTAGGCTAACGATGAGGCTTCATTAAGGTTTTCCTGGTGCAAAACACATTAACATAAATCTTCTTATATTTTTGAAAATTATAAGTTATGGTATAAACCAGTGGTGACTTCACAAGTGTATACGCAGATGGCATCATGATGGTTTGCATTAGGACAATCGCTTGTTCCAAGAACAACAATTATAGGACAGAACGGTTCTTGTGTTCTAGCAAATTAAGGAGAGATTCGTAACCAATAGAATCATTATTTTGGCACTTATTACGCTGAATTACAATTAGGTTCGACATTTATGAAACTTTAAATATTGTAAAGTAATTTGTATATAAACATATAAGAGATGTATCGTAGTGAATAAACTATTCTCATTTTCTGATCATGTTAAAAAAAATCATAACTTTCTCTTTTCTTAAATAGTCCCTACATGTCACCTTGTTAAGACCTCTTTAAATTTCAATATGTCGAAATGGAGATGAACAACAATAATCTCTTCACCATTCATTATACTTTACAAATTATACCAGCATTTCTTTGACGTACTGTACGGAACCCAACATGAAAAAAAGAGTTTGAAACAATTTTGCGTTGTTGTTTGATCGAAGAAGTGAGTGGAAAATATTTTTTGAATGATAATGAATTTATCATGGTGTATAAACATCGCCATCCCGTTTCTTTCTTCGTGGTATTTTGTAACTTCTTTTAGAGTCCCTATAGTGATAGCTAAGACCTCTTTTTGGATCGACCCTAAGTTACGTTTTCGTTTTGTTTGTCGTTTCCCATCAAAACTGGGGCAACCTCTAGGTATCACCTGGGAGACGACTGAAGGAACGGACTCATTTTGAAATTAGAAACCATAAAAGTTTCCAGGTTGATGTGAATTCTTTCCTTTGATAAGTCGAACTGCAATTCCAGATACTTTAAATACACAATGATCATCGCAAGTGTTACATAAACTGAATGAGTGACTACAATTTAGCTACAAAACCCCAGCACAATTACATATCTTCGGGAAACTTGAAAGAACCAAGGTAATTGTCTTTGTCTTCTCTATGACATCTTCAAGGATCTGAAAAGCAATTTCAGACTTTCCACCACCATCCTTTGTCCAGGTTAATTCTGGACACTATGTAAACCAAAGACCAACTAACAATAAATCACCCCGATACATTTATTTTAAAATCATGTTTTATTGGTAGTGCTCAATTTTTTTTCCACTATGTGATACATGCCATATATCATGTACTTCTCAAACAGCAAGAACGGACTGTTATAAATGTTTTCCTTAACTTAGTTATATCTCTGATTGTACAATTACACGCTCGTCAAAAGAAAAATAAACTAACCTAAGAGAAATTGATATGTTGTGAATTAAAATATATGACGACAATGACCTGATTGTTTTCTTTAGCAAGATTTCCAATATAGTTACGCTGTTTACATTTAAGTAAACGTCTCATGGCTGATTTACATGTGTGTGCGGTGTGCCTAATGTTGTGTTTTTTTCTTGTACCCACTGGGTTTATTTTCATCTTCCAAGAACAAGAACTACTGTATAAAGAAAGAATGCTGCTAGTATTGGCCTATTATTATAGTAAGTCAATGGTAATCCTCATTAATTTCTGCAATATTTTGAATCTGCAGACAGTTTATTCAGCTATAGCCGGTTAGCACGCTTGATGCTGATTAAATGTTTACATCGCAAATACTATAAAATTGCAAAAAGCGCAAAGGAGAAGTAGAGAAACACTATCAAACCGAGACTAAATCACTCTCTGTTTTTGCGTGGCGGCTACAAACAAATTAAGTGGACCTGGCCTATGATATACAGTTCTATACTTAAAAAGAATTCAATCTGATGCAGTCCTCGAAACTGAAAAACGAACCTTTTAATATTTTTTTATCAGGTATAGTTCCAAAGTCCACCAATTCTGATTCGATACATCGCCAATCGACAGGAAACGAAGGTAGGTAGTACTCTGGCAGTTGGAATAAGAGCTGCAGTAAGAAGGAAAATATTGAAAAAAAAAGTATATGAAATATTCAAGATAAGATCTAATATTGGCTGTTTCAAGGATACGCAATATCGAACGCATTTTTGAACGCATTTTGAATAAACAAATAGCCCTTTATGTATCACTCCTTACGGCTATCATTACTTCTCTCGAAGCAGTTTATTGATGTGTATTACTATGCATCTAGCCCTCATAAGGTCACGTTTTTTATCCTTAAAGAGTGAGTAGAATTAATAAATGCAGACTATTAGAGGGAAATGAAGTATTAAATCCATTAAATCCTTTAAATGTCACATTTTCTATAATTTTTATATTCGACATAGTAGTAATAATACCATACTAACATAATCCATTTTTTGTTTCTGATCCTCTTCTAATTTCCGTCATTTTTTTTTTGAGGGGGGGGGGGAGCTTTGCATTATTTCAATAAATCTACAGATAAATCTACCAGTTTTCACAGAAGTGAAAATTTTCCCATAGTTTAAAAGCCCAATCAAAGCAACGGGATAGATGTCTTATCCAAATTTATTGATGCACTCAACTTTTCGGGTTGGCTTTTCACGTGGACTTAGAGTAAGTAGTGGAAAGATCATGGAAGTGTAGGCCAAAGGTGGTTGGTTGTTGTTACATTAATTTATATAGATGCATGCAATTCAGTATTAATAACTGTAGAAGTCGTAGTACATGAAAGTGAAAGAGTAACTTGACAATCAATGTGATTCAATTATTTATTCTTAACACAGCAGAATTTTATACAAGAATATTCAGGAACTTTCAAATTGTGTTATTCCGCATCACACGATATTACAAATTTCATCAATACGTTGCCTACTTCATACTTTAAAAGTATTATCTCATGACAGTTCCGCGCCCTAACATCAAGGATGTTCAGATCTCTCACATGTGTGCATTTTGAACATCTGAGGTTTTATGATTTCATAACTTCATTTGATTGTTTCAAGCAGCGGAGGATAAAATAAAGATAATGTAGGGTTTCTGAAATGGTAATTAAAGCATGTGCAGACCAACAGGAGACCCCCTCCCTTCAAATTACGTCACAACGTATCATACGAACTAGTGAGGGCGCTAGAAAGACAAATGTCTCCTTTGTAAGGGCTGTATTTTGGCATGTGGCACAATGATTTCTTCTTGTTTGGGTTGTTTGGCAACATCAGTGTCCTTATTGATACGTTATTGGTCATCATTTATGACAAGTAATATGTGTGTATTACAATCAAGTCCAGGTTCTGTGAGAAATGTAAAGAAAAAGAATGGAAATAAAGCGGCAACTCAGACAATACTTCTCACATCTAAATCATCTTTCAAATGTTTTTTTTTTTGGTTGAACAGGCGATAAAACTACCACCGCAACAAGTGGTGTATACACAAAAGAGTACAGAGAGCTATCTGACACAATCAAAGAAGATGCAACTTCGTCAAGCAGAGACACCACTAAAGGAGTCGACTGTTTTGAAGTTATTGGGAATAAAAGTTTCCGCATAGAAGTGAGTTTGCCTTGATCGTCTGAATAGTTAAAGAAGAAATGAATCTCACATTTTTCAGTATCATATGATAATTCATTCTTGGTCACAAAACAAAAGACTTGAAAATGGTAAATTTTTCAACTAATTATTCTTTCTTTTTGCCGTGTTTCTATATTTAAAAATTGAGGAAGATAGAGCTTAGACGTCTTCCTGTTTAATAGTGTCTGTACTCAAACAGACAGATCAATGCACAGAACTACTACCTCATTGATAAGCAGAAATAACATTTGGTAGTGGGAAAAATAATTTTTTGTTCTTTCAGTCTTGAATTAAATTTTATGACAAATCTTCGTTATGCATTTCTCTGCAGAATGGCTCGTCTACAGTAAATGCCAATTGTACGAGGATAATTTCTTGTATAAATGGAACTGTAGATGCTCGACAGATGTATAGTTGTAGTCTTCATGCTGTCTGTGAAGTACGAAATGATGTGCACAAGTGCTACTGTATAAATGGTTACCATGGTGACGGGGAAACTTGCACCTTCACCAACTGCCTGGATGCCGTTAATGCTGGCTACAAAACTAACGGTATTTACACGATCGCACCGTCTAACTGGGACAGACCCCCATTTCAAGTTTACTGTAATATGAGTGAAGGTGGAGGATGGAGGTAAGCAAAAGATAAAATCGTCTAACTAATTTATATCTGTCCAGAAGAAGACACCAGGAAGTAATTTCCCTTAATGATATAATATGGCAAATGAAAGTAGAACGAATTCTCGAACGCACATGAATACAGTCATACACGCTATTAAAGTGCGACAGTAACAATTTTTTTTAGCAAAGTAAAGCAGTTTAAATAAAACAAATATCACAAAATAAGAAGTCAGTTTCATCTCTTTGTGAGGTATCATGTTATAAAAAAAAACCTTCCATAAAAATCCACGCAATTTGCAGCCTGCCATACAGAAAATAAAACGGAAGAGAAAAGCCATATAATGGAATCCCCAACGTCGCAGGTGAGAGTTACCTATAGGTGTGAGCAAGTTAGGCTGCCTCTGATATATGTTTTGCCTACGTTGCCAGCTAGGGTTTTGTCAATAATATTTTTTTTTTACGAAAAAAAAAATGTTGTTGGTTCGTTTTCTTGAAATTCGAGACCTAATAAAAGACATGTGAGGCAGAGAAAACATGTTACCGTATGTGCTCATTATCAGCTTGGAGCGTTTCTTAACTGCTTTAGCTGCATACGCAATACACATATACAAGAGCAACGATGACGAATGCACTCCTTAGCTCGTGTGTATGCCTAAAAACGACGTCACATGGCAATGCCGTTTTCAATCGTGGTGACCTCAGTTTTTCGTTTTGATGACTAGCAAACAGTATACGAAACACACAATTTTTGAGACTTTACAAGATCTTAATCTATTAATTTTCTACTGATAATTAATGCTAGATACACCAACTACAAATTCTGTCTACGAAATTGGAATATACACAGGCAATACTATTGTCCTTTAAGACAATTATGTCCTACCGTGGTAGTTCAGAGATTCTTGCCTACCGGTAAAATTTCAAACTGTTACACTTAAATAACCAAAGTTAGTAGTATAAAATAAGAAAAAGCTGTAATTATCTCATCACCCTATAGGGACTAGATGAGATATTGTAGTCACTTGGCTAGTGGAGCTGTACATTGTACCGTGCACCCATGGGAGAATGGTTGCCATAGAAACGCTTGGAGTGGGTGAGTAGCGACACCCCAGGGGTACCCCATGGTAGAGTGACCATGGGTACAGGAGGGTCCTGTTGGGTGGTATAAATGAAAACGTGTCCGTGCCAATGTGTGTGAGTGCGTGAGGGTGGGTGTGCGTGTGTGTGTGTGAGTCCGTGTGTGTGTGTACTAGGAAACCCCCCAAAACAGGTAAATATGAAAAGAGGCGTTATCACCAGCCAAAATATGAAAAACTTGTTTGGTCCACATTGGAACGGATTTAACTTTTGGGCATTTTCAGAAGATGTGGTTGGTTGTCTCAATTTCATTGCATTACTGCCATGGGCAGATATTAACACTCATCCCACAATAACTGATCCTTCTCCCAGTATAAAGAACGTTATGTGATAAACGATATTGAAAATCGATTAGTTTGTTATCACGGAAGATGTTGAACGTTAATTTCCATATGGTATCCCATGGAAATGTGAATTGCTTCTTTATTGCAGTAATATTGACATCTTTGGGGTCAAGGAGTTAAACAATAAATACATTTGTTACTAACCGATGAATGAATGAGATTATTGTCTAAGTTATTTAGCTTCTCAATGACCGCACTAGCATAATGTAGTGTACGTGGACAGATCTCAGAATTGAGCTTCAAGTTCTACTAGAGGAAATTGCTTGACAAGGAAAGACCAGTGAGGGCAGTGATTGAATGAATTTGAACATCATTCATTAACCAAGAATGATGTATCGGTCTAACTAGCAAAGCATCGACGTTATTTATAAAATTATGGTATGCTGAAACGTCCCTGAATTTTGTCTCTCGTGATGACCTGCCCTGAACGAGAGCAGGTTTGTTCTCGCCCAAATGAGAAAACAGCTTTGTTAACCTCCTTTATCACGTTCTCGAGAACACGAAAAAATAAGAACGACAAAGTAGAAGAGTGGATAGATGACCATGTTTGTCACAAGTACATTGGCAAGTAGTGCCACATGTCTCCTACTCCTTGTCCTAGTGATATTGGCGGTGGCCTTAACGTTTGAGATCAAAAAGCCTTCTTAGAGCAAAAAATCTTACCAGTGATTTTAATGGATGAATTACTCCAAAAAATATTATTGGGAAGTTGTTGAAAGACGAAGCTCCCTAACTTCAAACCGCATATCTTTTTTTTTTTTTTGCAGATTAGCGGAGGTACTAGTTGCTTTTTAAAATATGTGGAATGCGTTCAGATACTGAATGACTTCAGCGCTATTGGTACCAACGCATGTGACAACATGAGCATACTGAAGAACTTTTATACATTTGCCATTACCACCAGAGACTCGAAAGCATCGCAAGAACTGATGAATGTCCCAAAGTTTTCAAAAAATAAAACGTAAAGAGATGGAGACAGAGGGCAACTTTGTCTGACATCTCGTGAAATTGGGAAGGACTAGGAAGATTTCCCTTTATAACTAAACGTCTTTGAGTATTGCAAGACAAAATAGAAACCCATTTTCTGAATTTTGTACCAAACTTGAGTTAATCGAGAAATTTCGTTAGTTAAGCCCTAGAAGCTTTGTCAACCGAGACGAGGGCACAATCGTTACTCTTGATCATGACAGAACAATCAATAATATCTCTTATTATAAACATATTATTATGGATTGATCTCCCAGGGACGGAACATGTTTGACGATCATTAACAATCACTGATAAGGCTTTGGCCATTCTGAGTTGTAAAGTTTAAGCGACTAGTTTGTTATCAGTGCACGGCAGCCTGCATGGACAGAAGTTCGAAGGACCTGTCTCATCGCCACTCTCTAGAAATGGGTAGAACACTAGTACGCATTTTCTATTCTCTAAACAGGTTGCATCTAACAGGATCTACGGATATGAGGGGGGGGGGGGGGCTATGATTTTACAGCTGATAGACTAGTCGCTGTTCTGATGTTTTAGCTGCCATACGTGCTTAAATAACTCTCTCTTTTTCATACTTACTGTGTTTGACTGATTTTGTATGGTGTGCGAAACGGGTTTTGAGTTTATCCCCTGTCATCCTTATGTATGATGCGGTGACTTCTAGGGTTGTGACGTCGGCTTGGTAGACCACACTTGAGGTCATCTAGTTGCCGTTGACTGGGACATTGGCCTTGACTCTGCCACAGCATTCATTAACTGCTGGGGCTGATGTATGAAAAGTACCACGTATGAGTGTCTTGTCGTGTGATTGGAGGGTAGACCTGATGTTTTCGAGTCAACTGTAGCTTAGCTTAACCTTATTTATGTGAAAAAAATGTTGTGTAACTGGTTGTCGAGTGGAAATTGGCTAATATTTTTTGAAAACGTTTGGGCGTGCAATTTTTGAGAACTGACGGTTGAGTCGGATAATTTGTGGCTTAAGATTTCTCTTCTTTTCTTGCGCTTTATAAGAACCGTGTATTATTATTATTTTTATTATTATTATTATAATTATTGTTATTATTATTATCATTATTCTTCTTCTTCTTATTATTATTATGGGTGGACGTTAACGTGTCTTGGAACACATTTTCTTTCAAGGGGTTGTTGTGGTGTTTTGTGGGACTAGATTCTAGAGTTGCATTTGTGATTTACAGTCGTGGTGTGACTGTCCCGCGGCAAGTGAGATGTTACAAGAGGGAGAGAGACGTCAGAACAGAAATTCCAGAGAGATGTTCGATTAAATGTGGTCAGAATTCCATTTATTAAGTGATTTGAATCGAACGCTTAAACTTGATATATCAAGTTGACGATGGCGATTGGAAGCTGAGATAGTTTACATGTCGTTGACAAGATAGTTGGCTTCTGAATCAAAGACGACTTCTAAATAGATAGCGTCTCACCTTGACCCTTTCTGCGTTCCATACGGTGTCTCGTGACGTTCACCATATACAACAGTACAGCTGTGCAGCAGTGTCGAAAGACTCTTCGTTGTAAGAAAGTAGTGATATGCGTCTTCTAATCCTTCCGGAAATTTGTTTGGTGACCTACGGGGTCGTATCAGATTTTACTGTTACTGTTTTCAAGAGGATACTGTGTCGATCGACATTTTACATATATGACAATATACGATTCATCTACAAACGTTTTAAAGAGACTAATCGTTGCAACAGACCTATTAAATACAGTTATATGTTCTAAAAGAGCAAATTGTTACAACTGACAATGTAAAAAATAACCGATATGCAGACTAAGACCTCTAACAAAACGAAACGGTATTCGCACTCAATGCGGTTCACATACCAAACAAATTCAAACTATGAATTACCACGTACGCGAGAAAATCTTATATTTTCACTCTCATGTACAATTGACACGATAATCCAAAGTTTCCTGCCAAACTTAAAAAAAGTATAATAAAATCCATGATCTTGGATTGTTCATAATAATCTTGTATTATCATTTGACAATCCGAGTTTATAAATTCATAGTAAGATTAAATAAATGAATAATCAAATGATACTACGAAAATCGATTGAATATTATTGAACTATCGGTCGATAGTAGAAAATAACGTTGATAATCTGCATGTGACATCTAATTTAAAAACACGAAATTCGAAGAGGATATTCTTGGGCAAATGTCTAATAATCATAATCAATTTATATGTCTACCGGTCAATTTGTAACACCTTACCAGAATGTAACAAACTTGGTCCAAAAATGCTACAACGTTTGCTCAAAATGTAACGATGTTGAAATTTGGTTTAAAAAGTAACAAATTTCTGCCCCAAAATGTAACCAGATGTAGAGATTAACATGAGACCATGTTGAAAATATCAAATATGGCCACCATATTTCTATAAAGTGCCATAATATTAATTCCCTTTTTTAATGTCCTTTTTTTCCTAATTCGCTTTATTTTATTTTTGCCTGTTGTTTTGTTTCCAGGGAAAGCCGGATGTTGAGCCACAGAGGCCTTGTTTCTCGCCTGACATTCGACCTTACTTGTATAGGTTTGACATTTAAAATGGCAGTGTTGTTTTCGATGCGTCCGATAATAAGGGGTAGTTTTAAGCATCGTATTCCCTGTATCACAGTAAGTTACGTAGGAACTCATGTAATCTAAAAGAGTCCGTTGTGTTTATAAAACCAAATAAAAGAGCAAATCAAAATGTTCTAAAAATTCTTTTTTTTTTGTCACAAATGTTTTCGAAGAATCACTTCTTCCTCATCAGGTACAGAAATATGTATAAAGACTGAAAATTCTTAGTCCATAGATAGAAAGGTGCAATATATACAGATAAATGAAAATGCAGAAAGGGTAGAGCAAGATCCTTGCTTATATAATTGTGGGGTAAGCGAAGTTGTGTGCTTCTTCATACAGAGAGCTTCTTTCACATTTAAAATCCGAGTTGCCAGTTGCTCGTATGAAACAGTTACTACTGTCAGAAAACCAGCGGCATTCTTCACATTTGAGTGTGTGGTCATCGATGCCTGATTTGTCAGATAGATGCGCTCTAATTCTGGTAGACAAATATCCTTAGGTCATGACAATGTACGATTCATTCTTATCACAAGAAATTTAAAAACATAAATGAGTATAAAAAGATAAAGGACATTTATCATCAAGGTGATTGGGGTGGGATTTTTCAATGAGAAATAATTACTGCCTTTCAGGTTTTAAATTAGATAAGGCATCTCTTGTTAATATCATCAAACCCTGCTTAGCAGGGAATTTCTTAAATTTAAGGTTGGGTATTACATCAGCAAAATCTTTGTCATTATCCTCTTATACTCTATTTGTAAGGATTCCAGTTTTGGGAAACTGTGAAAGTATACTGCCCTCATTTTAGAAGTTAAGAAAGTTCTTTGTTCTGTGGAAGCTTATCCAGAGAAACCCAACACTGGAAGCGTCCTTCGTTTGAGATGCGGAAACCCTTTGTGATGGACGCGTTAGTTTTGAAAAAGCACGTGGCCAGTGCAGACTTTGCCTTCTTGACTCCGGCGTTTTAATTTTTATACGTCGTTATCCAGTAAATGAATTACTTTGACCTGCTCGTAGAAGTGTTGTCAGAAGTCGTGTGGACTATAATTTATGCAGACTGTGTCTATAACTCTATATGTAGTGGCGTTCACTCAGTTGGCGAAAAAGGAAAAAGCATGAATGAGAGCATGAAGCATGAATATTCGATATTAGTATACTTCCCATTGGTCTGTTCAAAGAAGTACACCAATGACTTAAATGAAAACTGTCAACCACTACATTATCGTATTCTACACTTCCTGTTTTTATGTTAAAAGAATTTGAAATCATGTGGTGGAATTAACCAACTGAAACCTATTTATTTTCCCATGTTGTCTGAATAGTGAAATTAAAAGGCTAAGCCAAACTTTTGGAGATGAAATTTCCATATGTTTACTTTTTGCATACGCAGACAATGACTTGAATTTTAGCGGAATTCCAACTGAAGTAATTATTTTTATTGATAATTTTTGTTTTAAATAATCCGTTTCCATATTTTGAATAGATTTTCCTTCACTGGCATTTAGCACTGGTATTCCAACCTACGCGCTTGCACGAGTGAGGTATCGCTGGTCTTGGAAAGGAATGTAAAATAGAGCTGGTGCAATATTTCATACATTTCTTTAGATGCAATAGATATAAAATGTGGTGAGATAGAAAATTTTCACTGGTATTTCAGATTTGTCGACTGTCGTCGCTCTGACTTTTTCTTGTTTGGGTGGGGGTGGGATGAGACACCTCACACCCTCCCTGCTGTCACAGAACTGAATACAGACAGAATAAAAACTAATACTTTGAACGTTTTGTTTGTATAGCTGTATCAACATGTGGCTGGGTTTCCTAAGTAATTATTCGTTGTGCTGTTAGACGTCAATTTAAAACTTCACATTGACTCTTAAACAGTCTAAGCACACGGTCCTAAAATATTCAACCTAATAACTCATTTAAATGTTCAACTGAAAATGTCTGAAGTAGAAGTTACTGAAGTATGACGGTTCAAATGATTTTCAAAGTAAGTAACATGAAATTTTTCAATTGAAAATGTAATTACTTTTGATCCAAATTGTACAATATTGCTATGGATTTAAACAAATATATTCGACGCTGTCTTAATGAGTGAAGATTATTCTTGCACGACACTTTGTCAAAATATTCAGCCCATAACAGGTGCCAGACCCATCGTTTATCAACGTATTCCAGGAGGATCTGAATTTCACTACAGTCTCTACTCGAAATTAATGTCACAAACTTTACACAGACAAAGAAAAGTATAGTAGTTGTGTTATTGTTTCAAAACATAAGCATGTGCAACATCTTACTATCCCAGCTCCGTCGCCGCTGTGAGGCCTGACTATGAAACGTGAGCATTAAATTTGCAACACAAGGACAATGAAGACCACATCATTAGCAACCTCTGGGTAAAGAGAATCAAATTTCGAGTTTTAGGGGTGAGCAACTTCCCTCAGCAAACCTGAAAATATAGTCAATACAATGGTGCCAAGTTACACACACACACACACACAAAAGGTTCCCGTCCTCACTCCCCTTCACTCTTTACTGTCCGAGGTACCCTCCAGTACTAAAACATTAGAGCCAACTAATCGTCGATTCATCAATTATGAAATTTGTTAGCGTTGCTATTAAACTTTACACGAGCCCGTTACTTACACTATAGCCCTGGTTACAACGTGTGTGCAAGATTTTCGGCAAATGGACACAAATTCGAGTTGACACTAACAACTTTCTCTAGCAAGGTAATCTAACATTGTCTATATAATACATGGTTGTCAATCGGTGGCGACAGGAGGACATGTCCCCCATAACTGGATAGATGGGAGACAGAGTACCAAATGTCCCCCCAAAGGCTGTTCACCAAAATGATTTTCCGAAAAATCTTTAGATTTCATAACAAACAATTGCATAAACTGCTATCCTGTTAAATAAACATTGTCTATATCTGCACCAGAGAGTTTGCCTCGATCGTTTCGACGTCCTGAAAAAAAGAAGAAGAAAAAGACAAAGGGTCCAAAACAACAATCTTGGACAAAGCTGTTGGAACATTTTGTCATACTGTGCGATTATAATCCTTAATCTTAGTTCAGGGGATAACATGAAACCCCGCGTCCCTTTCCAATGTTGTGCTTAAGGTCCTTTCTGTTTTACCTGTGTTATGTCGATGATTTCATCTCAGAAACTCAGAAACTATATCTATTACCTTCTAGTTCTCACCCTAGGCATTAGGTGAAGAGTATCCCTTGCAGTATAGCCTTCAGGCTGAAACTCATTTGTTCTACCCCTGAGTTATTACTTACTAGATTCTTAAGTATAAGAATTATTTATTAGCCAGAGGTTATGACCTCCAGCAAGTAGAGGAGGAAGTTAAAAAGTTTGAGGAACTACCTACACATGTCCTGCTCAACCCTTCCAAAACGAAACAGTCTAGTCTGAAATACCCACTAGTCCTGGATTTCAATCCCTAAATAAAAGAAAGGAATTCAATTCGAATGAAAAAGGTAGATTCCTGCGATAAAGTTGAGGGGTAGATTTTTTATTTTTTATGTTTTTCCTTTTCCTTTGGGGGTCAGCTGTTTGAAATGTTCAGCCTGGCTGTCTCTTCCTGGTCCCTTAAAGCCACCGTTAGTTTCAGCTGCTCTGTTATTACTACATTGCTACATATTTACAGTTGGTTTTAGACCTTCATTCATCTTTTTATCTAGCTGCACCTTCCGAGGGATTTGTAGAATCACTTTTCCACGGTACAGTTTAAGGGTATATCTTTATGGTGGTTTCTATTGTAGAATGTTTTGTCAGACATCCTATCCAGGTCCCTTTTAACTACTGTACCATTGGGCATTTCTCATTGAGGTTTAGACCTATCCTAATTTCAATGCACGCACTTACAGCTGGTTTTAAATATCTTGCTTTTTAGCTGCTTATCCACCCAGTGATTTTAAAGTGATTGCGTGCATAGGCAAAAAGTAAAAACATTTCATCTCCAAAAGTATGGTAAGGCTATTATTTACATTAATCAGACAATCTGGGAAAATAAATAGGTTTCAGTTTGTTAATTTTGCCATATGATTTCAAATTCTTCTAACATAACGACAAAAAGTGTAGAATACGATATTGTAGTGGTTCGCAGTTTTCATTTTAATCGACGGTGTGCTTCTTTGAGCAAGCCAATGGGAAGTATACTAGTATTAAATATTCAGTTGCAACTCAGGATCACTGACGCTGCAAGGTTGTGTTCAGTTGATATTTGTACATAATGTGTTTCCTTTCACCAAATACTACAATTCCCGATACCTACCAAGGAGCTACGACTTGAGCAGTATGTTTTTGATACCCTAGTGAGACGTGTACTGTTGCATATTATTTATGTAGGCGGTTATAGTAACAACCGTTCAAATATGATTACAGTTTTTTACTGTTTTTATGCCAATCCCGTTGCTTTTCGAAGTAGTTACTGTCACTTTCCTTCATTGAAAGACATAGTCCGTTCATGTACAACCTCGGGTGTGCATTTAAAAATAAAGAAAAAGTCTTTTTGGTTTTTCAGTACACACGCAATCACTTTAAGCTTTATCTCTTACTGCATTTACTAAGCAGCTGGGCTTAGGACACCTATATGCTTTAGGACACCTATATCAATTAATCAATTATAGGACACCTATATCAATTAACATAATTTTAGACCAAAGTAACTAAGTTCATTGACAACTTACATATTTGTAAAAAGAACGTTTCAAGTGTCAAACAGTTTAGTCGTTCATATCATCAGTATTTATCAAAAAGTCATAATGGTTCAATTTAAAACTTAAATTCATAGAGGGTAATGTACAGGGACGTTTTCACGTGGATGTAGTACGAATGTTTCCTGGAACTGTTTGTATTTAAAAAAAAAAATACAAAGGAATGGGGTAATCAAATGTTGGTTTTTTTAATTTAAGATCTGGGTCATGGTAACAGAAGACAGTGTCAATACCGTAAGAACTTGTAAAAAGAAAAGGTAAAACTGTAAATGTACAAGGTTCGTTGTTCAAGGGCACAAATATTTTACAGTTGACTGCTTAAACTGCTTGTCCTACGTGGACTGAGGGATGAACGCATGCGTTACGTAAATCTACTGTTGCTGACCAAAATTTACAGCAGAATTGTATCTTTTATAATCCCATCGCCCCATGGATCTAGGATGAGGTAGCCTACTGTTGTCACTTAGCTAGTGGAGCTTTGTATTGCATTGTACACCCATCTGCTAATGGTTGTCATGGAAACACTTGTGGTGGGTGAGTAGCGAACTTTGAATTTTGCTGTTGGGTAACAGCACATTTTGCCGTAAAATTAGATTTCCAGTTTATTTTAGTGAGACTGAAACAATAAACTCAGAAACTGGCAAAGACCTATCTGAGAAAACAGTGTGCGAGATATATGGTTAATTCGTGTTTGGAAAACAGCAAAATGTTTGGTTTAATTCAAACTTTCTTTCCTTGTATGATCAGAAAATCGATCTCCTTCAGTCAAATTTTGCTAGTTCTGTTCTTCTATATGGTGGTAATTTAGGTACTTTGCATGGCTACCTTCATCCACACCAGTTCTCAGTGCAATATATATATCTAAAGATTCTTTGGCGCCTTTATTATTCATGCCCCCTTTCCCACCTTCCTCTTAATGTAGGGTAGACCTTACATTATCCCGTGTGCTTCATTCAATGATGTATGGATCAAAGACTTCCTGTCTCTGTGTCCAACATTGTTCAAGGCAGAATATAACAATTAGCAACCACGCATGTCGGGTTTTATTCCAAATACTTCCTTCTCATTGACGTGTAGTTGGAGTAACTATTGGAAGTCCCCTTGATCAATGTGATCTCATAACAGAAGGAACTAAGGTTTATGTCAAGTGGTTTATGTATGTACCACGTAATTTACTGAAATCAACACTTGGTGTCAACTCGTTGGATTGTCCTCTTGTTTTATAGCTGTTAA
>CM037849.1:8543072-8758929 GCA_021234535.1 Stichopus chloronotus
GTGAAAATAACATAGAAACCACAGCAGACGTCCACAGCAACGGTACAAATGGTATGTATAACTAAGCAGGTCCGTTATCTGCCGCACTATGAATAACGTAACCACTTACAATAGCCTTGAAAAAGCTATAGTCTAACCATGCGTCATGTGGACTCACCAATAAGTGGACGAGTTTACCTCTGTTTCTGTAACACTTTAAACTATAATTACATGTGTTAATTGGAAAAGTCATTCTTTACCACTTTTTGTAATCATCGGTTAGTATTTTCTCCCACTCAAAGTGTAGGATTCGCTGTATTCAGTCTTTGTATAACCCAACGCAACGTGACTGATATCACTAAATTGACCCATATAGCAGACACATATGACTCCAAATGAATCATGAAATACCGTAACATTATAATAGATTACTAAAATGACTTGTAACATTATCATAGTCTCAGCAGATGATTAAAATGACTCATGGCATTATCGTAACAGTATCACATGACTCAAATGCCCAATAGCACACCGTAACAGTGAAACAGGTCATTAGAACGACTCATAACGTTATCGTTACAGGACCACATGACCCAAATGACTCACAATGTACCATAACAGTATAACAGATAACTAAAGGACTCATATCATATCGTAAAGGTAACAGATGATAAAAATGAATAAATTTTAATGAAACTAATAAACAAAGATAGTTTTAAACATCTTTAACTATTTTTCTGTGTGACGTCAGTGTCTGTTTTAAAAACGTGACTAATATGTATTTTTTTTTTATCATTTTGATATCCAGATCACATGAAGTACGTTGCATTGTTCGACTTTGAACCTCGTGAAAATTACGACTTGGGATTTCAGAAAGGCGATATACTGCTAATATCCGATGACAGGTACTTAAATATTGAATTTTAAAAGCAACAGAAAAATATACAAAACTTAAACGCCTTTGTCGCAATGATCATATTGCAGTGAGTGTGGAAGCCTAGCCATAATTTATAAGCTGAAATAAAATCACTGGTGGTGCAAAGCTGAAAGTCACGAATTTACTCAATCGTGGTTATAAACTTAAAAAATAGGGTACATAGTTTTAAAAATAAAGACAAATCTGGTATAGATGGCACTTCTCCAGTGATATCGTTAACTATTCGCATCGGGGTACTCGTGGCCAGCTCAGTTCGTCTCGTTTCAAAGTACAGGATTCTAAGTGTGGGATTCTTAATTGTTAAAAATGGTCAAAAGACACTTCTGCTATACAGACAAATTAAGAGGCATGCATATTATGACCTTGCGAACTGATGAGTCATGTTTACCACCAAAGAGTGTTAAAAAGTGAAAGCGTAGATTGATGTGTAACATTGCAAAGCGGTTAATATTTAATTGCCACTTCCTCGATTAACGTTGCAGTTGGAACAAATGTAATTACACATAGTTTGTTAGTAATTTTGAAATCTGCTGGATTAAGCAAAACGTCGATGAAGTTTATTCTCAAAGTAATTACACAACAAAAACGATACCAACATATCTTTCAAAGGTAATACTTTTCTGTTGACTTCACACAGCGAAGATTGGTGGTTTGCCAAACACGCGAGTACATCAGAGGAAGGTTACGTCCCTTGTAATTACATTCAACCAGTCAACTCTCTCACAGCAGAAGAGTAAGTTATCCCAAAGTAAACTCGCTTACAACAGAAGAGTAAGTGTCGCCAGTGTTAACTCTCTTACAGCTGAGGAAAAGGTTACCCCAGTGCAAACTCTCCTGCAGTAGAAGAGTAAGTTAAACCTGTGAAAACCTTCTAACAAGAGAAGAGTAAGTAACCCCAGTGTAAACTCTTTAAAAGTCGTGTGACATGAATAATGACATTTTGGGGTATTGGTTCAACATTAAACATATTAAAAATCGCCTCAATTTCCATTAAAATCCGTAAAAGATTGAGTAATTTACAGGCAAATTAGTGTCTCACAGCTCTATCATGAATAACCATTGGCTAGACGTCACGAGATAGACTCCTATGATATGTCTTATGTTAATCCTTTGTTTGTGTAACCTTTATTTCAAGGGCATTTTCAGAATTTTATATGCCCCGAGGGTTTCCCTTTGGAAGCATGTATTTTTTTTCTTTAAAAATATCGATATCACTTACCAATGTGAAACTCAGTATTTACGAGGCGAAATATACATGCTTAACAAAAGAAATACTAACACTGTGCAACACTCCACGTTATCTGCTTTGCATTTTTCTCAAACTTTGAAAAGTCATATAAAAAATTTTAAAGGAAAATTGCAACGGATTTTCACTCAGAGTTTTACTTTGAAGCTTCTGAATAAAGGGTGCTCTTTTCCAGAAGCATGTCACACAACCTTTAAGAGCAGAAGAGTAAGTTACCCCAGGACAAACTCTCCTATAGCAAAAGAGTCAGTTGATGCTCGTTAAATCCGTTTCGCCTTATCTATACGATCCATGGACATCCTTGAATACACACCAGATTTCAATAAGTTAATTGTGTCCACAAAAGTCTTTTCCCAACAATTTTCAAATTATCTAAAAAAAGAAGAAGAAATATGTAACACATGTTAAACATTTTACAAAATGATACTTATACGTAGATTCCAATGCTGATTCATGCACAAACTTTTGTATCAAGCTATAGTGCTAAATATTGAAAGGCAATGTTTCGAATTATTTTTATTACGTCATTGCATTATATTTTGACAGAAAATATTAAGAGAATTTCACCAAAATGGTTTATGGTTGCTACTTGATGAAAAATTGCGTTCTGAAAATTTCCCTAAAACAATTTTATTATTGAAGAAAACTTTATTTTACGGATTTTTTATTTTACGGATCTGCTAATGAATTTCTGAGATACTTTAACTTTCTACCAATCTAGTATATTACATATATGAATACTCAACAATTCAACTTTCTACTGACATACTGTAATACATAAAGCTATGGATATTCAATTCTTTAACTTTCTACTGACCTAGTATAGTACATATGTAAATATTCATGGCGTTCACTACTTCATGTTATAGTTTCATGAGATCAGTGTACACATTGCACAATCAACTTATTTTACCGTTGTTGCCGAATTCAACATTCCATATTTTTGGTTTTGTTTGCAGATGGTTCTTCCAAAATACCACAAAACTTGATGCAAACAATTTGCTATTAGCCCCAGCGTTGAAAACAGGCGATTTCATTGTACGTGACAGTGACACCGAGAAAGGTAAACGTATATAAAATTAGGATGAAATGCTCTTGATTGGTGATTTTAAAATCTGGTAACGTTAGTAGTGCTGTTACGATAATTGCAATTGTGATAACTTAACGTGTCACAATGAAAAAAATAAGTAGAAAATATACGAAGACGAGTAAAAAATATATGAAAAAAGACAAGTTGAAAAGGTCTAAACACAAAACTGATTCTATACTTAACCTGAGTAGTGTCACCATGTATAGTTTGTATTGTTTTACTTGGTAAATGTCATTCCATTACTCTCAGTACATGAACTGTATATTGCATGTACATAAATATGGGAATTGGTATTACCACATGCTATAAAATTGTCACATCTTACTTTCACTCACTTAGTCCTACAATCTTCTTAAATTGCTTTGACGTAGGTGATCTTTTTTATCTGAATGAGTGTGTATCAATTATGGAAAAGGTACACTTGTGTGTCAAAAGCATTTGTTGAAAAAATAATATTTCGTTGTAATGATAGTCTGTTGTAATGACAATTTGTTGTCATAAAGGAAACTATCACATGGAAATTGAGAAGATCAAATTTATTTCTGACTTTAAGTTTTCCAAATAAACATCCTGCTATGTATCATTAAAGAATAACTATACAAAGACATAATTAAGCATCTTGCTATTATTTGAGAACAACCCAGGCAAGGTCGTAATTAGGCATCCTGTTGTGTATAATTGAAGAATAACTGGACATGGTCGAAATGAACCATCTTGCTATGTCACATTAACGAGGATAACTCAAACAGTGTGTAATTTAGCACAATATGTTTAATTATTTTATTTCTACATCTATCACTCATTGACAACTCTTTCTTTAACTTTCCTTAGGTTCTTATTCTCTTTCCATGCGTGAGACAGACTCTGAAGGACTCAAAATCAAACATTACAGAATAGTGTTTTCCAAGAAAGATTCCTGTTACTACCTGACAAAGAGGCAGAAGTTTAAATCCGTACAGAAGCTCATTGAGTACTATAAAGGTTTAGTTTAATTTCTTTTTCACCTTTTAGTGCCTTATAGTATTATGCAGTGTGATGCACTGCTACATAACGCCATACAGTGCCTTGCATGTTTGCGAGAGAGTTTACAGTCTTGAGGAAACATTAATATGTCTCCTGGGAGTTGTTCTACATACCCAATAAGTACCTTTTCTGAGTCTTATTTCTGCACTGGAAGCTTTTAAACCCATTAAAACTGAGCGATAAAATTTTAAGAATCTTTGCAGCCAGCGTACAATTAGTTGCCTGCTAATAATGAAACAATGCATTCTTGTGTCAATTAATATTTTAGATGGATGTTTGTATTTTCTATTTCATTAATTAACTGACTTGTTATGTCTTCGTCACTTTAAAGTTGTACAAAATAAGTCCTCAAAGTTCATATGAATGTGCTTTGGTTATACACGTTTTGTTCACATATCTTTTTGTCCATACAAAATGTTAGTTATAGAGAATGTAAGAAAAGCCCTTCTTTAGATGATATCAAACTCAAATCACGATGAAATCACTCAAAAATCATTAATTAAGGACGTTGTGTTGGGCTGAACAGTATATGTTAAATTCATGAAATTATTAACTTCACTTCATCATAATAGCAATTTTATTACATCTTTGATATCTTTTTCTTGCTTTCTACATGCCAGGTTTTTGAAAGTGTAATCTTCTTATTAGCGTATTCTTACAGTATTACAGTATTAGTATCGTATACTTACCGTATTCTTACCATCTTTTTACCCTGTGTTCCATCAATGAAAACACACTAACCACAGTGTTCTGTATTTCTGACGACCTCATTTTCTCAAAGACCTTTGTTTATCACATTTCTGTGTTTGCAGAGAATCAAAAGGATCTGCCGTGCCGCCTGGGCAAATCTTGTCCCAGGGAAAAACCGGGAACCAAAACACTAGGACGCTCTGTTTGGGAAATCGATCGAGACAGTTTCAAGTGGATTCATAAACTGGGTGAAGGCTCCTTTGGAGAAGTATGGAAAGGTGAGCTAATTCGCAAGGTGTTTACAAACACCAACACCTCCATTATAATCACCTGAAGGACCGGGGATGTTGGGAGTGTCTCATTTCCCCTTCCCCCACCCCCCCCCCCCAAAAAAAATAAACTGTCAGAGAGACGATCATCGCAAAATATGAATTACCAGTTGAAATTGTCATACTTCCGTCTATAGTATTTATTATGACATCAAAGGTGCCACATATACTTCACCAGATTGTATCCAGGGTGACCTTGTATTTGATAACTGATTTCTCCATGAATCTTAAATATCATTTGGAATTATCATATGTATGAAACTCTAGGAGCAACGACAGTCGGATAATCTAAACTAACAGTTGAAATTTTGAATGACTCATTCTAGTAGATTTCATACCTTCAAAAGACGCCCAATATTGTATTAGACTGTATCTAAATTTACCTGGTAGATGAAAAATTTCTCAAAAGTGGGTTGGGAACACCGACTCAGTTACAACCCTTTGCTAAACCAAAATCACTCATCTCATGCTTTTCCCCACCTATCAAAATACTATTGTATGACATATTTTTCTCATCAAGGTGGCTATCATTTACAACAAAAGTTATCGGAAAAAAAAAAACTACAACAGCGCTACCTTGTTATATGCAATACTCGACGATAGTAGCCAACTGATAAAAGTATATGCAATCACCATAGAGTAAAAGTTATGAGAATAACTTTTCTGGAAGCATGATATCTCTGGAAAAAAATTGACTGCAATCTGAGATGCAAAATATTGCACCAGATTTTGTCTTAGGTTACATGGTGGTTACATGGCTGGGTACATACATGCAGCCCATGACTCACGTGGAATGCCGTTAATAATATTATTATTACAGTATATGAAACATGTGCGATACTCGATGTGTGCGTGTGTTTATGTGTGTGTGCTAGACCTAGTCCTGTATATATGTGGTGCACACCCAACTTATGGGTCATACCTGTTGGAGGATATAAAGTATATTCACAAAGACTGCTATCATATCTATCAGTATAAAAATAAATTATTACCCAAGTGATGTCTGCTAGTATTGGAAACAAGCTGCACCTCAAGAGATTGTAAACAGAGCATTAGCATTACGTTATAAGTCTACGATTGATGAGGTCTCTTTAAATGCAACAAACATCACCCCAGTGTAATGTCTAATGATGTGTGCCATATCATTTAAAGAAGACTGTTGGAAACTGCTGACTTACATACTTTCTGACATACTCCAAGTTATTAACAGTCTGTCGTAAGTTATAAACGAGAAAGCAGTTCATAAATAATGTTATATTTACATTGCTGACACTAATTGAATGCACCGGCAGATAAATGCACTAATTTAAACCTAAGAGAGTACAATCTGCCTTCAGTTAAAAGTCGTTTTTTAGTCCAATCAGTCGTGTTGAGGTCTGGTAGTTATCAAACTTAAGTCTGGTCGACGTCGTTGTAAGAAACAGATTTTTTTTAGACTAAAAAATTACGTCAAATAGAAGTAAAAAAGTATTGCAGTCTTTCTGTCGGGGTCAAGTGGACGTTAAATAGACCTTGAACGGTGAGATTTGGCCCAAACGACGTCAGATGCTTGCCTTTGGCGACATCGATCCAACGTCGAACTACTTCGCAAGCGGCGAAGCAGAAGACGTCGGACCGACGTAAACGGTCGCCGTCGTAACACCGACGTCAAACCGACGGCAAAATGTTTATGGGGATTATAACAAACGTGTTGCCTTGATGGATAATTTGTTCATGGCCAACGCTTTTCTTCAAATTCTAAAGCGACACCATCAAAGTAGCTTTCCTTGTTGATTTCTATTATTACTTTATTTAAGCAATCTGGAAAGATCGGGTTCCGGTAGCTGTAAAATCTCTTCGGCAGTCAGCAATGTCCACGGAGGGGTTTCTAGAAGAAGCTAGGATAATGAAAGAGCTGAGGCACGAAAAACTTGTACCTCTGTACGGTATCTGCTCCACACAGGTTGGTTAATCCTGATTTTCAAAGAGTAAAGAACGCCATCTTCCAGGTCCCAGGGGCCGTGCTTTAGCCCCCTGTACTTGCATTGAGTATTTGGTCTCCCTTGCAGTTCACTTTAATTCTGTTCGACCTTTCACAAATGGATAAGTACATCAGCCTTCATAGTGTAACATAATATTTAAACATCAATGTTCTCTTCTAAGTTTATTCAGGTAATGAATATTCATTACTGCACAAAGCAGGTCACTACAAGACTATCTCTATATGTCTTGCAAGTAATTAGGACAAATATGCTTATTGGTACAACAATCTAAGAACGTATAGCATTAGCAAAACGCAGTCTCATGTCGTATTTTGTCAAGTTCCATTGAAACGATATGATATTGATCACAATCCGAATTCTAACACAGTGCTTTCAGAAATTGTACATATCAACTTAACTATAGTACCGTTTGAGAAAGAATATGTTTGTCCAAAGTAAAATATGAATCATTAAATTTTGCATGAAGAGGTCGATTAGTTATGTTGCGACCGTCATGACACATGCTGTAAACATTTTGTTTCTATTATTTATAGGAGCCGATTTACATCGTTACTGAGCTAATGAGTAAGGGCAGCCTTTTAGAGTATTTGCGAAAGGGAGATGGAAGGAAGTCGGACTTCAAAACTCTCGTTGATATTGCTGCTCAGGTATGTGATACTGAAGGTTGATGGCTAGTGATTCGAAAACAATATCGTCACACTCAGCAATATTGCAGTGAAAGAGCGCCGTTAATTATGTTTAATGCCGCGTTTGCAGCACTCGAAACGGAATAAGTAATTGGCATCTTGTGTACATTATAGCCAAGTTCCTAGAACGATAGCTAGTGGCTTAATGTAACACAAATACCGATTATGAGGTACCATAAGTTAAAACCATCCCTTTTAGCACTTACAATCATTTTTCAATCATCATTCAATAGTTAAACTCATTTTAGTTTTGCTGAAGGAATTACAACCATCGAGTAGTAAAATATGCACTAGACAAAATTCCTGTTATACGTAAAGTGAATGATTACACATGGTTGGTGTTATTACAGAGTAAGCTGAATCATTTGACCTGTTATCACAAAGCATGGCTGATCATTAGACAAAGTTAATGTTATAACAGAGTATAGTGAATACTTCGACAATGTTATTACATTGAGTAAAGTCAATTATTAGACAATGCTCCTGATATTTCAGAGTATAGTGAATCTAAACCTTCCGACAATGTTCCTGTTTTTACACAGTAAATGAAGTACATTATTACACATGGTACATTATAATATCACACACGGTATTACAATGTGAATCATTAGACACGGTTATGTTATTTTAAAGTAAATTCTGTGAACAAGGTAAATGTTATGTGAAGTAATTTTAGTAATTACTCAAGTTTGCTGTTACTGCATAGTTACGTGAATCGTTACACAACCCTGTTACTATAGAATAAATTACAAGGTTCCTGTTACTACATCAAAATTTAATCAATTAGTTGACAATGGTCCTGTTATTACAAGGAAAAGTAAATCATTTGATAAAGTTAATGTTATTAAAGAGTATAGTGAATCATTAGACAAGGTTTCTCTTATTACACAGACATTAAATCATTCATTAGACAAAGTTTCTGTTATTTTAGAGTAAGTTAGGCCTAAGTGAATCATTACACAAGGTTAATGTTGTTAGAGAGTATGGGGAATCTATATAACGCTGCAGACAAGGTTACTAATCTTACAAAGAAAATAAATCGAACCATTACACAAGGTTCCCGCCATTGCAAAGTAAATTATAAGACAAGGTTTCTGGTATTACAGAGTAAATTAAGTGAATCATTGCACAAGATCCCTATTATTACAGAGTATATAAGTTACTCAAGGTTCCTGCCAGTACGTAGTAAAGTGCATCATAAGACATGGTCCCATTAGGTGGTACATTAAGTGAAGTGAACCATTAGAGAAGGTTCCTGCTACTACAAAGTAAAGCAGGTTCTTGCACAAGGTTGCTATAATTAAGGGTAAAGTGAAATAGCACACAACTTTCCTACTATTGGAGAGCAAAGTGAATCATTAGACAAGGTTGCTGTTAGCATATGGAGTAAATAAATTCCAACTACTTTTCAATGTTAGAGTTGCTTCCATATAGATTGCACTATAACACTATGTTGTGATTAATTTTGTTCATTGATTAATTGATTCTATCCAATCACAGGTTGCATCTGGGATGACTTACCTGGAGATGAAGAACTTCATTCACAGAGATTTGGCGGCAAGAAATGTTTTAGTTGGAGAGAACAATATGGTGAAAGTTGCTGATTTTGGTTTAGCCAGGGTTGTGTCTGACCAGTTTCACCAAACGAAAGAGGGTAAATGAAATCAGTTTCACTTAGATGTTATTTTATTTACTGACAATGCACTAAACAGCATTTATCTATGATGGGAGGAATATCTTATTTCGGTTTTAAATCTTCTAGTGTTTGCTACCTGCAACGACCCTTTATATATGTCTTACGGTTTTCCTGTCTCAGTATAGACAATGACTACGCGTGGATGTCTGTGTTAAATGTTTTCACAAAATCACCCATACTTGACATTAATGTCACATAGGCTCTGTATGATTTCCTTTTTGATTTGCAAGGAAAAGTCTATTTTCGTCACATTTAGTTCAATTACAATGTACATTACATAACAAACATAACCTATAATTGGCAAATTATTTCTTTGGCCTAAAACAGATGTGATGAAGGTAGTCATCGGTGACATCTTACAGTTGTTTGTTTCTTGAATTCAATTTTCAGTTAATGCCGGTGGTCTGTATCCAAATTTATCAGTGATTATTTCTATGTTTCATGAAACCCATTAAAGTACCAAAGGACATTTTTGATATAGGGGGAACTAAAGACTGGCACTCTGTTGCCCCTATTATGATAACTTCGTTCTAAGACTCAATACCAACAGCTATAATACATTAAAACTGAAATATATGTTTCCAGATTCACCATTTCCCATTCGCTGGACTGCTCCTGAAGCAATTTGCAAGCAACAGTTTAGTACCAAATCGGATGTCTGGTCCTTTGGTATACTTCTTTTTGAGTTGTTTACTAGAGGGGAAGTACCTTATGCAGGTAAGCGGAAACTAGGCACACTAAGTATGTCACGTATACGGGAGGCCTGTAAGGATAACAAAAACAAGCTATTACATCTGAATCCAATAAAATCTGGTCTTGCTGCCCATATACCCTACTTCTGTGTTAACTATACATGATATTAACTGCGCATATTACCTTTGCGGAAAGCCGTTACATTTTTATAACCACAGGTCATGCTGTCCGTATACCCACTTGTTGTGTAAAGTATACACGAGATTTTCTGTGCATATTTAATATTGCGAAAGTCATTACGATTTTCCCTTCACCAGGGGTTCCTGCTGGTGAGATTTATATGAAGATACAGTCAGGTTATCGTCTGCCCAAACCATCATTTTGTTCAGAGAAAATTTACAAGATCATGGCGAAATGTTGGGATGACGACCCAGAGATGAGACCGACCTTTCAGTATTTGCATCGAGTCCTGGAACAGAGTTTGGAATATCAAAGTCCTTCTACACAATGTTAAATATGAAAAAAAAGAAACATGTGTAGAAGATGATCCTGATAAGTCTAGAGGTAAAGTAAGAAGGAAGTAAAATTTATTGATATTGAGGTGTGAAGACCTATTGTAGGACACCATAATAAGTTGTTTTACTTTATGCTTATAATATGGAATTTTGGGTGTGAAATTTAATAGATTCGTCTTACACAGTTTAGAAGTGATTCGACCTAACTGCAATATCATGTGTTACCTGAAATGAGAAATCTGAGACCTGAAATACAATATGTTACACTTACAAATTGACCATATTTAACCCTTGATTGAAAAAAAAAAGAAATATGTTGATCTCCTTCAAAAAAAATAAAAAAATCATCCATTTCAGTTACCATCTTTGCTAATCGTCATTGTGTAATGTCAATGAAAAATGACCAGAGCCCGGTGACCTTGACTAGCAGACGTTTGATCCTGGTAAAATTCAACTTTTTAATTTAACGACTATTTGTATAACTTTCAAGATAGAAAATTGAATAAGAGGTCACGCGACCAAAACGTGATCATGAAATACAGCTTCATCTTGGATTTCTGATTCTGTTGTTCGGTGAACTTAATATTGATTGTCCGAAATTCTCCCTTTCGTAAAATATATGACTTACATAAACACTTGGATTTTTTGGACATTTTTCCTCTATGAAAAGCCACCAAATGCATGTCCCATCAAATATCACGTACAAAAATGTAGAATAAGGAAATCAAGGTGGACGGTGATAATGGTATACGGAAAATATAACATGCAACTGTCTAGAGTCTCAACAACGGAAGGTAACATTCGGTGAAATGAGTCAAAAGAATAAGGAAATCACAATCTGCTTTTTTTTTTCTTAGAATTACCGGTAACAAAGGAAACAACTGAGAAATAAAAACCATACATGATACCAATCGATGTAATCTCAATGTAGGTGAAAGTGCAATCAAATGTATCAGTACTACAGAGTTATCATGATTTACCAAAGTTTGTACATAGTCTTCTTATTTCATATCTCGTATTTTGTTCTCTCTTTGGAATCCAATATCAAGTGTTTTCGTTGTACCTGTCCAAAAATACTGCAAAAACTAAATGAATCACAGTGTTCTAATAACAAAGCAGTATAATATTTCCTTGTCAATATCGGTGAAAGGTGAGGGTATAGTCTCAAGTAATCAAACTCCAAAACTCTGCATATTTCAGGGTGAACACTAGCATGTCACTCATCGGCAAGAAATAAAAGGTACTAATGAAATGACTTGGGATGAGACTTGAAGAGAAGCGCTCATGCAATAGACTAAATGGACCAGGACAGTACAACAATTGAGAATTAGAACTTATTTTATGTTAACGTTTAGAATTTCGTTGGTACTACATACAAAGACTCCACAGGAACACGGCAGTCTATTTAAGTTGAAGGAACTATAAACTGGAATTCAATAAAAACTACAGTGTTATTATAATATGGTTGCACAGTCTAGTGAAGTAAGACGGAGCAGTGTAGCATTGAAGAACATTGATATAGGTATAGTGAGCAGAAAACTACAAATACAAAGGAAGATGTCACAAAATAGTGACTTTAAAAGATCTTTAGAATGATTAATGTCTTAGACTCTTTGTAGTACTATCTAAAGTATAACAATTTACGTAGACTCCTCATTGAATGAATGGTCCATAGTTTATGTTGACTTCCATTCCGTATACTATGTGCTATGAACGACATTTATATTGACTATACATTGCTATTACTAAAGCAGAAGATGTTACTTGTGGCCTCTTCCGGGTTACACTCCTAGTTTACATGTGCTTCATGTTTTAAGAATGACAACAATGAAGGAATATAGATGTATGTTTTAACAAAGGACTGAAAGATAGTTTAGACTGTGTTATGGATACACAATTATATTTCATTAGAATCTCATACATTTCAGTGGAGGAGACCTGTGTATGTCACACAGGCTACTTGAACATCCTTTGCATTTTTTGTTTATAATCTCAACTGCCTTAATACTTTGCGATAATAATATTTTGTAAACTGATGTATATATTTTTAATGTGTAAGTACTAACAGGTTAAGGAAGTAGAAACATTTCAAGTATATCCGTTGGAATTCTAGGGCAAGTACATTATGCTCTTTTTGGTTTTTTCATTGTTTTTCTCATTTGGTGTGATGAGCAATTTACCGGTAAGTTCATACACAGATCATGTAACGTATGGTCCATTTATTTTTTTTTAAATGTGATAAAAAATACAACTTTAGAGCAATGCAGAAAAAGGACGTGGATCCATCGCCAAAAGTAAGGAGGAACTTGTCACCATTTACGATTGGCCGTCCTGGGGAGGAATCTAACGGGAGGGGATACCTTTAATTTTGAAAAAAAAAAATTGAAAGGTGTCTGTATGGCAAATGGTACCATATTTGGTCGAAATTTGGTTTGTAAAATATAGTACTCATTTATCAACTTATGTTAAAACGTTCAGACCTCTATTAAGTATGTATTTAGTTGGAATCCTCTCATCGTCATGTCTTAATCCAAATCAGAGGTTGTATTTGCTGATGTTCAGTGAGTATCTTGTAAACGTACGCTACCATTAAAATCATCTTGCTTTGGCTGTGGTCACGATTCTTTATACTGTGCGAGGTTTTTTTTTTTATCTGCGGTTAAGATATTTTGCTGAACGAAAAACAGTTGTAAATACTACGAAAATGACAAATGTGCTTGACAACATTGATTGGTGAGATCATTTACCTTTACCGGGTTTATAGAAATGTCACTGGAAAACGTATAAGTCACCTCATGCATGGATACAACCTTTAATTATTATACAATGTAGATGTGTGAAACAAAGAAGTGTGCAGTATATTTTGACCATTCATCACAGTTTTAGGTTTCATCTTTTTGAAAATGTGGGGAGGGGTTACTGATTTGAGATGTGCCCCTGCATCAAATCAAAATATCCCCGTCCATGATGTGGGGAGGTGGACTGATTGGGGATGTCCCCTAGCCCGTCACCTCATGATCCACGTCCATGATGTGGAATACTTTATTGATGAAGAGGGGACATTATCCTGTACCAGGTCTGTTTCATATTGTTCAGTAAAAGTCACAAAGTGAATGTTTTTACCCAATTATTCCTTCTCAGTCTCTTGATTCATCCATTAATTAGTTTATCGAGATGATACAACTTCAGTTCACCAATAGTATGATGTTTAAGACAGACTTCATACATGCTCATTTTTATGCGTCTGCTTTGTTGCCGTATACCACCTGTGAGCCCATTTCTTTTATTATTATATTAACAACCTTAATTACTTTTCAGACCATTTTGATTTACCAATTACGTCACATACCCTGCTCAAGTTAACGTCATCCGGTGTTGATGTCTTTTTCGTTTAAAAGAAACCTCAATGCTAATTAACAACCTCAATGCTAGATGAAAAACTCAATGCTAATAAAAAACTCGATGCTAATAAACAACCTGTGCTTCGAATGAATTCAATGCATCTTTTCTTGTTCTGTGCTGATTCAAACCCTAGGATATCAATAATTACATGTAAAGGGTTATTTTCTGTTTACAAACCAGACAAAACCCCTGTCGTTTGCAGTCATCCTCTTAGGGAAACAACCTTACAAAGACAATTGTTTCTAGTTGCTCCCTTGATCTTTCATATACTGGACAATTAATAATGACGTCATAATTTAATTGCTTGTAGTAAGATCTTAGTCATCTCTAACCAGAAGGTCAAGTTTCTCGAATGAGCCTGTCAATCCTTCTTTTTAATTCATGAGGGGTGATGGGGATTTTCATCTTGTTTTCTGCTGTACAGTTATAACTATTCTGGTGTAGTTCGTATGAATTATAATCCAACAGTGACCTATGCACACCGTATTTTGTCCATTGAACTGTGCAAGGTTTATACTGTCATTTTGGCAGCCATGTTGAATATGTTTTATTCGAAGCGAACTCATCATGTAGCACTAAACTACGATCGCTTCCTTCTATTGGTTCTTTCACGCAAATCTCAATGACTTTATCAAATATCTTTTACGTGTTCTGTAATACTGTAGAATAAACCGACCACTATGTAGAATATGTGGGGTTTTGGGGGTTCTCAGTCGTGTTATGACTGCCCCAGCGACGGATTGTTGACACAGAGAGACGTCAGAACCGAGAATCCAGAGAAGGAGAGTTTCCTTTGATTTGATCAGAGTTCCATTTATTATTTAATGATTCGACTGGCACACATAAATCAATTTAAATTAGTTAACGATGATGATTCAAAGAGAGAAACGAAAGGACGGAGAAAGTTTACAATTACATTGGTAACACAGGCCTACATAATACACGGAGACGGACGATGTTCACACTTCGATACCCAGAGAGCCAGTGCCGGCGGCGTGGCGAGGTCGATGGATTGACCCACGCTAAACTGCTAAGGGTCACGGGATTGATTGCCGACACTGACCAATCACAGGTCAAATGGTTTACCTACGTAACAGAGTAAGGTGGTTGCCATCCGTGATTATCCAATCACGAAAGGATTGTGCAACCTTTCTGAGAACAGGGTCTAAGTTTACTATTTTTAATGTGTTGTCTGATCTGACTGTCTGAGGGAAAATAAAGAAAAAGTTAAACAAATCTGGGGTAAACACCGGAAGACTGAACTTTGTACGACCTTTTGCGTACAGTGGGGAAGAATGACCATCTCTATACAACAATACGATATATGCCATGATCATAAACAAACCGTTACACACTTACTTTATCAGTCAAATAAAACTAACAGTTTAGTTAGTTGTGCATTATATAGTCTATCACGGCACACATTGTTAACACTATTGAAAATTAATGTGTACATTACATTTTGCCAGTAAATGTGGCAGATTCACAAAGAGCGTTCACTTGGAGAAAGGTCGACCAACTATGGACCAGAAACTCCTTCAGCCTAGCATAGTATGAAATATAACTTCCTGTTTGTGCCAAACGAAAGTAGCCTAGTCAGCATAAAGACCTATCGAACTTCATACTGGTCACTAAATTGAAGGAGCCTTATGTACTATCAGCCACAACTTGCACATGTAGGTAGTTCCAATATGTAATGGTCAATTCATTGTCCTTAAATCGGGCAGAATTAGCTGCTACCCCGACCTATGTCATATTTGATCCTTTGACCAGAAGATCATGTAAACCCGACCGCAATGTAAAACGGAACTCGGGACGCATTCAGCTTTGCATTTCATTTGAAAACTAGTTTGATTTGTGGTGCCCCTGTTATCAGTTGATACTAACAGAATCATTTTAGCTACGTTTATATTAATAATCTAAGCATCTCCAACTCTCACCAAGTTGAGAATCATAATCATGCATTAAGTATACTTAGAATGAATTTCAAAACATATGACTTAGACCTTAATACTAGTTTGATTGGACCAACTGCTTTGTTTTAATTTTTTCTCAAATGATTTCAGTCAGTGGAGTAGCTAGACATTTTGTCATGAGGGGAGGGGGCATTACTGTGTTAGAGACCGTTCTGCAATGCAGGTTACAAACTTGATCATTTGGCTTACGAAATTTCCCCAAAACATTTAAAGATCGCATTAGGTGTTAGCGAAGCATGTAGGCTAGGTCTATTTCGAAGGTGGGTTTGCCGGAGGAGGATCTCTGTTTAGGTCTGAGCCAGGCAGTGAGTTGATATGGTGATATGAAAACTTCAAAGAAACTATAAAATATGTATCACGTGGCTTCCTATCCAATCATTGCACATCATTGAGCCGAGTCCAATGTTATCCAATCCGAGTGATGTCTGTTCCGAAGACCAGGGGCACCAATCCGGTCGGCGTTAAAATAATCAGAAATTCCGGATGAAAAAAATCAGTGACACTTTCCGGGTCAATTTTGATCAAGATACCGGATGTCATAGAAACATTCCTTCTCCGGTCAAAAAGAACCTGTTTTGGATGCAACTGACATTTCATGATCAGCTTCTGGTTATGTTGTTTATACTTCATTTCGATGCGCCACTAACAGCTGAATAGCAAAAAAAAAAAAAAAAAAAAAAAAAAAAAATAGTACAACGTCGTGAACATGAGGCTAATAAAAACCAATAAATGTCACAATATCAAACTGACAATATATTCATTTTGAATCGCAGAGCATAATAATAATAACATATTCACAGATGCGATAAATGTTTTGCAAACAGAACAAATAGTTCTCCGTAGCCTCTAGATATGTATTTATATTAAATCTATATAGACAGAAGAAAAACTAATCTTGGCAAAAAACTATTTAAGGAAGATAAATATGTTAATAAATGTATATCTATAAGCACAAATATATATGACAGTACTATCACCTTAGTAGTTAATTACTGTAATTTTTCAAGGACAGAATTAAAAGGCAGTAGTTGTCTCTTTTTGGTAGGGTAGAAATGTTGATAAATGTATTTATCATGGGATCAATAGCAAGAAAGACTACTTTTGTCAAAATAACAATGTTGGTATTAATGTAGTATCTAAAGTAGGAAGCCAAAGAATTATCGAAAGAGAACGTTGATAAATGTAACTGTGAAATGTGTAAGGGTTTAATCTTAGTAGCGGCATGGATTCGCTATTTCTATGACGGTGAAATAGTGTGTAACAGTTAACAAACTTTACCTGTACAGGTAGACAACTGAAGAGAAGGACGTCAGAGATATGGATTTACAAATTTTAATAATCAGAGTTACATTTATTGATTGATTCGATTAAATCAATAAGAATTATTTTTGACAATAGATAATGGAGTACATCAGATAGCGGTTGTATGAAGTTGACAAGAAGGACGGCAACAGAGGAAAAAAATAACCAAGAACAAGAAAATAGACAAAAGTGTCTTCCGTTTAGTCATAGACTTCGGCCGTTCGCTGTAGTTTTGTTGTTATGAACTGAGGAGCTTCTGGCCATGTGAAATCACCAAATAACCAATCAGAGGGGAACAAAAATCACATCAGTGTATACATAATCCTATCCCACTACTGTTACCTGAATAATTCATACCTTTTATGTATTAGACTTTCGAGTCTTTACCGGATAACGTAAATACAGTGTAAGTTATTAAATTAGCATGTGAATGTGAAATTGACCCAGATTTGAGAAGTACTGCCTCATGCGTAATCTTATAATAGACGTACCATACATAAATTACTATGTCTGTAAAAATAAACGCTGTCGACATACTTGTCTACTCCATCTATCTAAACGCTTTTACCATACTTGTCTTCTTTACTGCTTGAACGGAAGATTAATCATACATAGTCACAATATGATATTTATATTAAGAAACAATTGCATTAAAACGACATAGATTGTCCATACACAGATAAGACACAATATGTGACTAGATTATCAGTCCTTCTAACGGTTTTAACTGAACGTTAAACTTGAAACTTGGTCATTGGCTGATCCAGGGAGACGACCCTCACATCAATTGCTGGTTTGTATAGTAAGACTAACAAATGACGCGTAATGCTTTGTCTTCACATCCAACAGGACAAATATTTTCTGCTCACTAAAATGTGTAGAAGATGTCTGAATGTTCTACTTACGGAGAGTAATTTAGTAATTGTGTCAGTAGCCGGACGATTACGTCGATTCTGTCTCTTTTGAATGGAAAAAAGTCGTCGGTATCTTGGACTACGATCCTCCTCTTTGGCGACCCCCCCCCTCCCGCCGTATGGCTCCCACCTGTTGCCTTTTCGTAGGGAGTGGCTGAACGAAAAATATCGTCAGCTACGCGGAATAGCCGTATCTAGGGAATGGGGAATGTCCGTGTGAAAAGAACAAAACAAGTAATAAGAGAAATGGTGTCACAAATTAGCATAGCAACATGTCCAGATGTCACGGAGTCTCTAAATATTTTTGTTGTTGTCAAGTTACCATTAACAACAATATGCTTGAAGTTTGAAATCATTTTAATGACGTACACACAACAACACATCATGGCTACGGTAGGAACAAAATATAGATTTGACTCTTAACCTCAGTTCTTCTTTCGCGTTCCTCTACCTTTATTAAGTCAATGTCCCTTTTCACGGACAGTCATATGAAATGACATCACAAATGACAATTTGATCATCTTTGTTTTACATTTTTTTTTGTATTTTCCCAGCACACCTCTTCTTCGGACTGATCCAGGATTTTGTTTTGTGGCGAGTAGGGGGGGGGGGGGGGGGGCGGGGTGCACTCAGCACATTCTCCCATTGTGGGAGAATGTCTTCCATCTGATTAGCGCTCCTAATATCATGGGTGTACGAGTTTCTTCACCTAACAGTAAGAGCCGTAGTGATATGTCTGCGATCTAATATGCAAAACACAATTGTTCAGTTTTCCCAATTGTGGGATGTCCGCTCACCCGATGCTGGCAGATCCGCCTTTTCCAGGCTCTCCACTTTTCAAGGTTTCTACACATTGTACTTTGATGTTAAGAAACAACATCGCTGATGGCAACGAATTTTTCCTCATTATCATAAAGTTCGTATAATTGTCGTTATTCACAAAAATTTGAGAGCATCTGTCTTTTTTCAACATTTCTTACAGTTACACCGTTTGACGATTCAACTGCTTTTATAATGCCAGCAAGATGTTCATTTATATATGTGCTTTAATAGTTCATCTTGACATGTATATGTGTTATACACTGCATAGATATCCACAAATGTATAGTCAAGTTTGGATGCACATGTTGGTGCAAAAAAGTGGAAAGCCATCACTTCCTATAGAATTACCTAACGGAAGACAAAGAAAAAAAAAAAAGAAACGGGGCTGAGGATGACTAGTCAAACTCAGAGACAGATTTCTTGTCTATCTTTGGTAATAGTTTAGTTTGGAACAGCAAGCACATTTGTTGCGTCACTTATAGGATGGGGTCAGTGTCCTACTACTCAGATAAATGACAAACAGTTCACGGAAAAAGGAAAGGAAGAAACCACATTAGAACTTCATTTATTTCAACATTAAAGGCTATATTCGGTTTGCTTACCGCTGATCTCACACAAAGCCATATAAATACATTGAAACATAGAGACACCAAACAAAGTTAAATGACAAAAGAACCAACATAAGACATGAAAGACATAAAATACAAACAAGCAGTAACGAGAAAATTATAAAGGTAAAACAGACAATGTTCAACTATGCAAAGGTAAATTAAATACCAACGATAAAAATAGCTTAACCATAAATAAAATAAGCTATGTAAAATTTGAGTAGGAGACTTTTGAAAGTGGATCATGAGATTGCATTTTAAAATTTAAGTGGCACATTATTCCAGTCTTTGGCAGCAATGTAGGATAACGTTCCTAAGTGATAGCTTGTATTTGCACCCTCCAGGAACAGATTAATACTACTACTGGTGGACCTGAGGGAATGTTGATGAATACCATGTATAAGTCGAAACATATTTGCAATGTACTGAGTGGCCAGACCATTCAGTACCTTAACCCTAATTGTATACCATAATTAGTCTTTTATGTTTTAGACGTAGTGCCGGTGGAGACCAATTAAAAGTCTTAGAAAGATTTTCCGACCTTTCCTCAAAGTTTACACTTAAAATAATTCTATCCGCAGATTTCTATAAACGGCTGAATCTAATGTCATTGCTAGAATTGTTTGTCCCCAAACCATGGAGCTATTACAGATGGAATAAAAGGGCCTAATTGAATTTAATCTTTTAGACAATACACATTGAAATTGCTTCAATCATTTCTGTGGGAAGAGACTTTGATTTAAAAGTCCTTTAATTCATTATCTGAGTTTGTTTGACTTAACTCTCTTAATGAGAATTTGACCCTTTCAGACTAAAGTAATCCTTAAACAAAGACTCAATGCTAGCAAAGCTTTGAGATGATCATCAATGCCAACAAACGTGAAACTGTTTTTACAAACCTTCAACCTTTGTCTCGAGTACATCAACATGTTTTTAGTTTTACTACTATTCATAATCATGTTGTTGTTTTTACACCATGTGCTGATATTAGCCATATTTTCGGTGATTTAAATATTTAAGTAATCAACAGACTTGCCCTTTAGGTGATACGCTGTGTCATCTGCATACATATCTACGGAACAATGATGAACAAGTTGACCCATATCGTTGATATACAAAACAAACAGCAAAAGACCTATAATTGACTCTTGAGACAGTGAACGAGAGTTTGACCCATGATTAAGTAGACAGCTTACGATTTGATAGATATGACTTAAACCATGAAAACAGAATACCCTATATCGATAACTTACCAACAAAAATAGAATTTTTAACTAAGTACAAAACTTGCCTCAGGCCTAAGAATACTGAACCTATTATGGATCCACTGTCGATAGGTTTATTCCAGTCATAAATGATCTTTAGCAAAGCTGCCACACATGAGTGCCACTCATGTGCCTGTTTTGTGAACTAGGCTTCCTATTAACCAGTGAGAATTCAATGAGAATTTTTCAAACACTCCATGAACATGCCTTTCGTATAGCTTAATGATGCAGTCAAGATTGAGATCCGTTGATAGTTGGAAACGTCTAAATTCACTTTTGAAGTAAAAAAAAGTCACTTTTAAAAATAGGCACAACCTCTAAAAGAGTTTACTTGAACTAAGTTGTAAAAAGGAGGAAATTTCTGATACTTTTTATTAAACACATGGGTGATCCTTTTTGATATTACCTCAACAGATATCTTAAGAAACATGGTAATTATACCATCTAAGCCAGTGGACTTAGAAACATCCAGTGCAGTAAGCGATTTACGTACAAAGTCATCAGACACTTCTCGTATTTGAAAGGTAACCCCATTACGTAACTTACCAGACGCAAAACCTTTAACACAATTTGTTTAGTACTTTTCCATTAAGGTGAGTTGTCACTGACAGCATACTGAGATGATACAGATGTGAAGGGCTCATTGAATGCATTCACAATGTACAACAGTGTCAGAAAGAAGATGCTATAGTATTCAATATTTCTGTCTTTATTTCACACATTTGATTGAATACCTTTCTGCCACCCCAGCACACAATAATCAACCCCTATTATGCTTTCACCGTCATCTCGTCCTTCCGTTGTGTCGTGCGTGCCTAGCAAGTATATGGAGATTACACTGACATGATGCCACCCTCCCTTTCAAATTATTAATCCTAAGCAGATATTTCGTAATGACGTTTCAAAACATTAAGCAAAATAGCATTCTTCAGATGATGTATGGAAAGCCTATACATTTGAGCAAAAGTAAAATAATCAACCTATACCAACGTTATGTGTTTAGTGGCGCACGAAAACCAAGTTTTATCAACTATACAAAATACAAAAAATAAAAGAAAAATACGCATTGCACTAATCTGAAAATGTAAAACCATTGTAAGATTTGCAAAATTGTTTGCAAATGGTCCGAATTTTGCGTATAAATATTTTGAAGTTAATTGATAACAAATTTTGTTGACCTGGCTGTACAAGGCTTGGTCTCACGAATCCGTTGGTGTTACCCTGTGTTTACATTAAGGGAAAACCTCCTGGCAGGTTAACACCTCGATACCGTGGTGCTGTCTCTCTTACTCAGAGTTTAACTGACTGGGATGTGCTACCTTTTAATAGACACAAAATCACGAAAAGTCAAACATTAAAGCTGATAGCTTGCATATCTTCAAGATGGAAATAAGTACCACACTATTGATATCGTTTCCAATTGCTTCTATTCTAAGGAATGAAAGAGATGTATTAAATCCATTGTCATTTCATGAATTTCTCACATCCACAGACTGACTCAAGGCACAAATTTATATGAAAAAGACAAGTAAGAATTCTTGGAAACTGTTGGAACAGTAAATATTCTTAGTATGAAATGTAAAGAAAACATGGGTGCACACCAGTGGCGGCGCTACGGGGGGGGGGGGGCATGAGGGGGAATTTACCCCTCCAGATTGTTTCCTTGCCCCCCAGTTGCCCCCCCCCCGTCGCTCTCATCCTTCCCAATCAGATCTTGTACTCATCCAAATTAATTTAATCACAAAACTATGTATTGGCATTGGACTGAATAAGAACAGCTTCCGGGGAACCATGATTGATAAATGCCTAATTTATGTTACACAGGCTGCCAGTTTTCATATCATGCCCGTAGCCACTTCAACTGTGGCTAAGGGGAGAATTGAACTTTCAAAGAATATTGGTAAGTACTGCACATTTTTATAGAATAAAGTGACTGGAATGGAAGTGTATGTAGCCTATGTGTGTTTGTGTGTGTACTCGGTGGCACATGGTACTCCCCCCCAAAAAAGTTGGGAACGTTGGAGTACGGTCAAACGAAAAAAAAAAAATAAAGATAAATAATATACCTCTCTTGGGACTTTGTTCCACCCAGGGATATGCTAAAACCTCAGAGCTTCCTGGGGCTTCGCCCCCTGCACCCCAACCGGGCATTGCCCCTGGACCCAACCAGGGGCCCTAAGGGGGGTCCCTGGACCCCACCCGCACGACTTCGCGCTTCGCGCTCGGTTTCGCGCTGCGCGAGAAAATCTTTGCCCTCGAGATTTTCCTCTGCCCTCAGTTTGCCCCCCCAAGTCTGACATTCTGGCGCCGCCACTGGTGCACACCCTACAAAAGAAGGAGAGAAAAGAAATATTTTAGACAGTGATCATATTACGGGAAGCCACTGGTGACTTTTCGCTAAACTGATATTGGGCTCAATAAAAAATGTCGTATATGTTTAGCGTCCCTGCACACTTTTTGTATTGAAAAAAAAAATGGGAAAACCTCGGCTTACAAATGATCTAGCCAAAAAAGATTTATTTCACTCCACTATGCAGCAAAACCTTTGCGATTACGTCTTCAACGTATTTGCAGAAGTTAGACACTTTGATTTGTCCAATTAATGTTACCGCTAGCCCCAAGGCTTCGTGCAGGTGGTTTAGCCAGCTACTGTGTCACGATGAATAAACGTAATTTTGCAACACAATGAACCAAGATTAAAATGCTCTTCTACGCATACCCTACCTAAGAAAGACTTCATCATTATTTGACTAGGTCATAGGATACTCAGTCTATTTAGGCCGAACTGTACTTTCGATTGAAAATTACAGTGACCTACAGCAAAACTACTTATAAGAACAAGAAATCTCACCAAATTGTCAAGGTTCCAACTTATAGCTATACTACTGGGGGAAATCCACGAGGATTAAATGAAAAAGGGTGGGGAGCCCTAATTTACCCCTCCCCAACAATGTGACTAACAATGGAAAAAAAGAACCAGTTAGATTTCTTATCAATTAAGTAAATCGTCTTGAATAAAAAATAAACGTTGCCCTGCTTTGGTACATTCATAAAAGAAAACTCAGCTCTTTCAAAGTTTTAATTATGTGAAGGCCATCAGTAGTATTAATTAACTTTCGGCTCAAACTAACCTTTTTGACAAGTGTAAATGTACTAAACCACAGGAGAAAACACACTGTAAACAGCTTCTGAAATACTAAAACCCAGAATGTCCCTATCTACCCCCATCGTGGCTTTGCCTTTGGTTCATGTTTACCATGAGGACCATAAGGCTCGACCCCACCCATTTGGACTTCGTGCCTCGCAATGCATGCTACCCGTGGATTTTCAAATCCACTCGTATACCATATACGTCCCCCCTCACCCTCAAACAGAGGTTTGTATGTCTTAAATCTGGTAGCCAAATAGAGTCTTTTAGTTTTACCAAATGTGGGCTTGATTCTTATCACAAGAATCTTCAACTGAATGTGCAATGTTGGCTTTAAGGTTCAAGGGCCTGCTTTACTGTCAGTGTTTGACATAATGTACGGCGGACAAAAGTAGACAAGCGTCATTTTGTTTCAACAAAGGAATGCAGATTGAAGTGTATCACTGAATGATCAAAAGCGGAGATTGATAACACAATTAAAATTTGTAGAGCACAAGAAATAAAGAAATACTTACAGAAAATGAAAAAAAAAGGTGCTCTCAATTTGTTTTCAAATATTAAGAGCGCTTTTCCGCTTCCTCGTCATTTTTTGTTCTGTAATTCTACAACAGTCTATAGACTTTTTATGTCAGTGTGGGTTCGTTTTGATATGGCACTTTTACCATGCTTATACCAGTCAACTGCTACGTGTAGCTAACCTTTACACTGAGTCCTGAAGCCCTTCATATTCAACGATGTTCACATATGTAACATGAAGTGGACATTTCTCGGGGTTTCACTATACCATGAGAGATAAGTACTATCTTGATTGATACCATAAACATATAGGCTCAGGCTCCGATCGGAGGTGGATTCGACCGTGTTCTCACGTTACTTGTTCTCAATGTTTTACCTTGTCACCAGGGGAGGGGGAGATAAGACCGCATGCACTGTAACACGTTTTGTACAACATACTGTAGATCTCAACAGTTCAATTCTAGGTTGGCATCGCGTGCCCTTACATACGAGATCGTTTTGAGGTAACTAGTTTGTAGATGTCAAAACATGTTTGGCTACCGTTTTGTTTGGAGAGTGAATGGATACTGCTGTAATTTGTTTCCTTTTACATTGTTAGTTCCTCGTTTTTTAACTGCTTTGACTTATGTGAACTCACTGTTAGCTGATATGTGTTGCGTGTATAAACAATTCACAGTATATTAATAGTGTTTACTATTCGAGAGCGTCATTCCGTTACAGCAGAACGTTCGTGTAGTGGAGGAAGTTTCAAATTGTCGATATGAACAACTGGTTTTTGCGACCAGTAAAGGGATTTCTAACCCTTATTCTTTTAATGAACCTCACGACAACATCTTTTGGAGAGATACGTAAGTATCACATTCAGAAATATGAAATATTGTTCTCCAAATTTAGTTCAATATAGGGACTACAAATATTGACAAATCAGTAAATGCTGGTGTTCGATTTTGAACTTTTTGTACGAGTCCGGCGGATGCATACAGCTACTTACGTGACGTGATCTTAAACATGAAATACAATCGACAACGCCTTGTCGATCATACCAAGTACATGCAGTAGAGTACGCATATGTAACATGCACAGACTCTGTGCATCGAGCAAGATATGCCTAAGTTTCAGGTACACACTGGTAGTAATCCTATAAATTATCGTGATGAGTAAGGTCTTCAGTAATTTGGTTACATCTTGAGTATTACTCTTGCAGGATTACATAGACCCTAATTTCAAAATGTGGGTACAGAAAAATAAAATTTAGGTAAAACGTTACTACAGACCTAGGCGATGGTCGGTTATTTTTTTTTCATTAGTTCTCATGCTGTTCACGACATTGCCATTGGCTCATTTTGCGATATCAGATAGGCTTGCCTATATAGGATAAATTTGGTCACGGGTTGGCTATCAAACTTAACAGTTAAGGACAAGTTATGCTTAAGACCTAATGAATGGGCCCGGGTCTGTTCGAGAAGCACAAGTAGAGGGGTGTTTTAAGAACGGGTATTATTTAAAGATTTCTGTCATTGGAAGGTTAAACATTTTGACAAATTTGAGCTAGAGTATCATCAGGTAGCCTACCGTTTAATGCAGGTCTAATAGGCGTAGTAAAACTGAAAATTGTAGTGGCACGCAAATCACGAGCCTTGTTATTCCAACAATTGAAGTTTCAGCCTTCGATTAATTTGCCTCCATCACCTGTATCAGAATCTCATCTGTACGATGAAATATCCTTGAAACCATCGGTTTTTATTTTATCAGTGGACAATTAAGTGTCATATATTTGAAGTCTGCTGTATACGGCCGAAGTATATATAAGCAGGCGATTGCATCAATTAAACTTGTAGGATAAAGATTGTCAGATCTAAAGAGACATGTTACAGATACATGGACGTTGATTTGATAATGAAAGTGGAGTGGGGAGGAGGTGGTTTGATCTGGCCTAACACTCTCCTCACAGTGTCGTAACCAGTTTTTTTACATTTTGGCTGTGGTTTGGGCAAGCAATGAGGGGGGGGGGGGGGGGGAGGAGCAGTGAAAACCTCCATCAGAGTCAAATTTCCCATGGACCCCGAATAATCTGATAATACGAAGAAAATTGTTTTGATAATAATGTCTCTCAGAGTGCAGGAAATGATTCTTCCCAGTTTATCTAGACTTCTAAATCAAATAGGCCTACACTTTCGTACTTTCTTATGACATAGATATGGGAATTTACTACACTAAGTGGTGTAGTTTGTCCTTCCTAAGTTCAGGTTTAAAACTGAACGGAGTTGATGGGACAAATCCTGTCCTCTCAAAAAGTGAGGGACTTTCCCGATTCCCTCAATTGACGTCCATGGATAAAGAGATGAAAATTATTGTGTTTACGGAATCCACTTACCAAATCAACCAACTATCGTAATGTTGACAGTTTGAGGAATCCACTCATCACGAATTTAAATCAACCAACTACCATTTTTTTAAAGTTTTCAGATCCACGTATCATGTATTCAAATCAACCAACTTTCATAATGTTGACAGTTGATCATAAAAGGCATACACCAAAATTCAATATGTGCCATCTTCATTAAATAATAATGGCATGTTGATCATTCAAAGGCATCCAACAAAATTGAATGTGTCCCATCTTCATTAAATCAATTATGGCATGTTGATCATCAAAAGGGATCAAAATAAATTTAATGTGTGCAATCACTGCATGTATCAACCTTGAACCAGGGATTTCATGTCTCTAATTTCTCAATTTATGAAAAAATAAATTCTCTGAAAAATGATAATAATTGTAAACATATCAGATGGAATGGGATGATACAAGAATGAATTGTATATCATTTGTCTTTTATTCATAGGGCACTAGCAAATGTTTGTGTGGTCCGATTATACCCTCCGGCCCGTTCCCACTTGTTCATTTTCATTTAAATGTCATATTACTTAAGAACCTCGCCATTTGAAAAGCTCTAATTTTGTCATGCAAAGGGCTGATCCCTTTGGCATTTAGTTCATGACCAAATATGCTATTGAAGAATTAAAATTCACATTTGGCACTGTTCAAATGTACAAATTAACAAATGTACACTATAATTTCGTAATCGTCCGAATACTAGATCGAAAGACCCTTAATTTGGTAATCATCAGTCCCTGCGGCGATAAGAATATTGTTGATGTAGCAAGATACGTGGTCCACGCACGATAAGGGTTTGTCCATGGTGGCCTAGAATAGTGCGGAAGCACTTTACACTTCCTAGCATAAGCGTTTAGGTGGTAATAACCCTTTATGAAAATTCATAGTTAAGATTTTGCAAGACTTCTCATCGAGGAACAATTGATTAAATGCCCATGAAAGATCAGGAACAGAGAGGACATTAGGCCTTCTTCCAGTTTGTGCCAACTTGTCAAATACATCTTGTGTATTACAAAGCTTATAGCAGTCTTCCTCAATACACTCGATTATAATCACCACACACTCTAATAGACCCATTATCTAATTCACCATGTACTAATGGTCCAATTGCAGTAATATATGGGGGGGGGGGGGGGTGCACGCCAGGTCCGCTTTTCATACTTCCTTACCATTTGGGATACCATATTGTACGGTACGTCTAGATGTTTTTGAAGCGTGCATAGGTTCGTTACCCGATTTTACTGTCAAGCGTACTGAAAACTCTTAATACCTGAGCCCTGTGACGTAAACAACACATCATTCTCTTTCAAACTTTTTGTTTGAGCCTGGTTACTTTGAATTAACAGTTTGGGGTTAAGCAAAGGATTGCCAATTAAAGTTTAGAAAGACCGTCTCTACCAAAAAACAAAACAAAAATGGCCCAACTCCAGTCACACATACAGTTTGATATGTTAAGGTGTAAGTAAATCTAAATATCACAGTGAAGGTTCCATCCAATTCCCATGTGTTGCTCAAGAGGTGTAAGCAGTTGAAGATGCCACATATGTTACCAGAAGTTAATTTGAAGCAAGCAGGAGTAATGGCATCTCGCCCACTTTGATGCAGTTTATGTGTTCTTTCAACTTTACACCAAATTTAATACTTTAATATCTAGTGCTATCATGATGTGAATGTATGGGAGGTATGAGAGTTTTGTGACCTTTACATAACTAGTCCTTAATCTGATCACCTAATGATTTCAAGGTGAATATAATAAATTTAATAATGAAGAAAAGAGAAGACTGTTCATCAGTGTGAGAAGATGATTTCACTCCTGCTGGCTTCAAGTTCACATATGGTAGGAAATGGGGTGTATGGCCTGTCTATAGGAGTCATCTGTCCCCATAGTCATCGAAGATTTCTTTTTTCCTTTCTCCGAATTGACTCACGTTGCCAAAAACAGCCATGGTAAATATTTCGAAACAAGCGAAAGTCACGAAAGGGTACGCATGGAAACCTCGCTGCCAATTGTCATAAAAAGTTGTAAGAAATCAGGAGTTAGGATAAATGAGACTAACAAAATTTAGGTTCACTTCAGCCGCTTAACTCTCCCTCTGTCAGGGTCAAAACTTTATCTTTTAATGTTGTAGATGGACTCCTTTCTCTACTATGTAAAACTTTACAGGAATGGAAAACTTGGAATGGCAATTATATATTCCCAACATGAGGTACTTCTTTACAGACATAAAGAGGTGTTTGCTAGTAGTTAGTTTTGAATTTTTGATGGGTCAATGACAAATTATACCATTATGTTTAATTAGGCAAACAGCTTCATGCGAACATTAAGAACAAATTGTGTTATTACTTTAATACCTGTGACTTTAAAGATATATAATATGAAGCAATGGAGGAATATCGCCAAGATGGACACCTGCTTCTTATTGGGTAAATTTACAAATTTCCTAAATCGTTCCCTCTTTCTGTATTACAAATTTGTTTCCAGATCCATGATGGCACAAATCATGAGTAAGCTATGACATAGTTTATGTTCTGGTTTATCTTATAACTGTTACTGTTACTCAAGATTCAGAAATAAAGAAAAAAAAAACAAACGAAATCATTAATTGATCATTGATAATGGCATGAATGATATCAATGTAGTTTAATGTTGCAGGTGGTGCCTGTGGAAGATCGCCATGCCAAAACAATGGAACTTGTTATGATGACTTTCAAGCTCCAGACGGATACATATGTGAATGCATAGACCAATTTACCGGAGTTAACTGTGGCACTGGTAGGTCTAAATTTACCATTTAGAGATAGAAATCACTCAACTTTGTTCGTGCTTTTGCTTCTTACCTGCATTATGTGTATACATATCTTGCGCATTACAGGATATGTTTTGCATGTGATGATTCGCACTCTTTGAACGGTCCTCGAGTGTGGCGCAAAAACAAAACAAAAGCGAAAGAACGAATACGCTTGACCCCTTTATATATTGTGCCCTTTATTATACGTCAATACACAACATTAATGTACACTAACGTATACAAAAATGTCTTTGGTATTATGGTGACGAGAAGGTAAGCAACTCAAGCGAAGTGAAGTAATGTGAGGTGACTGAAGTGAGGTAGTTCAATCTGTAAAGAATAGAATATCGAACCACATAACGTAGCCACACGAATGAAAATTAATTACTTTTCTAGCTGTCTTTAGTCTAATGTACACTCCCTTTAACGAACAAAAGTAGTAATCACTAAACACGCAGGTAAAGACAATTATAATTCACATTACAGTTTACCATAGAACAATAATTACGTATGACACAGGAGTTCTACTCCACCAAGGCCATGAACCACTAAGAGAAGTAATTAATAAAAAGATAAATAAAAACAATAGGATTATTGGACTTCAAAATCAGAGACTTCTTTCTTAAACAGAGAGATGTTGACCTGATATACGACATAGGAACTAATACGTCTACGACAGTATAAGCGGTTGTAACTTTTAAACAAAATAAGTTAATTGACTAAGCTCAAAAGCTACGAAACATGAATTCAGGAAGATACATGAAAACGTTATCTATGGTGTAAGACTTCAAATTACAAAAAAAAAAAAAAAAAAAAAAAAACAAAACAAACACGTACGACATTCTGGTCACTGTAGGACACTTGGATTCGTAGACGGCTTAGCGACATATGACGACGTAATATTTGACAATCAATGGTATGTTAATTTATATTTCAATTGGATAAAGTTATAAGTCCTCTCAATGGGACGTTTAGTGTGTTTTTACAATGAATATTTACATCAAATATGCTGTGAACGACAGAGTGTTTCGAAAGTTACATGAAAATATAAAATCGTAGTAAAGTTAGGTTTTATTGTGTAACTAACAATGGATGTCTTCCCACTGCCTTTCGATGTAAAACTCCGATAGTCCCGACTCAAGTACATTCATAACAATGGTCAATAGTAGTTATTCAAAACAAGCAATAAGCCCATCTTTAACTGAATTAAATTAATTAGGGCCCTGTTGTGCAGTTGTCCTATATGGTTAAAGCTGATGAGATTGGCAGTAGTTTCTCTTTTAGACTACGTTACTTTCCATTAAGAGGATAATTGTGACCATGCAAATAGTTAGTGTACCATGAAATGTATGTCGCCAAGAATATACGCTCTGGAAATGTGTAGTATACCATGATACATGAATCTTAATCCATTTAGAGGAATGCATTTTATAATATATCAAAGTCTTTATTATCACTCAGATGTGGACGAATGTTTACATCAGCCGTGTGAAAACAACGGATCTTGCGTGAATAAAGTCAATGGTTACAACTGTAATTGTACTGATGGCTATCGTGGGAACCGCTGTGAACAAAGTAAGTTCAGACCTAAAGAAAACTTGACTAACTTGAGATAAATTAATCAACTAATAAGATACTAAAAACTTTTGTATTAATTGACGCTTAATGTCAAATTTGTGAATGTCAGTGAAGAGAATACTGTATGGGGTCTTAACGTTTCTAATACGTATGCCTTTAGTATTTTTTATCTTGATTTGGTTTGTGGCATGAAAACATTAACATCAATGTTAGCAAAACTCAACTCGATTAATTGGTGTAACATGTTAAATGGCTACTATTTAAAGCAATATCTAAAAATTTGGATGACATATGGGTTTACATTGTATTCTTCGTGTAAAAGTTATTGAATTAGTCGTACGTCAGTACTTTAGTAGAATTAAAATCAATTGCAGTAAAATTAATTGTTTACCATACTACTGTACTTCAGAACGTTAACAGGGATGGCCAGAGAGCTCTGTCAGTTAAAACGTCTCAAAGTTTTTGCGAAGTTTTGATTAAAGAAGAGAATAACGAAAGCTGAAATATGGTCGACTCGTATTTTCATTTAAGTTATATCATTACATCGCAGACATAAATGAATGCATATCTGATCCTTGTTTAAACAATGGAGTTTGTGAAGATGGTAACAACGGTTACTCCTGTAATTGTACGGAAGGTTTTCAAGGAGACCATTGTGAAGAAAGTAAGTTGGAAGCTCAAACTTTGAAATGTCGCTGTATGGTATCATTGAATCTGTCCGTTACTTCTAGTCTGAAGATCATTCACATGATTACTTAGAAAGTGCAGTCAGTTGTTACTAAGATTTTGGATATCTTAAATTGCAGTTTGAAGTTGAAATTGATAATTCTCTAATTTAAATTAATTGTTATCATTATATTTGAGACATCAGCGAATCCATTGAAACAATGGAGAGTGTGAGGATGTTGACAAATGACTATTCCTGCAATTGCACAATAAAATTTGAAAAAAGTTAGTTGGAAACTAAAAAATTTTGAAAACGTGATTTATGGTAATTTAACCAAAGTTTTAGCCTTCAAAGCTTGTCATGAATGCTCGGAGAATGCCTACAGTCAAAATGTAAAGTTGGAAAGATTTTGGCAAGCGTTGATGACACGAAAAAAAGGACAGACGTTTTGGGTTGGTTAGTTGACTTATGATATTCTGTAAATTGAATTAATTGACACAATTACATTACACCCCTCAATAAATACTCATCTGGGAATCATCAAACAATGGAGTTTGTGAAGTCGGTGATAATAGTTACCCTTGTAATTGTACAGAGGGTTTTCAAGGAGATCATTGTGAAATAGGGAAGTTTTATGTTCAAAATGTGAGCACTTCATTGGCAGTAGGAAAACCTACTAAAATTTTGATCTGCAGACCATTAACGTAAATGCTAGAAATTACAGTCAGTTATAATTATAAGACGTTTGGCAAACGTCCATGAAGTAAAACAAAAACAAAATATCTGAATCTGCGCCAGTTTCTATTTCGTGCTCTGTTCTTTAAATTCATTTACCTTATATCATTACATCGCAGACATAAATGAATGCATATCTGATCCTTGTTTAAACAATGGAGTTTGTGAAGATGGTAACAACGGGTTCTCCTGTTATTGTACGGAAGGTTTCCAAGGAGACCATTGTGAGGAAAGTAAGTTTTATCTTCAAAATGTAATAGCTTCATTGACATAAAATTTTACAAAATTAATTCTGAGTTGCAGATCATGAACGTAAATGCAGAAAGTACAGTCATTTGTAATTATAAGACGCTTGGTAAGCTTTCATTAAATAAAATAAAAAAATATCTGATTTTTTGTCAATTGCTTTTTCGTACTATGTTCTGTACTTTCGTATATGTTATATCATTACATCGCAGACATAAATGAATGCATATCTGATCCTTGTTTAAACAATGGAGTTTGTGAAGATGGTAACAACGGTTACTCCTGTAATTGTACGGAAGGTTTTCAAGGAGACCATTGTGAAGAAAGTAAGTTGGAAGCTCAAACTTTGAAATGTCGCTGTATGGTATCATTGAATCTGTCCGTTACTTCTAGTCTGAAGATCATTCACATGATTACTTAGAAAGTGCAGTCAGTTGTTACTAAGATTTTGGATATCTTAAATTGCAGTTTGAAGTTGACATTGAAATTCCTTATGATGTTCTGTAATATTATTTGATGCCGAACCTTTCCAGATAGCAAAGAATGTTCATCCCGGCCTTGTTTTAACAACGGAGTTTGTGAGGATGTTGACAAATGAATACTCAAGCAATTGCAGGGTTTATTTGTAAATAGTTGTTTGGGACCTCAAAACGTTGCAAACTTGATTTATGGTAATTTAACCAAAGTTCTAGCCTTTAAAGCGTGGCATGAATGCTCGGAGAATGCAGGCATTCAAAATATGCATGCAGTTGTAAAGATTGTAGCTAGTTTTGGTGGCACGAAAAAAAAAAAGAACAGACGTTTTGGGTTGGTTAGTTGATATTTCTTATGATATTCTGTAATTTGAATTAATTGATACAATTACATTACACCCCTACTTAATACTTGTCGGGGTTTCGTTCGAACTATGGAATTTGCTAAGCTGGTAACAATAGTTACTATAGTAACTGTACAAGTAGTTTTCAATTTGATCATTGCGAAGAGAGTAACTTGAAATATTCAACTTTGAAAACCTAAGTTTTTTAGGTTTATGGTATTTTTTATTTCTGATAATTAAAACGGAGTTCTAGCCATCAGCATATTGACATAATTGGCAGTACAGTCAGTTTCAATGTTTTGAATATTTTCTTGAAGTTAGAATTAAAAACAAAAGCATAAGTGGAAGTTTCGTCAGTTGATATTTAATAAGAATATAGTTATATTTTTATACTTAATATAATTTACTTTTCACTACATCGCAGATATCAACGAATGCTTATCTGAGCCTTGTTTAAACAATGGTGTTTGTGAAGATGGTAACAACGGTTACTTTTGCAATTGCACAAAAGGGTTCCAAGGAGACCATTGTCAAGAAAGTAAGTTTCATCTTCAAAGTCTGATGAAAGTCTTTTTACGGCACCTAATAAAATTGTGAGCTGAAAATCATCAGCCTTGTTTAAACAGTGGAGTTTGTGAAGACAACGATTAGTTATTCAATCGTAGGGAAGGTTTTACAGGAGACCACTATGAAGAAAGTAAGTTAAGTGGAAACTCAAACTTTGAAATGTTGATATATATATAGTTCAAATAAATCGGAGTTCTAGTCTGTAGATCATTCACAAAGTGCAGTATAAACTTACGATGTTACAAAGACTAAAGATAGATAGTTTTGATCACAGTTTGCGGTTGATCAGTTACTATTTTACTACGTTCTGTAATTTACATTAACTGATACCATGAAAGTGTAGTAATCAACGAATGCTGACCCGGGCCTTGTTTAAACTATGGATTTTGCGAGGATCAGTAGAATAGTTATTCCTGTAATAATAAAAATGGTCTTCAAGGAAATCACTGAAAAGAAGATATGTTTTAAGTTTGATCTATGCAGGGAAGTAAAATTTAGAAGGATATACAGCGGAAGTACTCTACCAATTATATTTCCTCTGATTTGATAATTTCAATACATAATGGGATGAGTGCGATTTAGATCACCGAAATGTCTTATGTCTAGTGGTATCCAAGTCAACGTTATTCGTGTAGAACATAACTATGATAGTGTGAAGGTTTGCCGACAGTCATACCAGGACCAATTTCTTAGAATCAAAACAATTGGTTAACTCTTAGGAATTAAGTAACTTTATGATAATTAGGTTTTCAAGAATATCGACTGGCAGTGATGGAGTAGTTGACAGCATTTTCGGATGCATTACACTTAGCAGACGACAAGAACCTTTTACCTTAGGCCAATCCAATTAAGGTTTCTTTAATAAAAGGATGGTTCAGACACAAATACAGCTTTGATATTTTTTTAAGAGTAAGTAAATGTGACCATTATAGTGAAGCGTCCATTTAATTCCCACGAGTGGTTAATGAGATAAGAGCAGTTGACGTTATCACTTTTGTTACCAAAATTAACTTTGAAGCAAGCGTTAGTGATATCATCTCCTCACATTGATAAACCATTTTATTTTTTCATATATTCTTATACATTTATTTTTTGTCATCAATGTGGTTGTGTCTAGAATATCCTTTTAAAGGGAGAGTTTCTTTTATATCTCCCTCTCAATTAAACCTCCCTGAGTTAGGCAACCGCTCCCATTTTGGGTCACATTGGGAAAATATCTTCGAGTCCGAAGTAAGGTTAGCATACATATGTCTTATAAATTTTGCACTCCATGTACATGTTGGAGCCAACTTCTTGGAGCCTAATATCTGATAAGATTCTGGAAAGATCATGACCATAGCATGACGTTCCTAAATAGGAACAACCAAATATTAGAAAAAATGTCTTATAGTAGTACATAACAGTACAACATAGTCTATCTCATAAGTTTAGGTGACTAAAGACAACGGATCGTCTCATGAATCTCGCGCACGCCTGAGAGTAGTTCTACGTACTGTGTGAAAGTTTCTTGAGTGTCTCAATTGTTACAACTCCCTTGAATCACAGTAACCAATATGGTCAGCTAAAGTGAGGCAGTGACGTAACGAATTCTGAGACGCCGTTGTCTTTAAAGTCTCCCCCCCCCCCCCGCGGTATGCTACTATTTAAACGACTAAGCAAATAAGCCCAATTGGGACCCAATTAGACTTCTCCTGGGCTGGTTGGGCTTAATTGGGGTTGGGCTAAAAATTGGTGTAAGGAACTTTTATTTGGGGATCCAATTAGGCTGAAATGAAAAATCTTCAAACTCAACATTACACCAATGATGCTTTCGCGTGAATATTGTGTTTATTGATTTCAGTGAGAAAATAGCTCTGAAACAAAAGTATTAAATACACTTTTGTGGGCTATAAATGGGCCTGAGTTGGGTTATTACTGTTTGGTCTACAATTGGGACCAACGAGGGGCCAACTAGGCTATTTTCAATACGATTTAAAAAAAGTTGGAAAGTTGCGAAAATCTCTTTTTAACCATAATCATATATTTACAAATATGGTCTAAAGAAGTCCAAAATCTAAAGAACTATAAAGATAACAGTGAATAGACGCTGGTTGTAGTTGGGCTTTTGTTGGGCTTTGCACTATTTTGCCCCAAGTGTGGACGTGTCTGTTCCCAATTGGGCCGTCTTTAAAGGTCTTACACAGTGGGCTGTGGGTCGTGAGTTGTTCATATGACAAAACTTTTAACCTTTTGAACTAGGGTCCTACATACGGCACACCAAATAAGTACAAATAATAAAGTCGGTTTTGAGTGGCCCTGACTTAGGCTAGGCAGTTTACTTTCCCAAGAGGGGCCCTGTTAGGACACAACTGGACTATTATCACAAAAGATTAAAGAATTGTGAGACATGTCTGTGAATCATTTACATAAGCCTACATTTACACACACATTGGTCGACAGAAGTCAAAAGTAAAATAAACAAGTGACGTAACACTGGTTCTTCTTGGGCGTGGTTTGGGCTATACACTACTTGGCCCCGAACCTGGCCATGGTGGTACCTAGTTAAGCTGTGTTAACGTGTTGTGTAAATGGTCTTACAAAATGATAGCAGCCCTGTTGGTACCCAGGTGGGCTGTAGTTACTGAATGTTGTCTAAAATGATTGTGAGTCATTACTTATGCATCATAAGATGGAGTTTAACTTGTTGACATTTGGAAAATACTGAACATAACACTGAACAGCATAAAAAACTAAGAAATAATGGTATGAACTGACACAAATTATGTTGACTCTACATGTTAGCACTAAGAGTGGGCAACAGTAGTAGGCTTCAGATAGCAGAAAATTGAGGTTTTTCTTGGAGAACATGATAGTTTGTCATATGGAGGCAACATTTAGCTCTTTTGCCGTTTTGGCTTCATCGATACTTGCTTTCTTTTCTTCAATCTTCTCCTTAGAACCGGTTACATCTTTTCTCCTTGGAAACTTGCTCTCCTTAAAACAATCATCTCAAAGATCCTCTTATCTCCTAACTTGCTACTCATTTTCTTGTCATCACCCTCTGTTTGAACCGGACTAAAGTTAATTCCTCCCTTGACGCTCTTGATTTCATTAACTTGACGGAGGCCTCGGCCCTGGCACGGCCTCGCCCCTGCCACGGAGGTAGGGTGTTCCCTGCTAGCTTAGCCCTTGAGAGTGGCACGCCACTGTCAGTGCAATCAATGAGTTGGCGTTCTTGCGTTTCCCTCTCCTCCTAGTCAGGGTACGGCCCCTCCCCCTTACCAGAATATTCTTTCGTCTCTCATCCTAGATTGTCACTTTGTTTCTTGTCTCCTCCCGTCTCCCTTCTTTTTACCCCATTCTCTTCTCAACCTGATCTTTAGTTCACATATACAAATGGCTCCCTTTTCTGCCCCATGTCCTCCCTTTTCCCCACCCTATTGCTGCAGGAGCTCGATCAGCTTTGTCCCTCCCCTTACTGTTTGTATTGTAATGTGTTTTCTGACTTAAACCAAAACTTACGATTGGATTGGGATCTAATAAGATATTCTAGGCTACAAATAATTGTTTGGGACAAGAGGAGAAAAAAAAAACTGATTAAGAAGTCATACATCAAAGCAGTGGAATTCATCAACGCTCACACTATCTGGGAAGCTCTGTGAATTTAGTGAATTTAGTGAAGTAGAAACTTATTTGGAGTTGCTCTTTAAAACCACTTTCACATGAGAATTTTCCACATTATTTTTGTTTTCACAAAGGATCTTTTTAATGGGAATCTCAGACGGACTTTTGTTCAGGTTTACGAAGGGAATGCAATTTTGACAAAGGTATCCGATATAGAGTCACCTTTTTACAGAAAAAGAAAAAGAAAAAAACGTTGACAACATAGTTCGTTTCTTACAGCGTATATATGCTCAATTCTTCTTATGCTATTCCCACATTGTCTATGTCTTCTTCTTGCATATGGTACCCTCTCTATTAAATGTTGTGTTTAAGTATTAGAGCTTGTGTTTGTGTAAACAAAGATCAATCATATTTTACTTTTTACTTTAGATTGTCACATCTAGACAAATAGAAATAAAAATATAATGAGAAATTAATGAGAGCCCAATTAAGAACTACTCAGGCCCAAATGCGTAAGCCTAATTGAAGCTAATGGAGACCTATTCTGTGAGCCAAATCAGTGCCCAATCTAGGCCCATTTGTTCTTATTCAGTTAGCCCAGTTGCGACCCAATGAAGACCCACTCCAGCCGAAGTCTGCGAGCCTAACTGGGGTCAATCTAGACCCATATTGATTTTACTGAGTAAGCTCAGTTTTGGCCAAATAGGATCCCACTACAGTCCACGTCTGCTAGCCTAATTTTCCCCCAATTATGGCCCATTCTGGCCCTATTTGGGCAGCCCTCATTTGTACTGGCTGAAAACAGTTATTAGGCCCCAATTTGGCAACCTAATTTAGGCCCAATCGGTAGCCCAAGTGGGACCTAATTTGGGCCCAATATGTTGTGTAGGCTGGACACGCACCTCCTTGCTACGAGATTATTCAGACGCGTCACAAAGTGTAGATATAGACTTTAAAAACTGTCGCATGCCGTATCGCAAACTCAGTATCATGAGACCGAACATGTTACAGGTAACCACAGTAGGACCTAGGGCAAACTGCACGACGAATCCTTGCGTACTTGTCAGAATTAACAAGGCTACATAAAAAAAAATAGATTGAGAGTGACGTTTGTACTATAAGCTGTAAACAAAGTTATATCAATGCAATGAGAAATAATCACAGAAGAACCAAAAGTAGGTAAAAGGAAGATCTTCTTTTAACCTCGGTGAAAATATTTACATGAAAGGCTTCTATTCATAAAATCTGTGACCTGTTGCATAGTGTGGACAACTTTCTCTTCCTTTAAACTGCAACGAAGACTGGGGAATTCTTTGCACTAGAAGTATATCTGTTAGTACATTTTATCCCCCAAATATATCAACACCTTTTACATCCATATAGTCAGGACTGAATCACCTAGGGCAAAATTAAAACACTGACCCAAGGTACTGTACTCAAAAAGGTTTTGTAAGGCGTGGTCAATAAACAATACAAGGTATTGCTCACGAAACAACATAATACCCTAACCAATAAATAACGCAATTTTTTACAAGATAAAAGCGCAGTGAATTGATCAATTAAACACAGTGGTGTATTGACCAAAGTATAGCACAGTGTATTGACCAAAACACAACACTATGTATTGATAAAAAATGATACATTGTATTGTGACCAATAAATAGCAGTGTCATGACTATAAACAGCACAATGTATTGATCAATAAGTAACACAGTCTATTGACCAATAAATAGAGCACTGTCTTGACTAATGCACAACACAATTTATTGACCAACAAACAACACAGTGTTGAACACAACCAACAAAGTGACAAGTAAACAACATAATATATATTACCAATAAACAACACAATGCGTTGCCAAAAAACAGCACAATATATTGACCAATCAATGACACAATATCTTGGCCAATAACCAACGCAATGTATTGACCAATAAACAACACAATGTATTGACCAATTGACAGCTCAATGGCATTGCTTAACATTCACTCATTTTCTTCGTATTATTCTGGATTTTTTACCATGTTACTTTTGTTGTTTAGATTACGGGCATGTTGCCATATCAGCAGACAAGAGGGTACTCGTGGCAATTGGTGTTCTCCTTGCGTTCGTCATAATAATCACAATCATTTGGAGTGTATTGAAATGCCGGTAAGATGAAAATTCTAAGATTTATCAAAAGAGAATTTAATACAATTTACATATGTGACCTAATTTTTTCTCCTTTAATGTGAACTGTTTGTTAGTAGTTTATTGCTAGTGATCATCTATTCAGCTCTTTAATTTTGAAAGAGTTCAGAAAAAGTTACAAGTCTAGTTTTTAAAGATATTTTTGAAAATCAGTCTAACTAATATATGTTTACAAAAAATTGCCACATCCAATATTAGCTGAAATGGAATTTTCTTGGTAAGAAGAAAAACTGTGAACATATCAACTGATAGGTACATCCTTTCATTTTTGCTGCTTGCCTCAGAGAAACTGAAGAGTCCTGATTACTTTGCTTGGCTTTTTATGAAAGGATCCGAATAATAGTTATCCATTAGTCAGTCTTTCTCTTCATGGTAGATACAGTTACACATTTTAAATTCCTGCCATCCAATGATTTGTCTTTACGTCCATCAATTGGAGATGGTTATGCATTAGTTAGTCTCTCTTCATGGCAGATACAGTTACGCATTTTAAATTCCTGCCATCCAATGATTTGTCTTTACGTCCATCAATTGGAGATGGTTATCCATTGGTTAGTCTCTCTTCATAGTAGATACAGTTACGCATCTTAAATTCCTGCCATCCAATGATTTGTCTTTATGTCCATCAATTGGAGATGGTTATCCATTAGTTAGTCTCTCTTCATGGTAGATACAGTTACGCATCTTAAATTCCTGCCATCCAATGATTTGTCTTTATGTCCATCAATTGGAGATGGTTATCCATTAGTTAATCTCTCTTCATAGTAGATACAGTTACGCATTTTAAATTCCTGCCATCCAATGTTTGTCTTTACGTCCATCAACTGGAGATGGTCATAATGACAGCTGACCTAATATTAAGAGATAAAGTCGACCACGTCGACGGAACTGTTTGACTTAATAAGCAATATTTGGAGCTGCTGACCGAATTAAGAGCGTTCGTTGTTTAACCACTTCTTCAATTACTGGCAGCAGCAGTATAGAGACATAATCATAAAGGAATTTTATCTCATGATATTCATAAAACAGCAAGAAGCAAAGCTTCTCCATACAGCTCATGGTTATTTTCTTTTCTGCAGTGTTAATACACCTTGACAGCTTCTTTCAGATTTAGGCAACATACCCTTCAAAATATCAGGTACTGTTTCTAGTTTATTTGGATCCATACTTCTTTGCTCGAAATAAAAACCGATGTTTTCTTCAAATGCACAAAGTATGGAAACTATAAATCACAACAGTGGAATGTAATGATTCATACTCGGCTTTCATGTAAGAGGAGATGTAGCAGTTAAACTTGAATTAGTAAATCTGTTTTAATCTACTTTTTAATTCCTAATGATAATAGAAAATGAATCGTAATATAATGATGAAGAACGTACTAATGATTTATGGCGGATATTACATACAGTGATGTAAATATCTATCATAATAAGTAATAACATTAATAACATTATAACAAGTAATAAACATGAACGATTCATTGTATCTGTCTGCATCCACAAAGAGTATGCTGACAAGCAAATTTATATTCACCACTTAATAAATCCCATCAAGAAGAAAATCTTTCAACCTATAAATGTTGTATATTTTGACTATGTTTAAGCTACAGAAATTAGGGGTTTTGATCTGGTGCAGTGCATAAATGTTCGCAACTGGTCTCTTTTCACTGGTTTGCCTTTACTGTGTACCAGGGAATAAAAGCATCACTGTCAAATGGTCTAACGTTTTGCAAAACCATAAGGTTACTTTTTAGTTATTGTTTAAATGCTTCATTCATCTTGTCACCCTTTGGAAACATATTACTACAACCTTATTTGCAACTTGTGAATGGTTACATATGTGGAAAAATGTGTGCTGAACACAGAAAACAATTTGGAATACGATTGAATTGTTTTTAAAATGGTATACAAGAATAAGAAGAGTATTCACAATATTAAAAAAAAAGGGGCAACCCAGGAAGTTGTTTATTTCATCCCTGTTGTTTTCCGAAATCGTTCGCTTTTTTTTTACAGGTATGTATTATAGTCGATGGAGAGCTTGGTTGGACAACCAGTGCTATAAATACATTACACAGCACATAAGTAAACGTAGTTACGCTCTGCGCACTTAACCGTGGATGTAGAGAACTCGAAGTGTTGTTATATTCCGATCATTTCAGCCGTTTTTTCATTTTGTATTTATCACTTTATTAGTTTTAACAGAAGACATAAATTAGATAAGGAGTGTAGTATGCACTGCACGCACCCCTTTGTGGTGTGTGAATTGTGGTGGGTTCTTGTTGAATTCACCCACCACATAGAGGTGCGTGCGGTGCATATTGGTGCATGGGTTCATCGATATTAACCTTTCAATTAGATTTTTTCATACGAAATACGCAATGTGCACAACTTGAGTGTAAAAATGTGTCTCACATAATTAAATTAATATCGTGTTGCTTGTAAAATGAGTTGCATAATTTACTCCTCATTTGGTATATCAATGAAAAAAGAGAAGGCTGATAATAATTTCCTGTCTTATTGCTTGGTCTATTTGCTAGAACTGTTGGCATTTTCCATAAAATTAAATTTTTAGTTCCACAAAGTATTTCGAAGTCATTGTATTACCTGGTCTATCCTCATTTATCTTATTGTAATATTCTTTGGGGTAATAAACATTTTACAGACTTGAACAGGTCATTGTTGTTGCAAAAGAAATTGATACGTCTTATTTCGGGCTCTAGTTATCGTGATCATATACTGCACTCTTAGTTATTGAATTACAAAATTTGTCTCTCCGATATTTATGCTTTACAGCTTAGCATTTTTGGTTTTAAACATTTCCGTGGTATTCTTCCACCAATCTTTGATACGTTCTATAAAGAAAACAACTATTTCTATGATCATTTTACTAGACTGTCATCATCGCTTCAAATTGATTTTTCTCGTATTGAAATAAAAAAAATACATCTTTTAGAATATCTAGAGCCTTACTGTACAATAGGCGTAACTCTAACATTAAGAAAACAACCTCTCTAAAAACTTTTGTTAAACATATGAAGACTCTTTACTCAATTAACAGATTGGGGCTATTTACTCCCCGTACAATCTACTGTGTATATCTTGAGAATGTGCTTTCACTTATTTCCATTCCTTCTCTCTGATCAACATTCTCTCGCTCTTTTCACTCGTCTTCTAATCAGTGTGCTTGTTTCTTATACCATTTTCCTTTCCTTCTCTTTTTTCTGTTGGATCTGCTTCGTATAAGCTTTGCTTTTTTTTTGCAGATCTCCCAGGCTTTTCTCGAGTACACACTGCAATTTAACAATTTGGCCTTTTGTGTATTTGAAAAGTGAAATAAACGAAACGAAACGAATTTAGAAGCTACAGAACTGAAAGAAAACAAAACGAACAATAAAGTTATGTGGTCGGACAAAACCGGATTGGCTTCGTTATTATTACTATTGATATTATTATTACTATTATTGTTATTATGTTTTTTATTTTTCATTTTTAGTTTTATTGAGAATTTAGTCATTTAACTGGTTGTACTCACTGGTGGGTAACTAGGCAATAGCGTGCCGTTGCCTTACACTTCATTTCAAAGTTTCAAAGGAACAATATAAGAAGTATTTAAACATTGAATAATATTAAAGGCCTAGTTGAATTATTCCTAAGTGGTTGTGCTACACCAGGTTTCAAATGGCTTTGCACTAATTAATTAATAAACATTCCACAAGATTCAGGATATCTTACAGCTAGATCCAAATTTACAGACTTTTAAGGAATCGTTGTGAGTTTTCTGTGTTGCAAAAGTGTACTCTAATGTAACCAAAATTTTATTTGTTTCTAACCTAAAAGAAGACAATCAATTAACATGGAGGGTTCTGTCTTTTCCATCAAAAAAACATTAAGACATACCTTTCTCTTAGCTTTTAGCCTTTTCTAAGAATTAACTACATCCCTATTGGTAAAGCATGTTACTTCACATTTAAATAAAAAAAAAAAAAACAACAACAACGAAAGTAATTGAAGCACTTGAGGAAAGCTGAATTGACAGCAAAAGTCACTAAACACTATTAATTGACAGTTTTAAGACGTAATGAAACATTATACTTAAATAGGATGAACTATATTAGCTAGTATATTCCTTAATAGGGTTGTTGTCTCATACCGTAATGTACTTGCATTTGGTTTTATCGGGATTTAAAGTCACACTAGCCCGCAGGCATATTAGTAGAGGGCGCTTTGATACCGCAATCTCGAGATATCAAAGCGCCCTCTACTATTATGCCTGCAGGCTAGTGTGACTTTTACATAGAAATTTCTTGACGTATGCTACGTTGTAAATTACTGATCGGAAAAAAAAAATCGTCCATAGCTAAAACATTAGCTGTCGCAGAATCTTGAAAAGTTGTTTTAAAATTTCATCGAACTCCCTCGCATATCACAGTCGAACAATTTGATTTTGTGTAACTTGCCGAACATGGGTACACCTTCTCAACAACTTGGGACAATTTTGGGAAAATTGTTAAAAATGCTACAATAAATAATAGTTTTATGACTGTTATAATTATTTGCAACGAAATATTTGTGATGTTTTATTCTTATAAATCAGTCCGTCGTGATTCTGAAACCAGAGCAGTTTCTATTTGTGAGACGGCATTAGTCCGAACTTGATTGTCTGCAACATCCTTTGCATCAAAGCTAATTGTTCCATCCTTTTCCTTAGGTTGTAAGCAGATGTGAATACAGGTATTACGTGAATGCAATGAGACAGAGCACAGGAAAGTACAATGGTGCTCAAAACCGTAATCATCTCTTTATGAAGTGAATCGCTCATTACAATGGGGGATAATCGAATAAGAGAAGCATAAATTAATAAGCTTTCCTACGTACATCCTCTTTCCACCTCCCTGATATTAAGTAACATCATCCAGGTTGAGCGGTATTGTTTTTACTTTAGGGTCAAACCGGATGAGTATGTGGTGTGTTTTACTTTGGACTGATTTCCTCCCGAAATGTTAATGTAGACAGTGTAGCGAGCTGTGATTTGATGAGATCTCATTGGTCGTAGCTCACTGTAGGACTGTTCACATTTAATACGGTGATTTATTGGGGACGTTCGTCTGCCTTTGTGATTTCCAGGTATTTAATCGAGGGGGAATTGTGAAATTATCAGTTAGTCGGTTGGTCGGGCCGAAGCTGTTATAAGAGTCGGAGTCTCTCAGGTCGGGGTTGAGGTACTGGCCAAATTGCGGCTTCAAGAACCCCTATGCAAGTCCAAAGAAAGTCTACTACTATCGGCACTATGGTCGAGACATGTGTCGTACGAGACTTACAAAGTGCCCCACCGCTGCGCCGCTCAAACCCTGCCGAGCGAAACCGCTGCCCCACTCATTATCTGCGCCGTGGGTGACACCTGCGCTGCTGGAGACCTGCGCAGTGCCCGAAAACTGCACTGCTCAACACCTGGGCAGTGACCGATATCTGCGAGGCAATACATATAGGTTCAACAAAAGACCGAGACTGTGCAACAGTCCACGTCATCTGTTTTTCATTTTTATCAAAATTTGAAAAGTAATATCTCAAAAATGAACTAGATATAAACAAACTTCCAGCGGATTTTAGCTCATGGATTTTACTTTGCAACTTCTGAATGAGTCTAGCTCTTTTCTAGAAGCATGTCACACAAACTTCAAAATAACAATGAATAAAACTAAGTAAAAGTATTGAGAATCATACTTAAGAAAATTTACAAAGTGCGAAATTCTTTTACAATAGTTACGAAAGTTAAGAACATTTCTGTGGTGTAGTGTTTTAAAAAAATATGCCAGATATCTGCATATACATGCCTGATATGCCGTTTACATGCCTGATATGTCGTTATTAATTCAGATTGGTATTTAGCAACAAACATTGTTTAAAAATTACCTGGATCAAAATTGCTTTTATTAAGATAACTGTAAATACAGCACAACAATTTGATATGAAATGTGGCAATTCAAGATAGACTTATGATTGTTTTGAAGAGTAAATGATACTCTTCTCTATAGAAATAATGGAAATATATGTGCTGATGGTTCATCCACTGTAATGAGTTTTGTTGGAGACGTTAGACATTTAATCTCTTGGACATATTCTAACTAAAATTATGATGTAATTTTAGTGAAAGAAGAATGATTTCCAAGTTCTCAAATTCCGATTATTGCCTTAAGGTAAGTAAGACACAGTAATCAATTACCGTATTGTGAAGTAGTGTTGGAGATTTGGGGTTTAACGGGACATGACTGTCCCCGGGAGAGGGAAGTCCCAAATGTGACGATACAGAAAGTTCCTCGTGACAGAGAAAGAGAGAGAAGTGGAGAGAGAGGTTAAGAGAGAGTGAGCCAGAAGCTTTGCTGAGTTTTTGGTCTAAGCTGGCAGACAATTTACTCAGCCGTATGCCATACAGGCCATTTTTCTGGTCAATCTGGCATTGTGCAACTTCTCTAGTGGTCAATGTGGCAGAATGGTCATTTGGCAGAGTGGTCAATTTGGCATACTGAGCATTTCTCGCCTGGCTCGTCCGCAGTTACGAACTCGAAAATACGAAATGAATATTCAACGAGGTGTCGATTTCAAACTGCCATCATACCTGTTGGAAATTTGACTGTGAGGTCATGTCTCAAGAGAAGAAGTAAGGTAATAGCAACTGGTAGCCTAACGACAGCAGTTAGGTATTACATTACGTACATAGTACGTCAAGAATATGCGCTTACAACACCCGAGGATGTAAAACATAAATAGTGAATCCCGATAACAAACCGTTGGGCCAATGATTGAGTAAGGCCTATAGGTTAGGCTTACCTGCCGTTATTGTGACAGTACATGTAGGCCTAACTTAGTAATACATGAACAGTTACACCTGGATGTTAGCTACTCAGTAGGTGCTAGGCAGACTGAGTAGCTGCTTATTGTAGGCCTACATCAGATTAACAGCAACTCAATTAACCGGATTTTTAATAATGAATTGCATCGGCATTGACAAAAAAAGAAAGGGCACCACTAAACCGTAGTTTCAGAAAACTGTGATTACATAGCCTAACTTAGACGTAGGGTAGGTTGACCTTAACGTTAACTAACAAAGTTAGGATTGGCCGCACCAGCACCATGTAGGCCTAAACAGTTGGACCTAGACCTAACTTAGCCGAGAAGCATACGGACTTTACTGAACATTCGACCCATGTAGGCCCTCACATAGACTACTGAACAAAGGAACAACAAATGTTAAAACGAACGCATAGGCGAGGTTGGACGGAGCAATGTCATAAGTCAAAAAGTTTCAATTCAACATCATGAAATGGTAAATTAAGTTCATTACTCAGGCTTTACCTCAGTTGAGTTACACATTTTTTTTCTTAATCTTAACGTACGCTGCAAATGCAGTACCGTAAAGTTGACTAACCGGGCAAGGGCAATTAAATAAATCGTGTCTCAGCTTTCGTTTCCCTCATTTCAAGGCACTGTAGTCAAAAATTTGCCCAGCTACTTAGGTCATCGAATTTGAGGGCTTTTTTCTAGGGGTGCGCAAAGTCTGGTGTATATACTACCGTATACAGTATAGTCAGTCAGATTTTGGCATCATGCGTTTTCATAAAACAAACATTTTTCTTTTGCGTAATGATCGCACTGATACCGATCGCAAAAGACGGGGGGGGGGGGGGGGGGGAGGGTAGATGAGGGTCTAGAGAGATTGATTTGATTTGTTCGACGATTTGGTTTCTATTATTCGTAGATTAAAACTGGTACACGCAAATTAAACAAATCAGTTGACGTAATGAAAGGATCTCAACAGTAATGTACAATATACTCTTCTATAATAACATGATCCTAGGATATTACAAAAAGAAATTGAACGTGATGTACGTTGAGGAAAAAAATTAAATGTAGAAGAAACAAATTGGGTAAATTTGATAAACAAGTAAAATAAACTGAACACGGTCACTTACAAATTATTATTTTCTTTTGTATTTTATGATTTGCCCACTTAATGATTGCCCTCTAAGAGCATTCTGTCAGGCAAATCTAAACGCATGCGCAACACTGTCGTAATTACGACTAGCATTACCATTGTACTGTTCACTTTTACAACACAGAAGAACGTACATGGTAAACAGGCTATTGTTACAAATCATACGGAGGAATTCATTTAAAATAAAGGATGAATCATTAACTGATTAAGAGTGGGAAATAAAAACGATATAAACTTCGAAGACCATGTTTCACAAATAATCTTTGTCAAAACCATGTTATAGCCTTTCAAAATATTCCTGATAAGCTACCCCCAATACTTTTATGAAAGAAGAAGAAGACACCATTCTGTAGTGCCATTCAGGAGAAAAGCAATAACAAGTCGAAGAAAGTACAAAGAGTTCATGGAGATTCCTTTTTCACACAATACTCTCAATTTACCATGCTATTGTAACAATGGACCTGAATCATCACTAAAGTCACTCCACAACGTTGATACGACGCGTTAGCTCAACACTCAAAGCAATATTCATTATATAATTCTTTGGCTGTAAACGACAAAAGTATCTGTAATTTTGTAATGGTTCATATGGACATTACCCAGGTGACACAAAACGTTTTTAAAACGTTTTCAAAACGTTATACAAAGTTAACAGCCTTTTTAAAACGTTAGAAAAACGTTTTTTGTTAGTTGGGTGATAACTAGAAGCAGATAGACAGAAATCCCAAACGATGAATTTTTGAGAATTTTTTAGCATAACATTTTCAGAAAATATACCAAAGTTACCAATGTATTTCAAGTAATCTTGAAGGTGCAGGTGGTACGTCATACTGTACAGACATGTCACCATCGTCGGGAAATTGGGAAATTTCAAGTAACATTTGGAAAGAAGTCAGTACAAGAATAACGCCATTACGGTTGCAATTATTCTATTAAGTGTTCAAAAAAGCTGCATTTAACGGTCACGGCCACGCTCTGTCGTGGGAGGTTTTGCTTTCGCTTTTCTAGCGTTGCGCGGATGAAGATGTTAAGGTCAAAAATTAGGCGTGAAAGTATAATACTTTGACTAGTTAACATTTTGCAAATTACATGTGGTTTTTGATAGGTGAATGTGACAAAAACTAGAACGAGGCCGTTTTGATGGTATATTAGATCTCCTCAAATAATCAATTTCTCAACGTTTCGTAAAAAAATTCTATCATGACGAGATTAGGTCTTCTCAATGCATTACCTTTCTCAAACAATTCTCTGGATTTCTTCAAATTGACGAATATTACGATTAATTACTATGGGATGGTAGCGCATGGGCACCACACCACTTCCTCTATTTCCGACAATTGAGACAGCAAATTGAAAATTGAGAAAATATTGTAAAGTAAGTTGTAGAAAGTCCCGTCTACACTTCCGTAGGTCAGAGGTGATTTGTCTGTATCTCTCGCCACCTCTCCCTCTCTCTCTGCTTTACATACCTCAGGTGGTAATAAATATTCTCTTTATCTCTCTCATGTTAAGAAGGTCCTTGGGGTTGAGGACTTTCACCAGTAGGGACTTTCCCACCAGCGTAAATGTTTACCGTGAGGAATTAGCTGAAGTGTAGCGCGAACGTGCACTATGTTAGTAGCATATATATATATATACATATATATATATATATATATATATATATATATATATATATATATATATATATATATATATATATATATATATATATATATATATGTAGTAGCATATATATACATATGTAAGAGCCTTTTTAAAACGTTAGAAAAACGTTTTTTGTTGGTTGGGTGATAACTAGAAGTAGATAGACAGAAATCCCAAACGATGAATTTTTGAGAATTTTTTAGCATAACATTTTCAGAAAATATACCAAAGTTACCAATGTATTTCAAGTAATCTTGAAGGTGCAGGTGGTACGTCATACTGTTCAGACATGTCACCATCGTCGGGAAATTTAAAGTAATATTTGGAAAGAAGTCAATACAAGAATAACGCCATTACGGTTGCAATTATTCTATTAAGTGTTCAAAAAAGCTGCATTTAACGGTCACGGCCACGCTCTGTCGTGGGAGGTTTTGCTTTCGCTTTTCTATCGTTGCGCAGAAGAAGATGTTAAGGTCAAAAATTAGGCGTGAAAGTATAATACTTTGACTAGTTAACATTTTGCAAATTACATGTGGTTTTTGATAGGTGAATGTGACAAAAACTAGAACGAGGCCGTTTTGATGGTATATTAGATCTCCTCAAATAATCAATTTCTCAACGTTTCGTAAAAAAAATTCTATCATGACGAGATTAGGTCTTCTCAATGCATTACCTTTCTCAAACAATTCTCTGGTTTTCTTCCAATTGACGAATATTACGATTAATTACTATGGGATGGTAGCGCATGGGCACCACACCACTTCCTCTATTTCCGACAATTGAGACAGCAAATTGAAAATTGAGAAAATATTGTAAAGTAAGTTGTAGAAAGTCCCATCTACACTTCCGTAGGTCAGAGGTGATTTGTCTGTATCTCTCGCCACCTCTCCCTCTCTCTCTGCTTTACATACCTCAGGTGGTAATAAATATTCTCTTTATCTTTCTCATGTTAAGAAGGTCCTTGGGGTTGAGGGCTTTCACCAGTAGGGACTTTCCCACCAGCGTAAATGTTTACCGTGAGGAATTAGCTGAAGTGTAACGCGAACGTGTGCTATGTTAGTAGCATATATATATATATATATATGTATGTAGTAGCATATATATACATATGTATGTTGCTGAGCAATGCACGTAATCCATATGTTAGACACTTTTTGGCCTAGCTACTCTAATCGCTGAATATTTTTTGTATACAAGTACATGATGCTGGTGGCATTGAAGTCATTGTGTAGTTACTACTGTCCAGCAATCCAGTTGAGTCTCATGGTGGTAGTTTTGATGACTCTGCCTATGACATCTCATGGAGAAGGACGTAAGTACTGTATTCCTAACTGTAACTAGAACTATACTTAATACAATGACATCTCAAGGACGTAAGTACTGTAGCTAGAGGTAGGCTACTTGATACACGACCCATATATGTTGTGACTCTTTGTTGAGATATACAAGATGGATCGACATCACATTTTGTTTTCAAGGTGCTATGAACGTCACTGCCACATGATATATAATGATAAGGGTGTATGAATTCTGCAAATTGTAAAAGTAACATTCTATGTTTAACTGATTTTTCTTTGGAGGTCAATTGCAATACACGTCGGGCATAAAAAATATGTATAATGTTGTGGTTGAGGAAGACATTTATTATCAAAACCTTATTCGCATGATGCGCTCCGTGTCATCCGTCGTATAGGTAAAAGTCCTTCTTAAATACTCGGGACATTTCTCAACATCTCTCATGAATCGTTACGTCACTCCAGCATTTTAGTTTAAAGTACCGTTCACTTAAAAATCAAAGGAGTTGTCTCAAACATTTAAGTTGGGCACCCACAAGCAACGTACACACCGTATGTGAATCGAAACAGTGCATGCAGTGCAATGCCACTCTCAGGCGTTCATCCAATTCACAGGACGATACGTTACACTCACAAAAACGTAAATTAAAATAAGAACTCCATAACTTTTTGGTAACATTTTACACACAGTTAATGTAAATCTTACATTATGATATAACAATTTTACTAAAATGTAGTAAAATTTACCAAAATTATGTAAAATTTACAAATACTGCTTACATTAATTTTACATAAAGTTTATGGAGTTCTTATTTTACATAATTTAGGTAAATAATTCTGTGAGTGTAATAACGTGTGCATGATAACACTCCACACCGTCCAGGTTTTTAATTTTTTGTCGTCTACTAGTACCTCCAAACATCATATGTTAGCTTCATCTATAAAACCACCTGTGCTGTGGTTGACACGCCACACGTCTTATACGTTTACACGTCACTAGGAGGAGTACATCTGAGAATACTTTGAAGTTAAGAGTTTGATATTAATTCAAACGTCGGTCATGACCTACAGAGAATTTTCTTTTCCAATGTTGATGGAGACAGTGACCAATCAATTTGAATCACAGAAGGTTTTTTTTTTCTTTCAAAATAATAATAATAATAATAACAATTTCTAGACTTTTTTTTAAATTTTCCATTCACCATATTGAACTTGGGTCCTCTAACTATCAAATTTGAACCCTCTAAACACTTGTTTGTCAACCCTTAAACTGATCCCCTGGGAGAGGGGTTTGATCCCCTGGGAGAGAGGTTAAGCTACGTAGTACACGTTGAGTTGCTCTTTGCTTTGTGTAGAAACCAATGAATGGTATAAAATCAAAGATTAAGGTTAGATGAAAGTTTGCTGTAGAATTAATATTTTAGACAGGGCCGTTGAAAGAAAAAAAAAAATGTCAGGGCGACTTTTGTCGGAAAGTCTGAAATAGCAGTTTAAATTTTTCAAATCTCAGTCTAGCACATTTTATGACATTAAAAAAGCCAAATATCAGACCAGATTGTGTCTTATGTTACATGGTAGTTGACAAAATTTCGATAAATCTGAAATACCATTTGAATTTCTCGTTCGTACTTCTGTCTAGGAGTGACGACAGTCGGAAAATCTGAAATACCAGCAAATTAAAAAAAATCACGTCTCAGTCCAGCACAATGTATGACAGTAAAAGATGATTAATATTGCACCAAACCGTGTCTTAGGTACCCGGTAATTCCAAAAATCCTCAATAAATCTGAAATACCATCTGAATTTCTCATATTAAATAATAGAAGCGACAGTAGTCAGAAAATCTGGAATACCAGTTTGAATTTTCATATCTTATTCTAGAACATTTTAGGAACAAATTAAGGTTCCACATCTTGAACTAGATTGTGTTTAAGTTTACCTGGTAATTAAAAATTCAATAAATGTGAAGTACCAGTTGGAATTTTTAATATTTCAACCTAGGTGCGACGATAGTTGGAAAATGTGAAATACCTGTTGGAAATCTTCATTTCTCAGTGTGGCAAATTTTATGACTTTTTATGACTTCAAAGGACGTCTAGTATTGCCCTAGATTGCATCTATGGTTAGATAGCTGGTGAATAATTTCTCAAAAATGGGAAGGGGGGGGGGGGGACCTCCTGCCCTCTCCCAGTCCAACTATTACTCATCTCAAGCTCTCAACCAAATTTCCAAAAACTGTGTTGATTTACATTTGTTTTCATCAAGCTGGCTATCACTTACAAAGTTAACGCTACAAGAACTAGCTTTACACTTTTTATGCAACTATCGACGGTTGTATCAAAGTAATAAAAAAAAACTAATCACCAGAGAGTAAAAATTGTTGAAACTTTATTAAGACTATAATGTCTCGGAATTTCTTTCAATAAATGAAAAATATTGCACCAGAATTTGTTTAAGGTTACCTGGTGGCTGAAAATTCCTAAGAAACAAAAAATAAAAATTGCTGTCGTTATAAACTAAAAACTGTTAAAGAGGCTCATTGAGTTGATATCAGTAAAGATTGCGGTGATTTTGAAGTATACAAACACACGACAATACTCACAATTAGCATAATTAATCAAGTTTCACATCCAATAGTTACATGAAAACTGTCAATTTTTTCGAATTTGTGACCGTTACTTGCTCTGATTGTGTGCATGTGAATGTACTAATGTGAAAATGTCTGGTCACAAAGTTTCAAAAACCAAATTTAATCGTTGGTTACTCACTCATTAATGTTCCAACGTATGTAAAACTTTGGGATCTGTTTAGTTTGACTGTTTGTCATTAGTATGTGAAGGAAACTTGACCAGTTTAGAAAAATTGAGTGAATTTCACAAAACAACTCAATGAGCCTCTTTAAAGTAACTCTTCTGGGAATGACAGTAAAACATAAACAGATAAATATTCTAGATAAGAGCAATTTAAATTATTACCATTTTTCCATAGAATGATTTTATCGTTAATGGCAAAATTGCAGACATAAGATCCCTATTTCAAGGCTGGGTAGATGCAGTACACCCTGGATGTGTCGTTCCCTGACATCTCCTGGATGTGTCGTTCCCTGACATCTCCTGGATGTGTCGTTTAATGACTCTCCGCGCCAAACAACGTGGCGCTCCGCTAAGAAAGTAATCCCGCCGGTTAGAAGCAAACATAATTAGTTCAAACTCTCTCTGCTTCCCTTATTTCTAGGATCATTTCTAGGATCATTTCTAGGATCATTTCCAGGATCATTTCCAGGATCATTTCTAGGATCATTTCTAGGATTAATCAATAGTGTTCAACGAAACACTATTGTCAAGTTCTCAGAGGAAAAAATGAAAGAGGATGAGTAGCTTATTATGATTATTGCATCACATCGAAAAACTGATATGTTCTACCATTTTGCATAGATTAATTTTTCTTTTTACATGAATTAAGGAATTACAGACATTATCAATATTTCAAGGTTGGGTACATGTGGCTCAAGTAGGCTACACACGGGAGGGGCCGTTTCCTGCCTTTTGGGGGTCTGGAAAGCCAAAATCTTCTTGTATGCTCCGCGTGAAGCAATAGTGGCACAGATAGTTCGGAGAAAATATTCTCAGGACTATTACATTAGCTGTTGTATTACAGTAATTATTACGTAAAAGGTGATACAGATCCTTGCTACTATTGTCGTTTTCATACACTGCACACACTGGAAAGCCACAACACTATTCATGATTTGAGTCGAAGTGAAAAGGCAGAGTACCCCAAATTCATGTTACACAGACTATGTAGTAACTATTTGATATATATGGTAAATAAACAACTGAACGAAAATATGAGAGTTTAACTGACAGGATACCGTAGTACATTGCAAGTATTCCATGTGTACGAGCCAGTGTATAACTTCTCATTTATTTTTCACCTAAAATGTAGGTAATCCATGCACATCTCAGCCGTGTGAAAACGATGGTAAATGTGAAATTCTTAGCAGCGGTTTCAGGTGTCTCTGTAATAATACTGGCTTCCAAGGAGATCGTTGTCAAGAAGGTAAGTCGAGAGCCAAACTCTTTGCCTTCTTTGGTCTCACATCACTTATTACTGTATTTGTCCATTAGGGGCCTAGCCAGGATTTTTTGTGAGTAGGGAAAATCGATCCATTTTGACCGCCGTTCTGGGGGAGGGTTATAAGAGGGAGACGTGTTGCCCTACCGTGGCTTAAGCCAGGATTTCTGATCAGTTGGTCCACAGATAGGCCTAGGAGGCATGAGGGGAGATCAAATCGGATAGGGAACTCCACCCCTCTATTTGAAAACAGGATCATGTTTGCCTTTCTTAGTTGCCCAATCACGGTACCAGCTTGACTTTCTGCACCCATGCACTTGCACCGATGAACCTAGAATAAAGGTTGAAATATATTGGAGGTAGCTGAGTGTCGCCAGGAAACATTAAATTAGCGTTAAGCGAACACGAAATTTTTTCAAACACTGAAGAACCCTTTCCAATCCCTGAACATGGCCGGAAACAGCACTTCCCGAGTGTTTTAAGCTGCATGTACTCAGCCTTGAAATAGGGATCTCATACCTGCAATTTTCAATACGGCCTAATGAGATAAATTCAATGTATGAAAAATGGTAATACATATCAGATGGGTTGAGATGATACAAGAATCATATGATGAACTATGCATCCTGTTTCATATATTCTTGGCACTGTTGGGAGTACTGTTGTACACACATTTAGATCCCACTTTTCATTGGTTGATAATGACCCATTTTAAGCTTGAAAATAAAATTGGGGTAGGCAGTTGAACATTTTCTAATTCAACGAAGGGACTCGGAACCCGACTGGAAATGTTTTTGTGGAAACAGCTGAGCAAGACATGTATACCCCCGTGGTGAAACATTTCCAACTTTTTTTTAAATGAAAATGACGCACTTTAAAGTAGTAGAATTGATATACTTTAATTGACATACTTTTAAATAGTAATATGACATGATATTGGTTCGTATTGGCAATAGGTTTAGTTGGCATTGACAACCGATTCTTTTGGGTTATTTCATTTTTTTTTAAATTCAGCGTTAGGGTTGGAGAAAATGGAGGAACGTTCTTTCTTGAGTCCATGACGTCATTACTTTCTAAGGTTTTGATTGACCGTACGGATAGGCGTATTAGCAATGCGTCCTGCGTTAAATCAATATGGCGACCGTTCAGCAAACACCCAGTCAACGATTCACGCTTGAACACCTTGTTTTTAATTGCGTTGTTTATCTGTTTCGTCTTAGTTTTCAATGTCATAAAAAGGTCACACATCCACGCATCCACATCCCAGGCATCTATGTCGCAGATCAACCTGGCCGTGTATTAACCATAGGATAATATACCATCCGGGGCTAAAAGCCAGCCATGCGAGAGTGTATTATCCACCGGTTGATACTAGTCCCAAAGTTGTTTAACCTTCTTCACATACAAAACAAGATTTTGATGAAAAAGATAAAACTAACTTTGGTTGCTAAGTAACGGCATTTTTACTGAAAACAAATCCCTGGTAAAGGTAAACAAGATTTACAACATGTCAACAATGTTCGCTACACAAATTAACACTAACAATAGCATAGCAACAATTAATATGGCATAACGTGTTTTAGTTTGCACTCAGTACAACAAGAAGCGAATGAAGTTGATTTTGTTTTGTAAGAGGTTAAGAGCAGCTGTCTAAATTGGAGGTTGGCATTAAGTTGTTTTTACTCTTTCCTTATGTTTCAACACTATTGATACTTTTTTCTTCTTTATTTATCCTCTTCTTTAGATATTGATGAATGTGAGCCCAAACCGTGTTTAAACAATGGAACTTGTCAGGATGGTATCAACAGTTACTCTTGTAATTGTACGGACGGCTTTATTGGAGATCGTTGTGAAATTAGTGAGTTGAGAATGCAACTGGTTAAAAGAAGAGAATTTTTTTTTTAGGTTATCATTGTAATAATCATAAAACATTAATATAGTTTGCTCATACCAAGAACATAAAAAGTATAAGTTGTCAATCTGACAGCATGATACTAGCTACCAGTGTTTGCATTGGTGTATTGTCAATATTTTGTTTAATACAAACAATACAAACCGAATAATTGTCTGCTTCTTTGCTTTTTAGGAGTTCTAAACACACTCAACATAACTGACACGTCGTTTATCTCTATGCATCATCTTTTACAGATGTCGATGAATGTAAAACTCAACCGTGCTTGAACAATGGAACCTGCGAGGATGGTATTGACGGTTACTTTTGTCATTGTATGAGCGGTTTTGTTGGAGATCGATGTAAAATTAGTAAGTTAAAAAAACTCTACTGCAACTCTGTATTACGGAAGCTTAAACGTGCCATCAAGATAAGTATATCTTTGCCCCATAAACTGACAATTTTCAGCAAAATGTCTACATAACGAGATAATATAATAATATCTAATATAATAATATTTCACCAAAAAACAGAAAAATGATCAAAATGAACAAAACGTTGCGGTATCTTAGCAACTTAACATTTTTCTGCAAAATGTTAACTTGTTTGTTTGATTCTTAGTGAGGAATTCAACATTTTTTGGAAAAATGTCCATATAACAACTTGTCACATCCTGTCATTTGAACAATTTGCTGCAAAATGTAGACTTGTTCACTTTCTTACTCAGTGAGCAATTGAACAATTTTCTGCAAAATGTTCAAATAACAACTTCCATTGACCCACTGACAGCTTCCGTAGAAAAGAGACCTTTGCGGTCATGATGCTCTGATGCTCTGGAAAATTTGTCTGTACCTAATAATTTTTGTCCCCATGCACTTGCGGTGCAAAAACTAAGATGGTGAGAGACATTGTGGTACAAATATCACCATAGCAACGTGTCTCTGAGTTTCTAGTTTCACTGTTTAACTTTTATTAGGGAGCTTTCGATTGATACGTCCACTAGTCGACTGCTACGATTGTTACGTCATTTTTGAGCCTATGCGCATGCGTCACGTCGTCTCCCTCGTCCACTACACAAATCAAGAACGCGTAAACCGTGGTTTTGCAGTCCTCGATTTAGAGAGTGGACGAAGGAGACGACGTGACGCATGCGCATAGGCTCAAAAATGACGTACCAATCGTGGCAGTCGACTCGTGGACGTATCAATCGAAAGCTCCCTACTAATGATCTTATTGACGTACACACATTTACACTTGGCTGCTATATGCATAGAAAGGAGATTTAACCTCTTCTTTCTCGTCGTCATAGAATAATGATTTCATTTCTTCTTTCTCGTCCACCTTAATTCTCTAAAATAGCACGGCACCGTCAAATTGAAGCATCTCATCTCCACAGTCTAAGATCGCTGTTTAATTGCTTTGATGATTTAAACTGAAAGAAGGAAACTTACATTTTTCTTTTCCTCTCTCTTGACCAGCCGTCTGACGAAAGGACGTCACATATGACACTTTAGTTTTCCTTCTTTTTTTTACAGTTGGCCAATTTCTTCTTTGTTTTTTTTTCAGTTCTGTTTTTCTTTTCACTTTTCAACTCTTCCACCAACTAATCCATTTTTTTTGAGTGGGGAGGGTGGTGAACTTAATTCGCGCATTGTGAAAGAAGGTCTTCTATCTGAAGGATTTACACGAAAACATTGATCTTAATATGATGTACGAGTATCAATATCAAAAAGTAACGAAAAGAGCAACAGTGAGGTGCCTGCGATATAAAATTGAGTTAAGGCACAATTGGTATATTTTTGAAAGCGTGTGTTGCCAGCCGGATACACCCCTTCTTCTCTCCCGATTCGTCTTCCTCTCCCCACTTACACTGTTGAGTCTTTACACATAGTACTATGATGCTAAAAAACAACATCCCCAGGAAATTCATTTTCACCTTATTATCATAAAGTTCATATAACAGTCGTACGTTATTTACTGAAAAATTGAAGGGTTTTATTTCTCCAGGTCTTCAACATTTGTTATAAGTACACCTTTTACAGATTCAACTGCTTCCATACTAACCTAAGAAGATAAATCTCTGAAGTTATGCATGAGCATATCAAATTGACATGTGATACCTTCATCGATATCAAAAAATAAACTCAGGTTTGAATACAAAATAAGTAGCATTTGATTCACTGCTGGTCTAACCGTTAACAAAATATATTATAAGTTTCGTTCATACAGTCTGTTTCTGTTGTCGTGAGAGCAGCTAGGAAGCTGCACTGTCTTTTACAAGTGGCAGCTGCCTGATGAAAGTTATACCCTTCGATTATGGGCTATGAAAGCTGTTATATAACATTTAGCGCAAAAAAACCAAAAACAAAAACAATATGGACTAAGTCTGCATTGACTTAATTTACAACAACTGACAGAGGAATGTAAGAGGCTCATCTGGAGTAAGGTACTACATCAACCTTCATCTTAAGGTGTTATTTCTTGAACATTTTAGATCTGACAGTAGAATGCTCTTCCACGGATCATAAAAGTTGAGGGCAGTTTTTTTTTTTTTGGAAGTGCATCGAAAAATTCAAAAGATTATCCTTGTATCTGCATAATCATGATAGAAGGATGTGCCGTTCAAAAATTAAAAAAATCCTTCATCATTTATCTTCCATCTCCTCAGCTATTTGATAAAAATCTTATAAAGTGACATTTACGCTATGTTTATTGCCGGGGAAATCTCATTAATTAGAGTGTTAATTACAGTAGAAAAAAGAGTGACTTTGTTTTTTTTTTGGAGGGTGAATTGTTAAAAATTATCAAAACCTCACTCTGTGGTAAATGTGTGATACTTATTTGTGAGTAACAACACTCTAATAGAAGTCATTTCTTTTGGAATTACGGCTACATTTGACAACTAGACGATAGTTATCATAGCTTTTTACAACTGTAACAAGCACAGCCAATTCTTTCTTGTACTTTTGAAACTGCATGAAATAATGTACATTGCTCTCCGAGCGGGAATTGTAAGAAAGTTACCAATTAATAATGGCAGCAGGGATTTGAGTATAAACCCTGCAATTACAGTTAATGGACAATGTTAAGATTTGAAATAACTTAAAAATTCATCCACGCAAAACCTTTATCACGTGACTTCCTATCCAATCACTTTCATACCATTGTTGCCACTAGTCATCACCTGTCATAACTCTCCTCATACTCCGAATATTAACTAGGATGGAATTTAATTTCCACATCATAATATCTAATTGGACCACAAAGTAATTTTCTGTAGACTATGTGTTGATTGATATGTGAAAATGTTTGATATTGAAAAGGTTAATTCAAACTACGGAGAGAGTAAAACGTATACGGTAGCTGTTATTAGAGCACAATATTAAAGAATGCTATGGTCATTTGGGGAATGCTCCGTCTCCGATATGATTACAGATTATAACATTTAGAGGATGTCTTGCCATTTATGGGAGTCTTCGTTACCACTCGGGATTTTGCACTTAACAACAGTACAGCAAGTGAGTATTTTAATTCGTAGGAATAAATTTCTTTTTCATAATGTTGTTTTTCATTTATACATTACTATCGGCACCCTCCATGGAATAGTGAAGTCAATCATTTCCAACGAGAATATTGCTTGCATGCACCCTCAGTTTGGTAAGGATCCACTTTTTTTCTGTTTTAGTTTCCAATTATTCCAATAGTTTTCGCACGCGCTTAATATTAATCGGTAATAAACATCTTATTTGATATACTGGTACAATTAAGTGGTATTCATACTCTACAGCTATTCATGTATCCAAACACGTCACTGCATCACTGCATAACTGAGGTCTGTAGGATCACTTGCAGAATGAACTCCCTTTGGTCTTATCGACCGCCGACGGGAAATGATAAACCAACGAAATTAAAGTGAAGCAATATGTCTTCATCGATATCCGCTAACAAATTCAAAAGTTTACTTGACACGGTTTTACTTGTCTAATTTCAACTCTCTGTTCACGGTAGTGCCGACCAAATTATCATTCACAAAAAATAAAACAATGAAAACAAACAAAAATAACAACAAACAACAACAACCATCAACAAAAGAAACATGTTTAGAAAAGCAAATTTTACCCTCTGGCGTTTAATAATACTACTACCTCGTTTTGTTTAAATTTTCGATTAACAAGCCACTGAGCCACTGGGTGTTTATATATTACGTACGTCTTTATGTGGTGCTTTTTTAAACTATTGAAGTTGCTGGTAATGTTGTATTTCTAACACACGCCTTATTATGAAACATATTCTTAGATACGTTGTAAGCTAGTTGAGGTATACAATTGTACTCATTCTTGTTATACCTTAAACGTAATTAATAGCATACAGAGAAAATACAGTGTTTTAGTATTGCAATTCTTCATAAAACAATAGTCTTTGTTAGAATGGAAAATCCATCCTTAAGACAACGAACATCATTTGCTGCCAACCGGTGTTGGCTCAGTTTCCTTGTCTAGTTTCTTTGAGCACCAACTTTCAGCACATCAATTTTCTGGTGGTGACGACTGAAATAACACACACACACACACACGCAACTTTGTTTTCCATTCATTCCGAGGACCTCATTGTGCTTCCTTTGGTTTTTTTTTCTTCCTCAACCGTACCCTTAACAATAGACTGTCTGTTGTTAATCTTGAGACGACCGGAGAAATCTATTGAATTTTCTACAGAGGACGTAAAATCTATTGTTTCGGTCCTCGATCCCACTCGAGAACAAGGGCACACACACACACATCAAGATTCCATTGTTTGGCTGGAATCTCCAATTTTCCCCCTCTCCGGCTTTAATATCTCCTGCTAGCTCATTCATGAAGGTTAATGGACATTGCCTTGATATATTTCAATCTTGGTATTTTTTTTCTTTGAGCCATCGATCATCAAGGGTAATGAAAAGTGATTTGGAAGGGACACGGCAAACAGCGTGAGACGTTTAAACAATTTAGCCTTCGAAGTCTTCGTGTATGGTATGTTCTTATCCTTGGTATTATAAATGCAGTCGACCGATTCATGAGTACTACACGTCCGGGCAAAAATACTAGAGGTCGTCTTGTAGATCTAGGACACAATCTACTGTGACATAAACGGTTGGAGAAAGTGTCTGTAGGACACGTATTTCTTAACGTGGACAGGTTCTCCTTAGGAAATACTGTCCCACGATCACCGGCAGTTCTTCTTGCCACACCGTCAATCCCGTGATCGAGAAAGCGTAATTTCAGTCACTTCGAGTGTAACGGTTGCGCAGAATGTTAGTTTAGGCTATTGTTACCTTCTACAAGGTATATCCAACAGGATACTCAGGTCGAAACAAAAGATGCTCTATATAGAAGCATCATCAGCATCAAGCATACATACAGAAGCATCATCCTTCTTTCACAAGCAAATAATTGATTGGTCATAAAATTTTGTGCCCCTGTTGTAAGTGGTTTCTTGACTGGACTTTCCTCTCGTCCCGATACGGTTAAGAATGCTAGCTGTGTGTGCTGCGTGTAGGTATTTATGTACATGCACGTTCTTGTGACTCCTATCTTGTCCACATATATCACGTTAGGAAAGATACTTAAGACGGTTGGTCACAATGAGAGGAAGAGCATTATCGCTTTTGAGAGGATGATCATCTGGTATCACCAGCAGTTAAAACTTTGTGCTCGCAATATCTCAAGTTAGTAACAATGAATACTATCAGTATGCAGTATGTGGGTATGTCATCTAAAATGGAAGAACCCTATCGGTTTTGGTGGAGGTCAAAGATCAAGTACCGTCATCAACATTCAAACACGTAACTCCTTGTGCACACCATATCTCAAGTTAGGAATGATGGATATTGTTCATACTCGATAAGTGGATTGATGATATCACGTAGTCAGGTCTTGGTTGTGAAAGAAATCAAACGTCATCTGAGCTCACAGGAGCTCAGATGACGTTGATAATTTTTTGAAAACATTGATAATTTTCATGACCATTAGATAGTCCATACTAAATGGATTGTTTTGGAGATAAAAGGTCTTCTGGAGAACCAGAGGTCAAACCTCGAAAATCTTGTTATCTTGATATCTCAGTATGAGAAGCTTGAATACTATGGCACAAATAAAAAAAAAATAGACGAGATATATCTCCTTAATTAGTATCTAGAATATCTAAAAGGCTGACTTAAAACGTTGTTTTAGTAAGATTTAGGTTATTGTAAAGCTCACTGGGAAGAGAAATAAATTGAACAAGAACACTGGAAATGTGATGATTTCAAATATTTATCGAAAGATTTGATGAGAACGATGTAAGTCAGTTTAAAAAAAAATAAGTATAAAATGTGTGATCAGTATGCATTTTTGAGGCTTTCCTATTAGTAACAACGTATGCCTATTTAATCTTTTTCAAATACCGGTACATTTATATCTTATTTCCTGTAGTTTATGTTGTAAAAGCGATTATATTTAAAACTTAACGAAAACTGTCGCTCATCTCTACTTTTGGTCACCTGACAGTGTTTGTTTGTATCCTTTTTTTTTCATAATATTTGCAACTTCGTAAAACGGCCAACCGTTTATTGCCTCCTTTCATATCTTTTAACTATTGCCACGTAATTGATACTGTTTACTCGTTACTGATCTCTGCAATAGATATTGATGACTGCAAACATCTACCGTGCTTCAACAATGGAACCTGCGAGGATGGTATTAACAATTACTCTTGTCATTGTATGGAGGGTTTCTTTGGAGATCGATGTGAAATTAGTAAGTTGATAAACACGATTAATGCAACTTGCTGAAACTGTTTATAAAGAAACGTTAAAATTATCATCTTTATTATAATAATGTTTGCCTATATCTATATGTACGCTCAGCATGATACGTGAATGCGCATATACGTTATGAAGGGCAAGCTGAATTGCGATTGGCCATTGGTTAGTTCAACTTGCAAGTAAAGAGAGAATCCCATCGCAACACGACATAATTTGCTGAAATAACTCTGACCAATATCCAAATGCGCTTATTGTAATTACGGATACTCTAGCTATATGTACGGATACTCTAGCTATATGTACGGATACTCTTGTTTTATGTATGTTGCTTTGTTAGAGCTTCTTGCAGGATTTTGATTTGGGGTCAAGAAAAAATAAATCTTTAAACCAACTTGGTGCAGTGTCAAAATGATATTAATGACCATTAATTCATTCAGCAGTTTTAAGCATGTGATATTGATCTATTTATTAACAATATTTTAATTAACAATATTTGCCAGACATGTATCAATACGCATCCGACATTTATCAATATTTATAAGTGAATTGAAAACTGTATATCCCACGAAAAATGATACTCATAGATGGTAGTTATATACATGTTACATGTCCATAACTATACATCCAATCCAAAGTGGTACACCTATGCTTGCAGTGGTATGCACGGCATATATCCATAACTGTATATCCAATCCAAAGTGATACACCTATGATGGTAGTAGTATACACGCCATATCTCCATAACTATACATCCAATCCATAGTGGTACACCTGTGATGGTAGTAATATACACGCCATATCTCCATAACTGTATATCCAATCCAAAGTGATACACCTATGCTTGCAGTGGTATGCACGGCATATATCAGTAACTTAATATCCAATCCAAAGTGATACCCCTATGATGGTAGTAGTATACACGGCATATCTCCATCACTGTATATACAACCCAAAGTGATACACCTATGCTTGCAGTGGTATGCACGGCATATATCCATAACTATACATCCAGTCCAAAGTGATACCCCTATGATGGTAGTAGTATACACGGCATATGTCCATAACTGTATATACAATCCAGAGTGATACGCTTATGATAGTAGTAACATACACGGCATATGTCCATAGCTGCATGTATATCCATTCGAAAGTGATACCACTATGATGGTAACAATGAACACAACAATCTCCATAACTGTATATCCGATTCGAAGTGATACAACTATGATAATAATAATATACATGGAATATGCCCATAACTGTATGTCCAATCCAAAGCGATAAACCTGTGATGGTAGTAGTGTACAAGACATATCCCCATTGCTGTATATCCATTCCAAAATGATACCCCTATAATGGTAATAACACACACGGCATATGTCCATAACTGTATGTCCAATCCGAAGTGATACACCTATGATGGTTGAAATGTACACGGCATATGTCCATAGCTGTATATCCATGCGAAACTGATTGATATTATTGAAATAATAATAATGATAATAATAATAATAATGATAATAATAATAACAATAATAATAATAGTAATAATAATAACAATAATAATAATAACCAGAATGCAGAAATGCATTGTGGTTTCGATGATCTATTTATGAGAATTTTTTGTCTGAATCTGATATAGCATTAGTATGTGTCGCATTTGTCACATTTTCACAATTTGACCCCTGTTGACCCCAAATGACCTTTGACCTTCACACAAAACGATAGAGTTCCTCTGCTCAACATGGTACAACTACATACAAAACATGAGATCTCTACAAGCTTCCTTTCATGAGATATCGTGTTTTCAAGGTTTTCACAACTTGACCCCTGATGACCCAAAATGACCTTTGACCTCCACCAAAAACAACAGGGTTCTTCTTCTCAATATGGTACACCTACATACCAAATATGAGATCTGTCCAAGCTTTCCTTCTTGAGATATCGTGTTTACAAGGTAGGGCGTCACGGACATACATACACACACACATGCACACACACTCTCACACACACATACATACACACAAACATACACACACATGTGCATGATTACAAAGGATACGATTATCATCGAAACCAATAATAATAATAATACTAATAATAATAATAACAACAACAATAATAAGAATAATAATAATAATAATTATAATAAACAACCCCACGAAAGAAAGGTACCACTCAAACTCCACCTTGGAAAAGAAGGCTCCTCTCTAACATTAAAACCCTGAGGAGAGATATCAGCAGAATGGTAGCCGCTAGAAAAGATCGCAGGAAACCACCCCATGACATAATGAAACGATACTGGGTGGAGGAGAGAGATATCAAGGCGGCAATAGAGGATGCGAAGCAGAGGTTGACGGCAACATCCCACAGACTTGAAAGATATACCGCCCGTATCGAACAGTAAAGAATCAATAGGATGTTCGCCACCCAACCTGGTAGAGTGTTCTCTGAGCTGCGCAATGATACAAACACCTCAGAGATACCCGACAAGGAACAGACATATAACTTCTGGAAAGGTGTATGGGGCAGGACACACAATCACAACGAAGATGTGACGTAAGAACAACCCTGCGAAGTACCACTACAGAGAGCCAAGCCAATTATAAGTACAGAGATCAAGCAGAAAGTCAAAAAGATGTCAAATTGGAAGTCACCAGGGCCCGATCAAGTACAGGGATTCTGGCTCAAAAATCTGACCAGCTTACACGGCAGACTGGCAACACAACTGCAGGACATAGTTGACCACCCTGAACATATCCCCGCCTTACTCACTACAGGCAGAACGGTCCTGATCCAGAAAGACCCAATGAAGGGTACACAGCCTAGTAATTATCGGCCGATAACCTGCCTACCCACAACGTGGAAATTGATGTCAGGGATCCTGGCTGACCAAATAACCGCCCACCTCAACGAGCATCACATCCTCGCACACGAACAGAAAGGGCCACGAAGCGGATGTCGAGGAACTAAAGACCAGCTGCTAATCGACAAGACCGTGACCAGTGACTCAAAGAGGAGAAGTACAAACTTAGCGGTGGCGTGGATAGACTATAAGAAGGCTTACGACTCTGTCCCACATTCCTGGATACTGCACAGTATGAAGGCACATCGGGTCGACCCTAAGATCACGAGGCTCATAGAGATGTCAATGAAGAACTGGAACACCGCTCTAACTTACGGAGGAGAACATCTCACCAAATTAAGATCAAGTGCGGCATATTCCAGGGGGATGCGCTCTCACCACTCCTGTTCTGTGTAGCCCTCAATCCCTTGAGTTACATGCTTCGTAAGGCCAAGCAAGGGTATACACTCAAGACAGGCCATAAAATCAACCACCTCCTGTATATGGATGACCTCAAACTATACGCCAAAAATGAAAAGGATTTGACGGCACTAGTAGAAACGGTCCGGATATTCACCAACGACATCAAGATGGAGTTCGGGCTCGATAAATGTGCCAGGCAGGTCATCGTCAGAGGAAAAATCAGGCTGACCGATGGGCTTGACCTTGACATGGGAAAGATCAGGGATGCCGACCTGAATGAAGGATATAAATACCTTAGCATACTCCAGAATATGGAAAACAAAGAAAAGATGGTCAAGGACAAGGCAGCGGCAACATACAGGAAAAGGCTAAATGGACGGAATAAAATAGATGCAATCAACGCATATGCCCTACCTGTGATCACTTACACGGCAGGCATAATAAACTGGTCTCAAAATGAGCTGGCAGAACTCGACAGGAAGACAAGAAAGACACTAACAATGTATGGCGGACTACACCCTAGAGCTGATGTGCACCGTCTGTACACTCCAAGAAAGAATGGTGGAAGGGGTCTGAGAGAAGTCGCAGCCTCTGTGACATTCCAGTGTGCCGACCTCCAGGAATACATCATGGAAGCCAAGGACCCATTGATAGAGGCTGTATGGCAAAATATTGTACTAACAAATTACAAACCAAAGAAAGTAGCCATGGCAGATTGGAAAAAACAATATGAGGAGAAGTGGTCGACGAAGCTGCTCCATGGCCAATATCACAGACAAGTCCCACAGATCACGGCCATGGAAAACACCTACCGATGGCTGAAAGACAGCACGGGGCTGAAAATTGAAACTGAGGCACTCATAACGGCTGCTCAAGACCAAGCCCTAAATACTAAGTGCCATCAGGCCAAAATACTCCACACAACAACAGACCCATTGTGCAGAATGTGTGGAGAGAAGGATGAGACCGTCGCCCATATAACGACTGTTTGCCCTAAGATTGCCGGAAGCCTCTACAAAACCAGACATGACAACATCGCAACAGTCCTCCACCATAAAGTGTGTCAGCACTATGGAATACAGACGGAACACAGTAACACATGGTTCCACAAGCCCACCCGACCGAAGAAAATGATAAAACCAAGATCCTCTGGGACTTCGAAGTTCGAACAGATAGAGTAATCCCTGCGAGAAGACCAGACCTGGTAATAATGGACAAGACGGCCAAACAAGCAACAATAGTAGATGTGGCCGTACCCAATGATACCCACATAAATGAGAAAGAAAGAGAAAAAATAGAAAAATACCAGGACTTACGACTTGAGGTACAGAGGATGTGGAATGTCAGGGCAAAAGTTGTCCCCGTGGTGGTCGGAGCACTAGGAGCCATCACCAATAACCTGGAAGCATACTTGGGTCAGATACCAGGCAACCATGAAGTTAGACCGCTGATAAAAACAACATTCCTGGGAAGTGCCCACATTCTGAGACAAGTGCTCGACCTCCCAGGATCCGGGTAGGACCCCGAGGTGTGAGAAGAAGACGCAAAAATGAAGTCCGACCGAGAGGTTGTGAAAGAATAATAATAACAATAATAATTATAATGATAATGATGATGATGAAGATGATGATGATGATAATAATAATAATAATAACAACAACAACAACAATAATAATAAAAATAATGATGATAATAATAACAACAACAACAATAACAATAAACAACAACAACAGCAACAGTAACAGTAACAATAACAACAACAACAACAACTACAAATGCAAATACAACTACAACAACAACACTCAATAACATAACAACAAAGAGAGGGGGACGGGGAGAAGGAGAGAGAGGAGAGAGAGAGAGAGAGAGAGAGAGAGAGATAGAGAGAGATAGGAGAAGACAGACAACAGACAGACAACAGACAGACAGACAAGACAACATACAGACAGACATACATAACATACATAAATAACCATACATAAGTACAGGGATAGATATATAAGTATTATGATATATATATAACTAAGAGAGATATATATATATATATATATATATATATATATATATATATATATATATATATATATATATATATATATATATATATATATATATATATATCAGCATTAAGATGGATTGTTGCTACTCTGAGTTTCACGTTTTTACACGATCATCAGGCAACTAACCGGGGGTTGAATGGTTCTTTACTTAAATATGGTAAACTACTCATGGAGGGTCCCTATGGTTGGCTGGTTTTGTATATCGGCGTTTGCCATGGCGACATCTTGACACAATCTCTGACCTTTTGTTCAAAAGTGATGTTTTGTCTGCTGACAGTATAGCCATTTTCTCTTCTGTACAAAGGTTGCAGTGGCCTTGGGCGGTCATGCGTGTTGGGATCCGTTTGAGGATGTTCCACTGAATACTGAAGCTTGTGCTGGATTCTTTCAGGCTCCAGATGTGCTTGGACAGCTCTGTTTCTTTCTTGTACGATTCGTTTTCGAAGGATTTTTTGTGGTTATTAAACCGGGTTTTGAATTCTCCTCCTGTCATGCCTATGTACGTCATCGTAGAGTTGGTGGGGTTGTCTGTGGTGACCTTTGCAGAGTAAACAAGGCATGATGTTAGGCACGCGCCCTCTAACGGACATTTGGACTTGTCGCGGCAGTTGCAGGAATCAGGTTTTTGGTCATTTTGGTGGTTGAGGATTCTTTTGTTGTGGTTGCTTATGAGGCTTTTCATATTCGGCATGCAACTGTAGCTAACTTTGGTGTTGTTTTTGTTGAACAGCTTATGTAATGCATGTCCTTTGGGGAAATGTCTGGCTATGAGGCGTAGGAAGGTGCCGCCGATGTTTGTGGCTACCGATTTGCTGAAAGCAACCACAACAAAAGAATCCTCAACCACCAAAATGACCAAAAACCTGATTCCTGCAACTGCCGCGACAAGTCCAAATGTCCGTTAGAGGGCGCGTGCCTAACATCATGCCTTGTTTACTCTGCAAAGGTCACCACAGACAACCCCACCAACTCTACGATGACGTACATAGGCATGACAGGAGGAGAATTCAAAACCCGGTTTAATAACCACAAAAAATCCTTCGAAAACGAATCGTACAAGAAAGAAACAGAGCTGTCCAAGCACATCTGGAGCCTGAAAGAATCCAGCACAAGCTTCAGTATTCAGTGGAACATCCTCAAACGGATCCCAACACGCATGACCGCCCAAGGCCACTGCAACCTTTGTACAGAAGAGAAAATGGCTATACTGTCAGCAGACAAAACATCACTTTTGAACAAAAGGTCAGAGATTGTGTCAAGATGTCGCCATGGCAAACGCCGATATACAAAACCAGCCAACCATAGGGACCCTCCATGAGTAGTTTACCATATTTAAGTAAAGAACCATTCAACCCCCGGTTAGTTGCCTGATGATCGTGTAAAAACGTGAAACTCAGAGTAGCAACAATCCATCTTAATGCTGATATAGCATAGCTCTTAGCCTAACGCTACATTGAGCACTATCTCTACCGGCAAAAGCCTTACATATCGTATATATATATATATATATATATATATATATATATATATATATATATATATATATATATATATATATATATATATATATATATATATATATATATATATATATATATATATATATATATATATTATCATTTTGCTATCAAGAACAATAGCTCTAAGCCATAGCTTGGAACCATTCTGGTATAAAGCACTCGTGGTATCAAGCACAGTAGATCATACTAAAAGGGACCTAGAAAGTAGCGTTGCCAGCAAAGGACAGGGAGCAAGGCGCCACCCCCTCAGATTTTTGGGACGCTTTGTATGATGCTGAAAGATAAAGGAGGGCAAAAAAGAAAAAGGAGAAATGACTAGCTGACCCGAATGGGGGAAATTGGGAAACGGGAGGGGAACTATCGTACTTGACAACTGTGATCTTGTGTTGACATTAAAACCAACTTGAAGACAAACCGGGTTAAGGATACAATTGAAATGAGATGCTCATAATGATGTGCGCCTGTTGCATATACGCAGTATACGAATATGCGTCCAGAGGATGGAACCCCGCAGCGAAACGGTTGGCATATTACTTCATGCAGGACGCACTGGCAATATGCCACAGTCAATCAAAAGCTTGGATGTTAATAATGATGTCATAGATTCTAGAAACAACTTTCCTCTACTTTTTTCCAAACCTAACCCTGAATTACAAAACATTCAAAAACGTATTGGTTGTCAACTAAACTGAAGCTATTAGTACGAACCGATATTCTGTCAAATTAATATTTTGAAGTCGCCAATTCTGCTATCTAATTTTACAAAATTCTATTTATTTGAATAAAGTTGGAAATGTTTCATCACGGTTGTAAAAAGCTCATGTTTTACTCGGGATGTACCTAAAACAAATTCCAAACTGGTTCTGCGTCGCATGGTTGCAACCGCCTACTCTTTTTCATGAAAAAAGAATGGTTCTTGCAGGGATCAAAACGTAAATACTTTGAAAACCATCCATCAACTCCATTGGAACATGTAGTTGTATTATAGTGACATGATGCAATCAGAAAATGTTGATCCATTATAGTTTTGTGCATGTAAAAGGTTATACTGGATAAGCACAACTTTTTTAAATATTTACAGACTCTAACTTCAACATCTTGAGATCTGTAGTAATTCCAAATCTCCTATTCAATATGTCACATCATGTTTACTACAAAATCCCTCTTGGTTTTGGTGTAGGTGAAAAGGACAAATCGGGTCAGTATAGAGGGCAAAATGTGTAGACCTCAATACTAAAGTACGGTAGTCATGGTAAATCTCCAGATCATGGATGTGTAAAGTGTGGAACACAGTTCTTCAAGATGGCTGCAAAAGATTTGGTTTTGTTACGTCAAAGATCATACTCTGTGTAACACATGGAAAGTAGAATTTAAACTTCTAAAGGTTATGTAAGATGTTCAATGTGGCTCCTTAATAAATCACATGCTTCCTTGCCATTCTGTGCTAGGTGCTCAACTACTGAGTGTAGCAGTAAAAAGCCTGATACAGAGGTAAATTCATCCTATGAGCTAGCTAGTCAGTAGTTGACCCTGAATTAGCCTTATGTGGTGTCTGATAAAAACATCTTTAATGGTGACCTTTTGTTGCAACTCCCGTAGTTTTCTCCACAAAAGTCTTAATATCTATTTGTCATCCTTCTCACATGAACATTTCTCCTTTTGTCTGTTATATCAAGATCTCAAGGGTAATGGCCTGACTTATTTCTCTCGTGTGATTTACAGTAGGCCGTTTCTTCTTCCCCAAATGAAGGGGGTGGGGGATTACTCTTTGCTAATTGTTGACCTTCAAATCATATTTTCTGATAGGACTATGATAAGTGGGCAGCAGACCTCGGTAACTCAGCATTTCTGTTAAATTTGTAGGGTTGGGACAACAGTGACACCTGTATAGTTACTTTCTTCATTTTTTTTTGGAAAGATCAGAATCACTCATTGATGATAATAGATATTAATGTAGATGCTAGACATGAAAACGAACCAGGACGAAACTTCTACAATTGAAGGTCAAACTGTGACTATAGCCTTGTACCGTCGAAAAGTACCCTCTGGTTGTACTTCCAAGCTGGTACAAACATACATTTACAAAATCTCTTTCTTTCACCTGAACATGTTCACGTGTTACAGTACAAAACGTGTCTGTCAGTTTTATTTTGAAGTTGGATGGTGTAATGCCATTTTAGCTCAGCAGTGCTCCTGAAAAAAGTACAAAAGAAACAAAAACAATTATTCTCAAATACTTCTAGAATTGCACCAAATTTGCAAGATGGCAAACATCTTGAGATTTGCCATTTTTGAAAATTTGGTGGAATTTCAGAAGTATGTGAAAATGATTGTTATTGTTTATTTTGCATTGTTTCACTCTTACAATCGTCGTTAGTTGCAAGATCATAATATCGTATCGCCTCCTGAAGAAAATATAACAATAGTTACATTTTTTATTCTTTTAACAATACTATACACCGTACTGTGATTGTACAGTTAATCAAAACCCTTATCTCCTGCACTAGAGCATGTTGTTGTGTGCTTTTGATATGTTGCTCTAATACTTTATGGAAACATTGTAAACTGGACATCTTGAAATATGTACAGTAACACGTTCCAACCTCAATATGAAAAAAATAATGGTTGTCATGGTAATAAATAGGTCATGTTCATCAGATTGCATTAAATGTGATTGTTTAATGGTCATATAATACGTCCAATGTGAGGTCTAATTGTGTCATATGATTTGTGGGTGTATAACATGTATTCTGTTGGCGGTGCGCATCTTCTTAAGCATGGAAGTGACTGTGAAAACTCAGAATATTCTTCTACAAAATAGTATTTAATAGTTAGCAATGGTTTGTAGTGTTCGATAGTAAAATGTTTTAACTTTATCCTTTTTTTTAAGACCCCAACTATTGATCAGATACAATCACGTAGTCATGTTTTACAAAGCTGATCCTGACGTTTCTGTGCGGCGGACCTTACGGCATCTATGCTAATGGCTGACCTCGTGATCTCATGTTAGTTAAGTGATCGAGAAATTTATAAGTTGTTGGTGACATCCACGTTTCTGATGGTGGTATTCATAGGTTAGTTGTTAGTTTAATTCAGTGTTCACACTACTGTAAATAAAAGTCACATCCACTTGGCAAGTAACGATTGTAGGGATTTCTCTCTGGTTTATACGTCTCATTAGTTGAGAGATTGCACGCACTAGATCCCTATTTTAAGTCTAGGTACGTGCAGTTTGAAACACCGGAGAAATGCCGCTTCCGGCGTTAAGAAGAGCTTGAAAAACCACAAATTTTTTGGTTCGCTCCGCACTAAGTAATGTGTCCTGCCGGCACTTAGCCCCCTTCAATACTTTTTTACCTTTATGTTAGGTTTTTGTTTTTTTGGTGCAGGTATCAAAGTAAGTCAATTCAGCTCTATAATTGGGCAAATGAGAAGGGCAAAACATGATCCTTTAATTTTTTTGAAATCCTTGCTTAAGACCTGGGAGGGAGACACCCTCTCCTCTTGAATTCCTCTCACAGGACGACGGTAAAAAAATGAGGTCGCTGAGTCGATTTTGCCCCTCACAGAAAAAAAAAAAAGCAGCCCCGGCTACTGCCCCTACGAACTTTGATCATAATAGTTAATGATTAAGAACCAATTGGCGTCCACGGGTAATGAATCATATTACATGTGACTCTGATCACAATAGTTAATGACCAAGAACCAATTGGCTATCAAGGACAATGAATCATATTACATGTGACTCTGATCACAATAGTTAATGATCAAGAACCAATTGACGATCAAGGACAATGAATCATATTACATGTTACTGTGATCACAATAGTTAATGATCAAGAACCAATTGACGATCAAGGACAATGAATCATATTACATGTGACTCTGATCACAATTGTTAATGATCAAGAACCAATTGAGGATCAAGGACAATGAATCATATTACATGTGACTCTGATCACTATAGTTAATGATCAAGAACCAACTGACGACCAAGGACAATGATTCATATTACATGTGACTCTGATCACAATAGTTAATGATCAAGAACCAATTGGCGATCAAGGACAATGAATCATATAACATGTGACTCTGATCACAATAGTTAATGATCAAGAAGATTTGGCGATCAAGGACATTAAATCATATCACATGTGACTCTGATCACAATAGTTAATGATCAAGAACCAATTGGCTATCAAGTACAATGAATCATATTACATGTGACTCTGATCACAATAGTTTTAATGATCAAGAACCAATTGACGATCAAGGACAATGAATCATATTACATGTGACTCTGATCACTATAGTTAATGATCAAGAACCAACTGACGACCAAGGACAATGATTCATATTACATTTGACTCTGATCACAATAGTTAATGATCAAGAACCAATTGGCGATCAAGGACAATGAATCATATAACATGTGACTCTGATCACAATAGTTAATGATCAAGAAGATTTGGCGATCAAGGACATTAAATCATATCACATGTGACTCTGATCACAATAGTTAATGATCAAGAACCAATTGGCTATCAAGTACAATGAATCATATTACATGTGACTCTGATCACAATAGTTTTAATGATCAAGAACCAATTGACGATCAAGGACAATGAATCATATTACATGTGACTCTGATCACAATAGCTCAAGAATCATTCTGCTATCAAGGAAAAATCAAATCATACCTAATTTAACTCTGAGAAAATAGATAATAGCAGTCTGTTGCCAAAGATGGACAAATCATTCTAAATGTAAGAAAACCCTCCTTCAGGCGCGCAAATCAGTTTTAAAAGTGATGTTTAACGAAAGTTATGTACTAATTGCAATATCCACTATATGACAACTGCTGCAACATAAGTATCATCAGTGTTATATTTTAACCTGTAGATGACACTATTTCTGTCAAGATACCTGACTTTCCACCTAAAGACAAGTCGAATCCCAAAGTGTATTGGCTCTTTGCGGTGCTTGCACTGGTCGGACTGGTCGGACTGGTCGGCATTGTTATATTTCTAGTGAAACGACGCACCTAAGCTCCTAAGCAAGGTAGGTTAACATTTTATTGCATTTTGTAACTCTTTATCTAAGTACATTATGCAATCTGACAGGAAGACAAAAAAAAATGGAATGCAGAAATGGATGATTCAGATATCTATGAAGCATTGTCAAAGTAGTGGCGTTGAGGGAATATGTTCGGGGAGGGGGGAAAGCGAAGGTAATAATCTCCTCAAAACTGTCTCAAGTATCTCAAGGTCACATCAGAGAAGACAACAACATCAAAGGAGACAACAAAATTAAAAGAGACAACGGCATGAAAGGAAGCAACGGCGTTTAAGTACACAACGGCATAAAAGTAATCAGCATCAGAGGAGATCACAACATTAAAAGAGGCAGCGGCATAGGAGGAAACACCATCAAAGTAAACAACAGAATGTATTGCTCTTTCGGCGTTCAACAGAAAAGAGAAACCTTTACGGTTATGATTGCGTGTGTACAGGGTGTGTGGGTGTGTCTGTTTCAGTGTTTCTGACATTTACATTGTTAATATCAAAGACATTGAACGTAAATTGACGATTGATATGGCGAAAATTATAAAGTGGATTAATAAAAAACAAACTGGCACTTACAGTAATATTACCAAAACCACAAGTAGTCAGAGACGACGATTTCTTGACAGAGGAGGTGATTTACATATTGAAATTAATTATACGAATATTGGATGTGTAGATAAATTTAAATGCTTAGGTGTCGTGCTAGACAAAGACTTACTTTTCCATGAACATGTCTCTAGTGTGTCTAGTAATTGTTTGAAGAAAATCGGCTTGCTAAAAAAATCCAGTAGCTTGTTAGATACCTACCATTTATCAATGCAGTGCAATGCCTCCATACTTCCACATCTAAATTTTTGTAGTAGTACTGTGTGGGCTGATCAACACAAAGGAGACACAAGCAAATTATCATCAATACAAAGACGATGTGCGAGGATTATTAGTGGTGCCAAATGGGACACTCCATCTTCTGTAATTTTAAATGAATTAAGTTGGATACCAATAGATGAGCAATTTTTCTTTAATAGAAGTATTACGATGTATAAAATTTTGAATGGAATATGCCCACCTTATCTAAAGCGTTTCTTTCATTTTACACTTTCGTTTCTTTCATGTTACACTTAAGGGGTTTTCATGTTCTTTAGCGGTAATTTTATTTGTAAAGTTTAACCATTTCTATCCTTTATTTAACTTCTGTACTTTTATTGTTTTCATGTTAGGTCTCCTGTTTCTGTGTTATGTATAATTTTTGATATTTTAGACTTATAACTTTTATAATTCGTTTCTTTATTTTTTTCTTATACTGCTTGTTTTTGTCGTTAAACCCAGGGCCCCAGGGAAGAGCAACTTTATGTTGATTGGCTACCCTGGTAAAATATGATAAAAATAAAAATAAATAAAAACAAAACACAATATCGTTAGAAAAACATGCCTTTGAGTTCGTGGTATGCAGATGCCCCATATCAAGTACAGAACGTTATTATTTTGGTGGAAGTCAAATGAGGGCACCAAAGGTCACCTATCGAACAAATGGTAATACGATATCTCAAGTGAGGAATCATGAAAACTTTTGATACTTAGTTTTTGAATGTGTTATATCATGTAGAAGAACTCTATCGTTTTAAGTGGCAATCAAAGGTCATATAAAGTCAAACACCGAAAAGTTTGATAAACATTTTTTTCCAAGATGGAAAGCTTTATCGTGATAATGTTTTCAAAAATGTCTTTTATTTTTGGTTGAGGTTAAAGGTTATCTGAGGTCACCAAAGGTCAAATACTGACAAAAATAACACGATGTCTCGAGACAGGAATAATGAAAACGTTTGATACTTGTTATGTAAATGTGTTACTTTAAGTAGAAACCCTGTTGTATTTTAGTGGTAGTCAAATTTCATCTAAGGTTTCCAGAGTTCAAACACTGAAAAGTTGTAACACGATGTCTCAAGAAAGAAATCATAAAAACTTTTGATACTCAGTACAGTATGTAAATGTGTTATTTACAGTAGAAAAACCTATTGTATTTTAGTGGTGGTCAAAGATTATATGAGGTCACCTGAGGTCAAGCACTGAAAAATTTGTAAACACGATATCGTAAAATTGTAATTAATCATGTAAACTCTCATAGCATGATAATTTATCACAGAAAGTAGAGTAAGCTTATTGTTTTTGGTGGAGGTCAAAGATTATAATCAGAGGCAAAACACTTAACACTTAGTCTGTTAAAACAGTATTTCAAGATAGGAACCATGGAAAGATTTAATATGTGACATGATTATACGTTACCTCATTTTGAAGATTTAGTTTGGTGTGTTTTCTTGTTTTTGTGGATTTTTTTTTTGCAAAAAAAAACTTTCACCTGTTTTACAGGTGGTTTTTTTTTTGTGATTTTAGCCTAAACATTTCACCATTTTGCATCCAGTTGCTTTTAAATTGCTTTTTTTGTTTGTTCCAAAACCAATATTTTTCCATTTAACTTAGATACCTCCCCAAGGTTCCTCCTGAATTTTCTGTGTCTACGCAATTGTAATATTCTGGCAATTTCATTCGAGTTTGGTCATCTAGGCATGTTGACACTGTTCGATTGTAAGCTAAATAGGATTCCTGTATGTCAGTCGGTTTTCCTGCCTGTGTCTTTTTACATAACATTTCATGAAAGGAAAATGCAGTTAGTGATGTACGATAACTCTGTTTCTGATCTTACATGGACTTTGCCAATTGACGCATCCTAAAGGTATGCGTCAACGTTTTTGCAGTATCGATCGTGTCTCGTCGCAAAGCATCCTCTGTGGACGGTTCCGTATTGACTTACCTGGAAAGTGATAGAAGTGATGTGTCGTATCCGCACCGCAATGAATCCTGTGTGGACAGGCCTTAAAGCAAGTTTTAAGTAAATCCGAAAAGAAAGAACGCCCTCACAAAATTCGTCACTGAATTGTTAAGGAATTCTCCATCAGCAAGAAAACTTAACGCAACATATGAAGTTTTTTGTTCTATCAGTTAAACATAACGACTTTGTCTATAGAAGCTTTCTTAGTTATGGAATACCGCTTTAGAAGTTGGCTACCAGTACGAGCCTGAAAATGTGTTAACGATTGTAGGTGGCTACGTGAAACCTAAGACCTACAGATGCTATTTGTCATCTCGCACTTTTCGTGTTCCCAGCAAGGGTTTTACGAGGCAAAGGCTATTCGTTTGTGCAAATCTCATAAATATCTCCACTTCATCACCATTTGCTGATCCGTTATGTGACCAACATCAACAACTATGCGTATTATGTTAATAACCATGAACAAATCGAATGTGTCGGCACTACGACTAGTAACGGTTGCTACGAATACTTACCAGAACAATGTATTTTCCAAATTTTGTGAGATAACTTCTGAAAGTAAGAACAGTTCATTGCATGACTAGATGTTTGCCAAATATAAAAGACACGATATAAAAGACAAGAAGAGCTTCGGTGGATATTATTTTATTTTTATTAGAATTACAATGTCATTAAGGCAGTATTAAAAATGATATTCAACAGGTGGCTGCTTGGAAAACGGAACACGCTAAAATGTATATCCTTATATTGAAGTTGAATATACCAGTCTAACAACAACTGTATGTAAGCATTAATTGTTAACTGAAACATTTTTTATCTAACGAGTTCTATTCAAACAATTTATTCTACTCTGCTCTGTGTTTTGTTCTCCTCAGCAACATCCAGAGTGTTTATTGGGAGATGAACCATTGCAACCTTCTCGATTTACTTGATGTGTTCTTCAGATCTATAAAGACTGTCGAGAAGGAACAATAATGGTCTATCTCAGAACACTTCTCATCACTTCTTAGCTTCAGACCCCAATTTCTCAGCATTGTCGTTCAGAAAATCAGCAAGATTTTGTTTGGATTCATTTGCGATTACTAAAATCCAACTATGTTCACAGAGTTTTGGTCTGTGTTTGTTATATAACAGATGTTTCAAACAGTAACACTGAGGACTTTAAGTTCGTTATCAAAACCCTACCGATCCTAGATTTCACTATGATATCTCAAAATATTAGTTAATCGTTTTGAAATCAGGTACCGTATACTATAGACTGAATACCAATTTGTCATAGTTATGTTTTGGATACATTTGTTTGTTACTATTTCTATTTTTTTATTTAGATTTTAGTTACTTTATAAACAGAACGGTTTCCCAGTGCTATCTCACAAATCGACAAAAGGTAACGCGGAACAGTTAATATTGCTTAAAAATACAAGTTGTTTGCAGAAGCACACTTATTTGTACCTAGATACGAGACAACGATTTTCAGCACTATACAGACTTCAAAAGCTACGCGATACATTTTGTACATTATCAAAACCATGTTAATTGTAAACTGAACCCACACATTTACCGAAGATACTGCAAAGTCTTAAGAGATTTCTTGAATTTTCTTAACTGACAGCTCCAGCGTTTGACTAATAAGATTACCAAGAGTCTTCTCTACAATGTTTATAGTGGTTTATGACACAAGCAACAGGAAATAAAAGAACTATTCAGATATTATTCATATTCAATTGCATGAATCAAATAGGGCTCAGCAATTCCAGACTTTTTTTTAAACACATCTTGTGATTTCACGAGTAAATTAAAACATGCATGTAAAGAATTTGTAAACAGTTCTAGTTCATCTTAAGCCATCACGGAGTAATTTTTCCGCACCGTCAATGCTTAGGTTACCATCGGGATCAACAAACACTGCTTTGGCACTCTCACGAATTGATTCGCTAGTCTGGTAACGTCTCTTCGGAGGCGAGTCCGTCACTGCCTTCAAAATCACTTCAGCGACTTCTTTTGGCGTTTGCATCTTTCTTCCAGTTAAGTGACCCACAAAGTCGTTACGCAGTTTGACCGTAAGGTCATCTACATCGGGCTCATTACCCTCCTTGAATCCACCCTGGTTGTTTGAAGAAGTTGACGTCAAAAGAGGCGTGTCAATGGGACCGGGCTGTACAGTTGAAACGCTGGAAAATAAGGGGTGTTGATAGCATCAAGTTTTACAGTTACAATCTTGAAAAAATATTGTTTTGTCCAAAAGGTCTGCATGTACAATGTCTAACCCTGGAAAATAAGAGGCGTTGATAGAGCTACATTGTAAAAGCTGAAACTCTGAAGAATGAAGAGTGTTGACAGCACCAGACGTACAGTTGCAGCCTGGACAATAAGGTGCATTTATAGGGTCAGCTTGTATATACTTGCAACCATGAAGTAAAGTGTGTAACCCTGGAAAGAAAGGTGTATTAATAGGTTAGCTTGCAGCAACTTCGCGCATCTACTGTAAGAACCTTTGAATTTCTAGATGCTGAAAATTTAAAATCCCTACAAATCTAGTTATCTTGTTTTCGAAAGTTTTCGAAAGTTTCTAAAATTTAATATTACTAGTAATTTGATCCAATATGCTATGGATTGTACCTCGAAATCTGCTATTTTAACCAACATTTACTTGGTTCACGATACGATGTAAATCTGCTAACTTCGCGCACCTCACTAAGATGACTCTGTCACTTAGCATGACAATCATAACATGAAGAGTGTCTTTTTGAACAAATCATGTGCCTAAACCTACAGCAAAAACCTGCGAACAAGCCAGCAACAAAATGGTCAGGAAAAATTCCATTGAAGAGTCAAATTGATGATTTGAAAATTTCTAACATTTTCCGTTAACTGCGAATAGGATGCTCTAGTACCATAAAGTTGACAAAACAGGGGCGATTATATAAACAGTTGCTCAGCATTCTTTTCAGTTATTTCAAGGCATTGTAGTCAAATTTGTCCAGCTATCAGGTCACTGCATTTTAGGCCATATTTTTTAGTGGTGCGAGACGTTTGGCAATGCGTGAAGTTTGATGTATGCACTATACTCTGGTATTTATGAAATAAAGTGTGTAACCCTGGAAAATGAGGTGTGTTCATGGAGTCAGACTGTATGTTTGCAGCTATGAAACAAGTAGGCAATCCACGGAGTTGCAAATCTCATCCCTGTCTTTTTATGGTCATTCATACATCATTTCATGTACTCCGGGAGTGCGCTGAGCTGTGCATTATTTTCATCATTGATTTAGATCGCCCGCTCAGGATAGAAGTGCTGCATATTCAAGTTACTTTGCGTAGTGATCTAATACTGACGTACAACGCAGATGCAAGCGTAAAAGCTGACTATATTAGCGCACCTTATCTCCCAGAGTTACATATACATATGTATACAGCACAAATACCTAAGTGTGCATACGCGCCGCAAGCGCGTAAAATTTAGAGTGGGTTTAAAAGTTTCCTAGAAATGTGTGCGCGTCAAAGCATTAGTCAGATTCTCACGCGCCGTCACTTTGGTGCATTGAATGGCCTGTAAACGAGCTGTGTGTGCTTCAGTATTATCTTTACAGTGCGTAGCAACTCAAGTTCCTATACAATTGTGTAGTAGGCATATACGCTACGCTGTAAAAATAAACTGAATGAAAGCATTAACGAATGGAAAATGACATTGCTACCAGCCCAAGCACGGTTGCATAGGTTGAAATATATAACGTGTCACGTTCATGAAAAGGCAAAATTATTAAAGTACTATTAAAGTATTATTATGGTATGTATTGTCCTTTGTTTTACAGGTACATTGGCAAGGAATGTCAAAGTTATTCGACTTCTGGTTGGAAGAGGTATATCTGCATTTTTACTAATGCTTTCTTTGTAGACAAGAGGCAACTAAAAATTAACGTCTGTAGATTTGATTGGAACTTCACTGACAGTCACATTAGTTTAGTCGTCTTAACGTTTCCTTTATTTCTTTATTCTGCCGTATTTAAGTTAATTCTTAGTGAAGAAAGTAATACAATGACCAGGATACAACTTACACATTACCTTCTTTCTTCGAACAATCTGACTTTCTAGAAAAATCCCATCTTCGTACATTGAATGACGTCATTACAATTTGTAGTGAAGCAAGCTTTAGTTTGTTTAAAGTAATTAATAATTATATGTAGTGTGGTACATTCAACAGAAATTTGTACAAGTAGCCTATATTCTGTAGGAATTTCTGATGCCATGGTTCATATACCAGTCCTGTTAGTATTACAATGTTGTCACACTAGTATACACCGCATGGTATTACTTACTGTACATTAAAAAAGCGCATTTGAGCAGCCAGACATCCCGCAAGACCTTCCACTGCGTGCTTTGAAGCAACATAGTAATCCAGGAAAGGAATCGCTAAGGTGAAAGGAAATAATATAAATAAATATAAACATCAGACAGATGAATCATTGATACATTACTATATAAGACTACTATTTTTAAAAAATTGCAACTGGTCGAAGGAATAATTAAGACTTCGTTAGAAATGGTGTTGTGTACCATTGACATTACAACTTAGTACTTACTACTTAGTACTTAATACTACTTAATACACTCTTGTTGCCGATCTGCTGGTTACGCCCATGTGCTGGTGTATCTTCTACATGGACTACACATATACCGAGTCAACCAGAGCGTAGATTTGTAATGTGTCGGAATTTATTTTAGTCAAGTTAGGGAGAGTTTCTTTAACACTGAATTCCGAATTAAGGAGATAACGTGAGGTTGTAGAAAGTAAGAAATTGCATATTTTGTTTCCTTTTATGTTTTTCTTTACTTTCAATACACTATGGGTGTCGTGCGTAGCTGACTTAATGTAATGACCAAAAATAATTTTGAGTTTCCAAAAGTATACCATAAACGGCGTAAAACAGCGACAACATTTCTTGAATTACCAAGACCCTTGCAAGACCAAGACTGCAGTACTGTCCTTCACACTTAGTCATTTCGTATGTCACTCAGCGTTGCTATACTTATCCTATGCGGTACGTTAAGGAGTGCTTAGTCAAAGTTTCGTTATCATGTCTCTTGTGGGAGATTTGTTGCTCTCATAGTTGAGAAAACTTACGAAAAATTGTAACGTTGCGACAGATCAAGTTTTGTTAAGTGTAAAAAGAAGCTACGGCACTAACAAAAATTATATTGTAGCAATTGTAGGTATAATAAGGAGCAATTTATTGTTCAGGCCATGTGCCTGTTACAACCGATAATGTAAAAATTAACCGATAATGTAAAAACGACCGATAATGTAAAAAAAAAAATTACCGATAATGTAAAAAACTCTTTGAACCGATAATGTAAAAAAAAATTACCGATAATGTAAAAACGGTCGTTTACCGATAATGTAAAAACTGTTCTAAAGACTATTTCATGTGGCCCCACCTAAATGTGTATAAGTAGGTAGGTAGACACGTATGTAGATATAGGTAACACACTTTTTAAGGATTATGTAAAAACTGTACTAACGACAATTTCATACGGTTCTACGTACATGTGTGTATGAAAGTGCGTATGTACGTAGGCATTTAGGTAAGAAGGTAGGTAAATGGGTGGGCAGTGCGACAGCATACACGCGGGGAGGCAGATAGATAGGTAGGTTTGTGCGTGCGTGCATGTGTATGTGCGTATGCAGCCTATGTGGGTTAGTGAGAGTAGGCCTATATAAATGAGTTCACAAAAGTAACGGTGTATTTGTGAATGTTAAACAAAAACAAAGACATGGGGGACCCTCACTAAATACAACAAACAAAGCTATTATGTTGTGTCTGAGTGTAGCCAAAGTGGTTTATGACTGGGTTATGAATTCTTCTTTGTCTCTCCAGAAAGAGGCATATGGAAGAAACGCCGGAAAACATTGTCTGATCGAAAAGGTTACTAGTGACATTAGTGACCTACGCTATTGGATATGTATACTCACTGGTCTGTCGTTTTCAAACCAAAGGGTCACTAAGGTCACCAATGACAAAGAGAGTCACCCATCGTTTTGTCCCAATAGTCATTTGCATAATGTTGATTATGAAAATAATATCACGATTCAAAAATCCGGGGAGAGAAAATTTATTCCTCCGTAAGGGTAGGGGTGGGGGGTAACGTATTTTAAAAGTAAAAGTACATCAGTTTGACTGACTATTGTCTTGCTAGTAGAGGTGCAACTTGAAACGTGATTATGTCACTATATTCGTCTGTGTAGTTGTAGAGTTTATAAAGGAAACCCTAATTAGGGCCAACGGACCCAAGTTGAAAAAAGGCTGACCCACAATTCATGAAAGTACCAAAAATTCAGAAACTTGATACCCACCACAGTTTGGCGGGTATCAAGTCACCCTACAAACAACCTTAAAACGCCAGTTTAAGTCAAATTTTGACAAGCTCAAAATTAATTTTCGAAAAAAACAAACAAAAAAACATTTGGACATCTGACGTCGGGAAGGGGATCAAAATAAAGAAAAATAATACCATGGCATACGAGGGTCGCTGTTATGGTATAAAAGGTCGTTTGATAAGTCCCCATTTCGTATCCCTTTGTCTTAAGGTTAGGGGGTGCCGACCTGGGGATCAAGGCTTCAGGTCCCCCAGACCGAGCTCCTACGGACCTATGTGATATTTGATTAAAAAGGTAATAAGTCAATTGAGAAAGGTCCTAGGGGAGGGGTCTCTCATCCTGATTTTACAACGCCCTCTTAATGTCTTTTTTGTGGTAAAATACATTGAGAGACAGCAGAAGAATTGAGTGACACTTTTTGTCAATTGTGTAGTTCAAACATATCATGATTCCAAATATATCATGATTTCACATTTTTCCTTACTCGTAAAACGCCTTCACTCCTAATTCTTCCGCAAACTCACCACAAAGAACACACCTACAATTAAAAAAAAAATCATAGAACGACTTCACATATTTTATTGCACAAATGGTGGGTCATATTGATGGCACAGCTTATTTTCATATGGTCAATAGAGGGCGCCCTCTAATCAACCAGATATCTCAAAAACTAAACGATTGAAAGTTACATGTTGTGTTTAGTGAGTTAGGGTCCTCTATGTCTTTATTTTCGTTTAACATTCGCAAATACACCGTTATTTTTGTGACCTCATTTATATATGCCTACACTCATTAACCCACATATAGGCTGCATACGCACATGCACGCACGCACAAACCTACCTATCTGCCTCCCCGCCTGTCATACTGCCTACCCATTTACCTACTTTCTTACCTACATGCCTACGTACATACGCACTTACGTACACATATGTACGTAGGACCGTATGAAATGGTCTTCAGAACAGTTTTTACATTATCGGTAATTTTTTTTTTACATTATCGGTTGTTTTTACATTATCGGGAATTTTTTTTTTACATTATAGGTCGTTTTTACATTATCGGTTAATTTTTACATTATCGGTTGTAACAGTGCCCTTTAATTGTGTACGTTGTGATAAACCCCGATCAGCTGTTTTATACTGCTTGAAGATGTCAACGAAAAAGTCTGTTAGACGTTTTCATTGGCTTGTCCAAGCATATTTCATTTGAGACTGGATAAAATTGTCTTTATAACATTTTAGATTTCGTTTGGCCGATACTTAATAAAATTTGAATATTTTTAACTAGACTGAGAGTTTAACATCATTAGTTGTCCTAAATTACTGATTTGGTCCCCTCAGAGGAATGACATTAATGTTGAACATGATTTTTTTTTTATGTTTGCAGTGTCATCAAAGTCACGCAATCAGTCTTTAATTCTTTAGAATATCATGTTAGTTGGTTTATTTATCCGTAGAATCAAAGAAAGATTTTTTTCAGTACAATATAATTATAACATGCGGTTATATGTAATTCCCTAAAAAGCGTTTTCTTTGTCTCAAAGACATGTTTAGCTATTATACCCTTTTTCGTTATGTCTTATCTGGGTATATTTTTCATTGTTAAATGTAAGTGATTTTAGGGTTGTCATGAAATAAACCTAATATAAAATTGAAAATGCAATTATATAGACCAGTCATTTCATATTTCCTTACCCATATGCTGCTGAACATTATTACTTACGTACGAATCCAGCATCAGAGGTAACAAAGATGATGACGCCGCTCTTTTGTTTCTTCATCTGTGGTACAAACTCTTGAGTCAGTCTCATGGTACCGAAAAAGTTAGTTTCAAACAACTCATGTGCCTGCTTCATGGATACTTTTTCAAAAATACCGCACTGACCAATTGCAGCATTATTAACTGTAGGACAACAATACATAAGTCACGTAATATACATACATCAGAGATGACAAAGAACATATAATATGAAAGTTAACACTTCTACAGCGGCTATTGTTTTTTATTGTTCTCGCAAAATACACGCCTACCTAAGAATTAGAGGTGGCCAACGTGACCCGCAGAGAATCACCAAACTATATTTAATAACCAGCTCACAAAACGTTTGATATCTGTAGTTCGCCTGGTAATGATGAGTAATGAACTAGGTTAGAAGATTTGTGTTGTTGAAATCAACTGATTCTACTGAATATGACAATGCAACCAACAAACGAAATAGGACCAAATATTTCTAAAGGATAGTGAATTTCAGTGAATGTAATGTGAAACACGCACTATATAAACAATTTGGCTTTGTAATTTTACTTTGATGTATTTTTAAGGTCTTATAAGAGTTGCAAAGTGTAAAATTGAAGAGAACTCTAGACCTAGTTTAGTGCAGATATGACTTTTCAGAGAAAAAGTTTGATTCATCGGCATTTTCATGGCTACCACTTTTGATGTGGCTTTCGCTGGTTATACGATGGTGCAGACATGAAGTTGTGTCTTATAATACATATCGAGCAATGGCGGTGCCTGAATTTTGCAACACGTGGGTTCCAAAAGGGAATTATCGACTAGTCAAAGGAACATGCAGACCAAAGAGAACCACGAATATGGGTATGTGGGGGATACATTTATTCAAAATTCATGTTTTCATTTCATATGGGTTGACAGACGCGGATCCAGACATTAATTTTAGAAAGAGTGGTTGGTAGGACTAAGATACAGAAAGCGCTAGAATTTATGCATGACTATCTAAGCGGAGAATCATACTAGATTGACGGTGACAAAAATACCTTCCTAGGTTCGGAGATTACCCTTCCTAGAGTCCGGAAGTTAGCTGCATCTCCTTGGAAGGAAAACTATTCAATTTTGTTTTTGTTTTTGCAGTTTCCACTCAAGCCTTCAGAACTAGTGGCGTCAAGAGGTTGGTTTGTGTCATGAGACTCCACGTGCGCACAGGAACGGAGCTAGAATTTTGTGTTATAGGTGCTCCTTGAACCTGAATGGGGCAGTCATGGGGATAGTAAAAAGCATAGTTACAATAAGATACGGAAATACAGTACGCCTCTACTGCAGTTGGGCACCCAGTATTTGGAGTGGCTGAGAATTTTACGAAGACTAATAGACATAGCCGAGCTGCAACCATCAGTTGACGCAAAGAACAAAAAAAGGCAATCCACGGAGTTGCGTATCTCATCGCCAACATGCATTGACTTAAATACAGGGCATGCACACAGGGATTTGTAATAGTTTACTGCAACCACATCTCACAGAGACCTAGTTGGGGAACTGGTTGTAAATGAGTGGCAAACATTCTTCAAGCATAAACTGGTGGTAAGCATCTCAATACTGATATCTCCTGTAAGGTTATAGCTTATAACTTAAGGTTATAGCCTGGTGCAACTAGGCTCAAGTAACAATAACTAATGGCTCATCAAGAGTATCTGTGCATATTACGCTACATAACACAATTATAACATTGGGTTATTCCATGTAGGTTAGCCTTAGTGGTTAGAGTTAGGGGCAGGATATATGAGCATCCCTCTCTGGGTATTTGCACATAAGTCTCCTATTTACCTGTGCAGGACCTGGTTCTGCTAAACGTATTGTTTGACTTAAAAATAATGTTCTCATAAAAGACATTATCCACAGGGGCCAGTTCTGCTAAAGATGTTTTGGCTACAGTTAAAAAGGTGGTGTCTAGTATTGACCCAGATGCTGACTCTAAGTTTGTTACCAAACAATCATACAATTTTACCTGTTTACTATAAGAGTAATATACTGTATCTTCATTATTGTGTTCATAGGAACGGCCTTGCAAAATGTTGCGTATAATGCTTAATTAGCTCTCAAGATATGATGGAAATACAAATTTTGGCGAAAAATTGGCTTTTTTTTCCAAAACAAATCAGCAATTTTCATTCTCTTTAATACAAAAGTGACATACCTTGAATATTACATGAGTGAGTCCTTGCAAAATTTTGCATTAAATGCTCAAACACATCTCACGATATGCTGGAAATACCAATTTTGCGACAAACCTGTTTTTTTTTCTTCAAAATCAGCAAATTTCACTGGGTTTACCATTACAATAATATTATGTTGAACAATGTATTTTCAAGTAAGTCCTAACAAAACTTTAAGTTAATTGGTCTAATAGTTCTCAATTTTTACTCTCTTTAATACAAAAGTGATATACCTTGAATATGACATTCTCAAAATTTTGCATTAAATGCTCAAACACATCTCAAGATATGATGGAAATGCAAATTTTGCAACAAAATTGGCTTTTTTTTTTCTAAAAAATCAGCAAAATTCACTGGATTTATCATTACAGTAAAATTATGTTGAACAATGTGTTCTCTCAGGTAAGTACTTACAAAACTGTGAGTTAATTGATCTCGTAGTTCTTAAGATATGCTGGAAACACATATTTTGGAGCAAAATTGGCTTTTTTCTCCAAATCAACAAATTTGTCTCGATTTACCATACAACTAATACATCTCGCACATATTTTCATCATGCACAACCCTACCAAGTTTCAACTTAATCGCTCATATGCTTTTCAAACTATTCTGGACAAACCACAACTTGGACAGGTCCGGACGCACACACGCACACACGCACCCACACACACACGCATTGGCACGGACACGTTTTCGTTTATACCACCCAATAGGACCCTCCTGTACCCATGGTCACTCTACCATGGGTTACCCTGGGGTGTCGCTACTCATCCACTCCAAGCGTTTCCATGGCAACCATTCTCCTATGGGTGCACTGTACAATATATAGCTCCACTAGCCAAGTGACTACAATATCTCATCTTGCCCCTATAGGGCGATGAAATAAAAATGATAAAAGTGCCGCTTAGAGCGTAGAGAAAACAACATTCCAACACATTGAGCAGGATGAAGGATTTTTTCAAAGTGGGGTCCAGTATGACAATTCACATTTAGTATAGGCCCATTGGAGCACCACACATCGGTCGGAGAGGAGCATACAAGAATATTTTTAATTTTGAAGTCCTCAGATGGCCGGATACGGTCCTTTTTAAGCGTTTTAGTTGCACGTAACCAGCCTTGAAAAAGAGATCTTATGTCTGAAATTTCTCAATAGGAAAATGATAACACAGATTGGTTGAGATGATATAAGATTTTCAATTATTCGCCCTCTTGCATTTATTCTTTGGCCCCCACTTGTTTCTTTGGGCCGTACTAGTAGCCGTAAGGAACAATTCCCAGTTTTCCCTACGCAACTATTTTTAAGGGTGGGGCATTCGTTCCGGGAAGTTCAAGGCTCATCAGTTACATTTTAGCTGTCATAATGTGGGAAGACTAAGCGGAGCGCCACCATTATGTGCCGCAGCCAACTTTTTGCCCTCCCCTCACCCCTCACCCCCTCACCCCTCACCCCTCACCCCCTCACCCCTCACCCCCTCACCCCTCACCCCCTCACCCCTCACCCCTCACCCCCTCACCCCCCCCCCCCCGTCCTCTTTCCTGAACCAATCGGAATTATTTTACCTCGGATGTAACCGGCTTACACTTGGACAGTAAAACGAAGCAGCCAAAGTAACGATGATAAGTCCATGTTACCCTGATGTGAGTTCTGCGTGCCTTTATGTTTGGCTAGATACTGTTCGATCGTCTTTGAATGTAAGCCTACATGTCTCCCACCGTGCAGTGGCAGCTGGCAGTTCAAAGGCATGTCATCATAAATAGCGGCCTTGGGAATTCACAGGCCTGTCTGGCCAAGCGTTCAAGTCTGATACGAGGTGCAATTGCCTCAGGAATCGTGAGACATTTTGTACTGCAGTCTTTTTTTTTTTCATTCTGTCTTTCATTTTGCCTTCATGTTTTATTATTTCAGGGGATGAACAGGGGCACCATGGTACTCTTGTGCTTCCCTGTCTACGCCAGTGATGATAATGTTATATCTGTGTAGGAAACGCATATCACAATAGATAGGTAGTTTATTGACCCCAGAACCACCTCGTGGCTGTCACCATAGCAGTAGGTGTACATACTAAATACAGCAACTCAGACCTCGGTGATTGTCACCAGAGCGGTCAGTGTCTTAAATGCAGCAACTCGGGAGGGACCTTGTCATTGTCATTGGAGTCATGAGTGTAGCCTACATTCATAAAATACAACAGCAGCACAGCATTAATATTTGGTCAGAATTGAGGAGGGACAGAATATTTGCTTTGGACTGTAGGATTTCACAAGAAGTGGATTATTACGAGGAGAGGAGGGGAACTAATCGAATGAGCCCACAGACCGGGAGCCAGGGATATGATGGTTACTGACTTGTTGCCTCCTCCTAATATTATCTTTTTTAGAAGGTCATGTGATATTTCATCATCTCATAATAATAATATCACCAGTAGAGGAAAGTTACCTAAGATGTCAATTCTCCCCTCTCTTTCAAGGAGACGTTTGCCAAACCTCTCGATGGACTCTTCTTTCGATATATCTAATTCTTCGATAAACAGAGTCTTGTTCAAGGCTGTACCAGCAGCCTTCTCCAAAGTTGTTTTCTTCTGTAAATTGCGCATTGTTGCGTAAACCTATATGATCATACCATAGAAAGGAGATGGCGTCAGTGAGTTGCTCAAAGATATTGAGTAATTGTTGTGTACAAAGGTTTAAAAGGGATTCTAAGAACAGTTATCCGTATACTCGTATTGTTGTTTAAGCAGTTCACATAATAGATATAAGTTGGACACTGCAGTATTGGCCATTTTTTACTAAGTTTGTAAACTTTCATTCACATATAGACCTCACAAGGTAAATGCAATATACGGTAGTGTTATAGTGACCCCAATTCAATCTACTATAAAAACAAACACAATTCAATATACCGTATTAACAACCTCGATGTAATATACATTAAGAGCAACTTTAATGCAATCTACTAGGCTATAATAACAAACTCATCAATGTAATCTACCTTGACAGCAACCTTACCGCAATCTAGCAGGCTGAAATAACAGCCCCAGTGCAATCTACCTTAACAGCAACTTTAATGCAATCTAGCTTCGAGGCTATAAACATCAACCACAATGTAATCCACTTTAACAGGAACATTAATGTAATTTACCAGGATATAATAACAATGTCAGTGTAATTTACCTTATTAACAACCTTAATGCAATGTACAAGTCTGTAAAATTAACTTCAATGCAATCTACCTTAACAGGAACTTTAATGAAATCTACTAGGCTAGAATCAACTCAATGCAATCTATCTTAGCGACTACCTTCGTACAGTCTACCATGCTATAAAAACAACCTCATTGCAATGAACAGAAACCTTAACGCAATCTCCTAGGCTACAATAACAATACCAACGGAATCCACCCTTATATATAGCAACTTTAGTGGAATCTTCAAGGCTATCATAACAACCTACCTTAACACCAACCACAATGCAATCTAATAGTCTACAAAAACAAACTCAGTGCAACTTACCGCAACAGCAACCTTAATACAGTCTACCAGGCTGTAACAACAATATCAATGCAATCTAGTTGAATATCAGCCTTAATGCAATATACTAGGCTAAAATAACAAGGCAATCATTTTTAACAGAACCGTTAGTGCAATCTACTAGCTATGATATCAACCTCAATGCAATCTAACAGCAAACTTAATACAATCTACCAGGCTGCAATGACAATAGTGCAACCTACCTTAACCTTACCGTAATATACTAGGCTACAGTAGCAACCTCAGTGCAACATACCTTAAAAGGAACCTGAATGCAGTCTATAATAGGCTGTTATAGCAATATCAACGCAATGTACCTGAACAGCAAACTTAATGGAATCTTACAGGCTTTAATGGCAACCTCGACGGAATTTGTCTTCCTGAACAGGAACATTAATGCAATCTAACATAGGCTATGAAAAAGTCCCAATGGAATATTTGGTAATAGCATAATTTTGTCGTATATTTTAAAGTGGGTATATGAAGGGCGGGACCCGTTATATACACTTGTCTGGAATTAATTAGTAAACGACTATTTTATGTAAAATAGAAACAAAGGCACGCAATGCAAGAAGTCAATTGAAAATACTTCAATTTAGAATATTGTTGTTACCTTAAAACATTGCTGTGGGTGTTTAGCCAACATCACGGCTGTATTTAGTCCAACCCCAGTTGAGCACCCAGTTACAAGAACAATCCGCGCCATCTTTTATTTTAGAATTGATCCCGTCAATGGGGATTATTTGGTGTGCGAAACAGTGTCTAGACTGTGACATACGTTTCAGACTAACTCAATGCATGCGTTAATGACAGCTTAAAACTACAAAATCATGGTCCAAAGGTCTGCTTATGGCATGAGATATAACTATCATACTGTCGGATTATGTCGAGGTTTTAGGGGTTTACAGTCTTGGTATGACTGCCCCAGCGACGGATGTTAATGTTGTTGACAACACAGAGCGAGAGAGACGTCAGAACAGAGAATCCAGAGAAAAAATTAAAGTGAGAGTTCCATTTATTCGTTGATTCGACTGGCACACACAAATTAATTTGAATTATTTGATGATGATGATGATGATGATGATGATGATGATGATGATGATGATGATGATGATGATTGAAGGAGAGAAACGAAAGGATGGAGGGAGAGAGTTCACAACGGTGACACGTACGTACAGGCCTACATAGTACACTAGAGAGAGAAATGTTCTTCCTTCGACGAGAGGATAGCCAGTGCGGGCCTTGTGAGTGACGCTTCACCTAGACTCGTGGCAATTCCCGGAGTTCGATGGTCACGAGGTATACGTGAGAACGTTGACCAAACGATTGTCTACTACATATGCTAATGGTCGCTACCCCTGATCTACCAATCAGCAAAGTATTGCGAAATCTTTCTAGGAACAGGGTCTACGTTTTCTACTTTTAAACTATTGCCTTGTCTTATCTGACTGTCTTAGGGGAATAAGGAAAAGGTTAAAAACCCCTAGTAAACACAGGAAGACTGAACTTTGTATGACCCCTTTTGAGTACGGTGGGGAAGAATGACCATCTCTATACAACAGTACTGTTGTATATGGTTAACGTTACGCTCTTCCGTACTCAGAGGTCATACAAAGCTCAATTCCGGTGATAACCTGAGTTTATTAACCTTTTGTTTATTCCGGTCAGTCAGTATAGATAATAAAATACAGCATAAATGGAAAAAGGCAAGCACTGTTAACTATTTAGAAAGATTTCGCAACATTACGTGATTGGTCAATTCATGGGTATCAATGATTTGCATACGACGATGTGTATAATTATGTGATTCTGATTGGATTGATTTTTTTTATTTGAATTTCAATCCCGAGAAGCGTCTGCATCCATTGGATTCGCAGAAACGGTAACTGTGTCGTCGAACTGTTAACACCGTATACTATGTAAGCTATGTCATCGTATCTTTCCTCGATCAATTTGATTTTTCATCTAATTTGTGTGTGTCAGTCCAATCAATTAATAAATGGAACTCTGATTGATCAAATCAAATCGAACTCTCACTCTCTGGGTTTCTACACTGACGTGTGTCTACTGTAATTCAAACCGTGTCTTTAACGTTTAGGTTATCTGTCGCTGGACCCGGCAGTCACACCACGACCTAAAGCTCTCAAAAGTCAACCCATACATAACATCGTTGTCGGTAAGGATATCATAGATATCAATACCTTGAAATTGAAATTTGAAGTGTAAACACTGCTCGCATAACATAACTCAAAATGCCTTGTAGTAAAATGAGAGTAACATTTAGTCCCTTATGTTTAAACATATAATAACAACTGGCGAATGTGGACAGCGTTACATGTCTTCCACCGATCCTGAAACCGATCCTTGCAACTGCAGAAATAAAACCGATTGCCCGTTAGACGGAAATTGCAGAGCAGCAAATGTTGTATACGAAGCTATCGTGACAGCGAATGACAGCAAGGAGACATGTAGGTCTAACTGAGATTAGTGTCAAGACAAGAATCCCAAACCACCACCAGTCATTCAACAAGGAAAGTTATATAAACAAAATAAAAACAAATTTGTCAAAACACATTTGGTCTCTTAAAGATAATAGCAAGGAATTCGTAATTAAAGGCTGTTTTGCATCACCCTAAGCTATATTTTTACCTCCAGGAAAGCAAAATTCTCAACTGGCTCTAAGTTACTGTTCCCTTAGATTGACAGCAAACTCGAAAGATGCAGAGCAGTTCGTATTACACAGCGTACACAGGGATCCATTGTTTTGATTACACATGTGGAGGAATTTAAGACAGGCTGAGGAAGGGACTAGAGGTAGGTGGTTGGGAGAATTGAAACTGTCTGGGGTGATGAGTTTTTGTCTTTAATTTCGAGATTTTAAGAAATGTCTCACTTTTTTCAAATGTCAACAAACGTTGCAATTAATGCACAAACAGATTTAAAAGTAAGGTTGTTCTATGTATAGATTATTTACAAAGAATAGTATGTGCGAGCTACGTTATATGGATACTTCGACAGCCACTGGACGGTGATGACAATACTTTTAACGAAAACTGAACTCTATTTTGTAGGATTACAGTAACCAAATGAACTTGGACAATGTACTTTCAAAATCTATTATCTCTAGTTCCTGAGCCTGAACTATCCCGAAGTTACAATGCGTTTACGGGTCGGTGAACTAATCTAGTGCAACCACATCAGAGACGCCCTGAGACAGTAGCTGTTGTACATGCAAAGGGTAATTTCAAAATACCGCCCTCTTCTGTCGTTAAAAAGCGTCTGTACTACAACATGCATTTGTTAGGATAACCAGAGCACGAATAACTGAGCCCCCTGCCGCGTTGTTGATATTCCATATAGTTTCAAAGATTGGGCAGGAAACGGTACCGGTATGTTAACGTGTATGTACGTGATAGTGTAAAATGTTTTTTGTGTTCACTTAAAATGCATTTCCACAGAATGTGTTGATGTAAGTTGGTCCTTAATTCACGGATTTCTGTTACATACGAATCTTTACATTTGGTACACACATTAATAAGCAAAGGTCATTCTATTCATTCAAGAAAGCCCTTAAAAGTTATATTATTTCCAATTATCAGTTGTTCCTCTATAATATCTTCAATTCTTCCTTTCGTATTTAAATATTATTCATACTCATAGTTGCTGGTGTTATTTATTTCTTCTGGAGTGTCTATGTCTACAAGCTCCCTCATACTTTTTATAGACATTCCTCAGTCTCTTTTCCTTTTCATATTCTGTATGTATTTTAATTTGTAATTATCATTTTGTAAATGTTTTCAAAGAGACTGAAATAATTGTTATAAAAAAGTAACAGAAAAGGTTTATGCATATATAGCACCACTACAATTTTGGACAAATTTTTTTTGGACACTTTGTCGTACGTTGCAAATATAATACTGAATTTCAGGTGAGAGGATAACATTAAACGCCGACCCCCTTGAGAATGTTGCGTTATATGAGTGAATGTACACTTTGAACAGTAATCCTATAGCCAACATCTTCTTACATTTACTCTAACTTTAACTTTCTTTCCTTATATTTGTCGTTCATTTTTGTTGTATAGGTATTCGTTTCAATTTATTGCACTAACTTGCTTTTTGCGTGTTTTATGCTTCTGTTACTTGGAGTGTAACTTAGAAGTGTAGCCTACAGTCTTCAACTTTACCTTCTTTCCCAATATTAGTTATTAACTGTGTATTGTTGTCATTAATGTGATTATTAATGTTTTTATGGCTTCAATTATTAGTTGTTGATGTTAGGCTATAGTACTATCTTACTTGTCTCATACAAACTCATCCGCCTCCATTTTGCACCATCTGTCACAGTGACGCACAGCGTCATTTCATAGATCAGTCGCACTTGACTTATCGTGGCTCCTTGAATTTGAACAGGCAGAAGGACAATATGCAACAAAAATAGTTGAAACAAACCCCGCTCCACCGATTCAATGTTGGTAGCGTGAGATGTTCGAGAAACTCCGACGGAGCAATCAATATTGCACGGGGGAGTGGGGGAGTGGTGGGAGTAGGCGGAGTGGGGTAGAGTTTAACTCAGTAATTAAAATGCAGTTGCAACTACTACGTAGAACTAACGTAACATTTTCGTCGCAGATTGTAGCTACTATATTTTGTTTTTGCACAGTTGTTCAATTGTTGGGGTGTAGACGCAGGGCTGAAATGGCGCCGATTGACACCCAATGACCTCATCAACAATAGCCTAATTGTTGTTGTTGGCCATGGTAGACTCCTTTCAGTGCACTTGACCATGAAGTATTGTTTTGTCGCAGAGAAAGTCAGGCTGATGGTGTGGTTAATCACGTTGGTGTACCGTCGGCAAGCCACCAAATCACGTATCTGCTCTGTAGATTTTCAATGTAAATTCGAAAGCAAGGTAAGCGTCGATGCCTTCTGTGCATGCATATTTTTTATGCCCATAATGGCTTCGCTAAGGTAGTGGTGCATATGGCCAGGATCTGTGCCACAATTCATCCCTCAGCGCCGTAAGAGCTTTCGAGAGAGCTGGCCCCCTAGGTCGTTGCCAGAAGTGGGCTGGCTGACTTGCAAATATGGGCTCCCGTCATTGCGACGGGTCGATTAGCTTCGACCGGTGTGAGTTCAGTGAAAACATGGCCTCAATGAGGCATGTCTCTCTTGCTAAAATTTACAGAGGCGGACTGAATATCATAAACGCTAAGTAATACTTATAATTTGTCATTTCATGTGGTGTTACAAATGAGATATCATATTACCAACCCTAAAAAGAATAAAATGTGTACAAAAAACCCATTGAAGGTTATTTGAAATGCCTCTCGGTGCAATAGTTTGATAGAGCAACACCATCTTTGACGGTTTACCAATGATTTGACGACGATTCACCGTTAAAATGCACACTATCTAATGGGACTGACGGTTCACCATGCTTACTGAGGAACGGGCATAATACAAAACGACAGTTATAGCAATTTTATGGTTCACCGTTACAAAACATGAAATAAACTTTAAGGGATAAACTATTATGGTATTGAAGTACAATGATAATATAGTAGTACAATAAAGGTAGTTTCCCAGGACCTCCCCACCACTTGCTCAGTTTTCAATATTATCCATTGCGTCCCCAAAATTTCTGTGAGGGGACTCTGCCCTCTGTCCACCCCTCCCTCCGTTTGCTATGCCACTGCTAAAAATGTGTACGAAAATATTCAATGTACGTAAGATTAAACGTTAAACTGCTTCCTAAAAACGTATACGGTTTCAAATTTTGTACTATTTTTCTGATACTTCTTTTAATTTCTGAAAATTCATGGACTATGTTAATGTCAAGTTGGGAGGGTGATGTAGTGTACTGACTCATATATTAATCACACAGGGTGAGGCAACTTTCCATTATATGCACCTATAGTTCTTCGTTTACCGATCAAATTGTAAAGTAAACACTACTATCTATTCATACTTCGACGAAGTTGTAATTTTGTAACACTACTTATCTTTCATATCTATTGGAGGCTTCCGATCCGATATATTTTGCATTGTGTATTTCTGTTTCGCTTGTTTGCTTGTTTTTATTGAGTGTGAAGGATATTTTCAATTGCTCGAAATTTTATACATACAAAATCATGACACTAGGCATATGGTGATCACAATCGCTTTAAGCATTTCATAATAATAACAATAACATTTGCATGACACTCATGCACACATGTCCTGTGCATATGTTGACATTTTACTGATTTACTTCTCCAAATCTCTTTATTAAAGGGGAAATCAGGGATTATTTTCACAATTTATTTCACTTCATTTCCCCACCGGTATTGTACAATGAGTTATAACTAACAAATATGATCAAGATTGTGTCAAAACATGTGGACAATTTCGAGAAACGAGTGAAATTTGTAAAAAATCGGTGAAGAACTCCGAAAGTGTGTAACATCCATATTCATCGAATCAAATGTGAATATTCAATACTATGGCCTTTTCAAGGTATAAGGAGGTGTGACTGAAAAGTTTCATACGTAACCTAAATATAGCTTAGTTGGGCAGGGGGGGGGGGGCTTGACCTATGGTTTACAGGCCCTAGATGTTTATTCGCCCACCACGTGGTGCAGTCTGGCGGGCCATAGCCATGACGTAATACTTAGACAGTCTTGTCACAATTACCACTTTTCATAGATTGATTTATTTTAATATCAATTTCGAAATTGGAGACATGCGGAGATTTTTATTTCAAGGCCGTGAGTATTGCCATTCCCATTCTACCTTCGGCTCTCCGCTTATGGCACTCACTTGTTACCCTCCTTAATCTTTGCTTCCAAGTCTAACATATACGTCTGGGCGTAAATAGGCATGTAATTTGACCCTCTAAAATGCTCTTGAATAAAAATTTTATGTTCCCAAGGGGTTTCCCTGCAACTTGATGGTTACAATTTCATATGTGAGAATTGACATAACAAGAGGGTGCATTTATTTTATTTATCTTGTTGTTTTTTTCCTCTTTAGGGAAACTTTTGATGTTGATACAAAACCAGATTTAAGGGTTGGAGGGTTAGCTTGGTGGTTAGAATGTCTGTCTTGCAATCACCAGGTCCCAGGATCAAAACACCTGGAAATTTTCTAAGGACTCAAACTTACTTGTTCACAGTAAAGCTGTTCACAGTCTGGTGCTGAGGGGGTTACTGGTGATTTCAATTTCGGTTTCTGTTTTCAGATTCAGTTCTCGTCCTCTTCAAGTTTCTCGGTATAGATAATGGTCTGCTGACTAGGCAGGTCCTCTACCTTCCCCTCTCAGCCTTTAGAAAAGTAACTATAGGGACTAGGATATACACTCTCGTCTGCCGGAATGGGACTTTAAATGTCGGTCACGGGAGCAGGTTTGAATTTGTATGGGATTGGTAGCTCACCCCTGTCTCGTTACCCTATGGACACTGATCGAAGGCTAATTTCGCCCTCGATGTTGGTCCACGATCAACGTGAAATAGGGTCCTCGATGAGTCCTCAGACTTTCTGATCCTCAAAGTTTAAACTAAACTAAATGTTCGGAGAAGACATGCCTGGACAGGCAACTGCAACTTTTCATAAAACACTAAACTTGGTTTTGCCTACCATCCATGATCAAGTGCATCGTTTTGTTGTGCAGTTTAAAAGAATAGTCCATATAGTCCAGATGCATCTAGTTAGTCCAACTTAATATATACAAAAGTCAGGGAAATCTGAAACTACATTTCTACATTTTTTTATTGAATAAACACAATAGCAGAAAAGTTTGATAGAGAAGCTTAAAAGTGCCATCAAGATAAAAATGTCTTTGTCCCATAAGTATCTTTAATCTGCAAAACGTATAGATAACAACAAAATGTCACATAAAAATAGAATAGTGATCAATTCTTTAGTTATGTTATTTGAACAATTCAACATTTTTGCTGCAAAACGTTTACTTTTGTACTTGATTTAGTTAGGAATTCAACAACTTTCGGCAACATATTTATGAGACAACTTACCACTATCCTGTCAATTAAACAATTTCTGCAAAATTTCCATTTGTTCACTTCCCAAACCAGAAATACAAATAACAGCATGAGAATAGCTGTCATTTGAACATTTGGCAGAAAAGTGGTCAGCTGCTCACTTAGAAAAGAAGTGACCAAGTCAACATTTTGCTACAAATTGTTCAATTAACAAGATATGATAAATTGTCATTTGAAAATTTTTCAAAATGTTATTGAATTCCACACTTAGAATAGAGGTAAACAAGTCAACATTTTGCAGAAAATTATGAATTAACAAGATGTGATAAATTGTTAGTTGAACACTTTGCAGAAAATTGTTGAATTGCTCTGATAACAAAACTTAAACTGATGTGATGTTATTCCGTTATCTAGACATTTTGGTGGAAATTGGCAACTTATGGGACAAAAATATACTTATATCGACGGCACTTTTAAGCTTCCGTAATTTGATCTCAGCGACAAGCTTTATGAATATTGCGATCACGGCTCTGACGGGCTGAATTCATTATTCGCGTAAAATATTAGGAAATAGCTAGAAAGGCAGAATAACTATTATACCAATAGTTCCATGATTATACACAGGTACAAAAGATGCAGCTGTAACTGTAGTATTACTATGCATTGTGCACTAACAAAGTCATGATAGAACTAAGCTTAAAAAACGTCACTGACGGAATAAACGTCTCTCATATATCACCGTTCAGTATCTATAGCGTACACATGGCCACGTAACCCTTATACTCATGTCGACTCTTTTGATTTTTAGATAACTTTGTTAAATATTAAACTTGAATAAGACACCAGTAAACAGAATGATGAAGGAGAACTGTAAAGTAGATTTCAGGAATCCTCAAGCAAAAGCAATCCTTTGAAATCGGTTGATAAACAAAGAAAGTAACAGAAAGAATAAATACAACTGTTATGTTTTAAACCTACTTGAGTTTTTAGCAAGATGTATGCGTAGGTATGACACAAGCCTTTTTTACGGTATCAGTATAATGCACGCCTTTACTAGTGATTACGAAAATCGCAACTATTTGCTGTCCATGAATGTTCCTGGGTCAGGTTATTTTGGAACGATCTAGCATATCCCTGGTTAACAGTACGACAGAAGACTGCCGTGACAGCCCGATTGGTACAGTTACATGCGGGAGGGGGGGGGGGGGGTGGCTCGGTATAGCACTTAGGTGGATATTGCATGCAGAGCGCTTATAATTTCCCCAGTGGGCAGGGAACGGCACGTACAGGGATATACTGGTGTAACTAGAACATGTTGTTACGAATATATCGCAACCACCTACTGTTCATGATTGTTCCTGCTCCAGATTATTTTGGAACGTTCTGGCAGTTCACAACGGATGCGCATTAAGGACTTGCAAGAGAAAAAAGAAAAATCTCGGAAAAATGAAAATTTTCGTTTTGACTGTTTAATAAACTCCTTAAAATAACAAAAATTTGTTTTTTTTTCTCATTTTGACATTATTCAGCATCTTTTGAAAATTGTGATTTTACCAAGTGATACCATCTCTTCAAAGTGGCAAAATTCACAAAACTGCCATTTTGACGAGTTCCAACATCTGGTCAATTTGGCTTAATTCGAAAAATTGCCATTTTGTCGAGTTCGAAGTGACAAAATTAAAACAATTGTCATTTTGCCGAGATGAAACAACTCATCAAAATGGCAAAATTCGGAAACTAATGTCATTTTGTTGACTTAGAACATCATACCAAAACGGCCCTATTCCTAAAATTGTCATTTTGCCGAGTTCGAACATCTTGTCAAAATGGCGTAACTCGGAATTTTATTACGAGATCCACTAGTTTAGAGAGTCGGAAGTGTAACCACAAGGGTTGCTTAACTGTATGTTGGTATAATCGATACGTAGTGTGTAGTCTGTATGCTGTCTTTTCAACCAGTATATACTGCAATCTGTTCACTCTATCCAGTTAGAATCATCAACCGTTTTGATGTTCTAATTCGGCAAAATGACAATTTTTAGAATTTTAACGTTTTGACAAGTTAATTAAATCGTCAAATTTCCGATTTATATTACTTTGAAGACTTTATTTAAGGCGTGAAAATGACAATTCTGCAAAATTCTTCATTTTTTTCTGGATAGCTCTTTTTTCTTTTGTATGTCCCTTCTACGCTTCCATGGTTTCCTGGTAAACAGGCTCCGTATCATGTTATTATCAGATGTCAGTGTATTGTATACATTGTGAGTATATGTATACTGTCTCTAAAAAACGGTCTTATTAAGTCATATACCAACCAAAATTTACAAAAGAAGTCTCGTTCCAGTCTTCATGATCAACACAATGAGCTCAGTTGTAGAACAAACCACTGAATGTGGATCAAGAAACATTGAACGGAAGAATTGCCTCTTGAAAATGAAAAGCGTGCCTAGATGATGTACATGATGTCATCGTGACATTACAAAAATGGACATGCTGCCCATGATCTTTAGTACACACAAAATAAACGTGATGCAGTACTCTAGTCCTGGTGCAAGTCATTTCTACATCACAGACCACAGTATGTGTCTCATGATCTTGTTTTGTACGGAACACTAAAACGATATTAATTTGATTATGTGGCAATGACTCATGATGGGGCACAAAAGTAATCATTTGATATAAGTCACTGAAGTTGACAACTCTTTCATTGCCACATCAGGACCAACTCGTCACTTGTTATGCAATAAGGATATTGCCACATAACCACTTCGGACATTAATCACATGTCATTATAATGGCGATTTAGGTTGCGTCGCATAACGACAAACAGATTTAACTTATTATGGGGCAATTCGAATATAGCCACATAACGACCTCAATTGCTATTTATTGAATTAGCCACATGACAGTTTATTTGAAGACCTTATTGGACAAACTAATTGCATTTCGACGAATAATGATTTAAAAATAGTCCTTACGTGTGTCTAAGTCCGAATGCCAAATAATGACTTAGGAAAGTTTGTGACGTAGCTAATTCAATTTGCGGAATCTCTTTAAGTGGTTGTTTCAGTTTGTCGAATAATGTCTTAAAATAGGTCGTTATGGCTAACTGAACACCACGAATAATGTCTTGGAGTAAAGGTCGTTACGTAGCTGTATGAAATTGGTCACATAATGAGTTAAATGCTGTTTGTCGTTAAGCGGCACAAACCCAGTCGCCAAAAATGTCTGTTTTGGAGTTCAATAGTTCGGGGGGGGGGGTCTAGTTTCGTGCCTTAATTTACCACTATCTGCACAAGACAAGTTCGTGATATTATTTTCAGGTATGATCCCATTATCATGTGCTGCAGATACGCTCCTGCAAGAGGACGTATGTTTATGAAATCGCTGCTTATTATATAAAAAATGTTTCTCTTTCAATGTTGCAAATAATTTATCAAACAATTTGACTATAGGTTACTGGTAACAATAAATGTTCGAGGATGAGTCCCCATTGATGATGTATCCCTTTTTATGATTAACATGTCGCAACATTTCCTGCAGACCTCTGATCTTTCTTTCCGATGTATACAAAGTATAAGATTAGATTTTGACAATTAAAAAACAGCGTGCGGTAGATATTTCTTATTGGGATCACTAACTCATATGATTAATTTATTTTTTACAAGAGATGTTAACGCTAGTTTCAATTTTAAATTGTACCAATACGCCTGCAAATCCGAAAGTTTTCGCCAACTCTAGACCTACTTCTCTTTTGTTCTCTAGGTTGTAACCTGTTATACAATTAATCGCAGAGTGCAACTTACTACACTGGTTTTCATAGAAATCACTCTACTTACGAGTCTTCAGTGAAATATATTTAACAAATCTTCTAGGAGTGTAATTGTTTTTGTTTTCTGTACTGAACGATATGCATAACATATGTTTCTCGTAAGTTCCTATCTGTCTACTTGCTCTTTTTCAATTCACTGTTTAAAGCAAGTTACCAGTTCAGAATTAGTTGAATATTAAAACTCTGGACGTTTCTCTTTAAGGTTGGTTGTTAGTCCTTCTAAAAAGAGATATATCAGGCATTCTCTACATGGAAATCTTATTTTACTTTTGTTGGGGTCTTTTAAGTTTATGGGACGCACTTTGCCAGTGAACGTGTTTGGGCTCCCCAATGCAATAAGTTTTGTCACCACATTATCGAATACGATGAATAGCCTACCACCACTTGTTTTAAGAATTTTGCCTTTAACATAAAAAAAATGATTTTTTTTGACATTTGTAGGAAATGTAGTTTTGCGTTAGTACAATATTTGAAATCGTTCAAATAGAGCAATTGTGCTTAACATATTACCACAGTATGGTAACGCAGGATAAAATATAGATAAGCCTCCATTTTCCTTGAAAGTGCAGGAGACAGGACCAATTTGTAATCTCGATCTTAAATGACAAATATATCTTTCAAAGCTCTTGATGAGCTGGTGACGGTAAGAGTTAAGAAGGCAATTACGAATATAACGAAGTTGTTTATGGAAAAGTGCACATGTAGAGGAAATACGTCTGGCTCTACAATGGAGTGCCTTGATAGCACTGGTTCTGTACTTGTTAGGGGTTCAGGATTTCCTATTACAATAAACGTTGGTATTAGTGGGTTTTCTGTATACAGTTGTAATTAAAGGGAAATAGGGCGTTTAGAATATACTAACATGACATACAAAAGAATATAGCGGTAATCATTGTTAAACCATTTAGTCTCATCAATAAACATCTACCAAGGCTTCATCTCCTCAAAACATTATACATGTGATGAGTAATGGAAGATGCATCATTTGAATTTTGAAAAGTTTGGGTGAACAAATTAGTTTTGAGCAACAAGTAACTGAATTTCTATCTGTGAGAAGCTTGTTTCTTGAAAAGAAAGCTACTGTCCTTCCTTATTTTGAACAATCTATCATTCTACGGCCACAAATATTGGTTTCGAAAGTGTGGATGTCTTCTCTAAAACAAACCCCCTATTTCCCTTTAACCAAACAAGTTGCTATAAAAGCTCTATATGTAGAGAATGCCTGGTATAGGCGTAAGATTATGAAGTCTCTTCTTATGAAGGATTTACAACCCACCTTGAACAAAATGCCAAAAGTTTTAATGTTCATCTATTCTGCGATGGTATTACTTACTCGCCTACCTAGTTTACATCCTCTTTACCTACTTAATTACTTGCTTACTGACGTACTTGCTTACTTGCTTATTTGCTTACTTGCTTATTTGCTTGCCCACTTGCCTGCTTGTCTGTTTGCTAACAGATGTTATTTTAATGTATTTACTTGTATACTGTCAGTTTGATATTCGTTACTTTCAAACGCATCGCTATCTTCACATTTATTAGTAGTATATATGGATATCGCCAACTCAAGATGTCTTTGGCATTGTGTTAAGGTACACCCACCAAATTCATGTTACGATACTCTAAGTAATTATCTTCCAAGATTCTCACATGTCTCCATAAATGTATATACATGTGTGCCTTACAACAAATCGAATGAAATTTTACATTTTCAAGTAAATCAGTACACGAAAGAGGGTTAGAGACATTCGAACTTTCTATTGGGCTTGGTCTCATTTTATGAAAGCTGGGAACAATTGAAGCTAATATTAATAACACAATTAAGGTTCTTTTTAGGGTGTCATTTGTCAGGTCAATTAATTTTACAGATCTTGCAATTCTTGTGAAGGCATTATAAAAGTAGTTTTCCAAGCGTAATTATTGTGACATATGATTCTATTTACGGATATAGATGACAATTAGACTGGCACACGTATAAAGCAAGGAAACAGCACATGCAACCGAACTGTAAAGAGAAAATCAGTCCTTGTTTAGATTACTGAACAAACAGGACACCGGGTCTGGCATGTTCAATTGCTGTCATGGAAGGAAACTTCATAGTGCAATAGTTATAATGATAGTGTTGAAGATGACAAAAGTAATGGTGATGAGGACGACGATGATAAGAATGATGATGATGCTGATGATGATGATGAGAGTGGTAATGATAAGTACCGCAGATATACATTAACATAAGAAAACAGAATAAGCATTCTCGTTTCCTGACAACTTTCCAATTTCTCCCCCACCCCTGCCAGAATAAGGACAGTATTTCACACCGAATAAATAAATTGCTCAACCTGGGCTGTGTCACATCGATGTATACAGTAGTCTACAGTAAACAATCGATTAAGAATGTCCTTTGTTTTGATCTTAAAATGATGAATACTTGAACTTGTATTTTCGATCTGATAATCATGTGAGGGATGTGAAGGATCCCTGTCTAAGTCAAAGTTAAAGGACATTTCTTGTCTAGTAGATACATCTTACACTTGAGTACAGAAATAGATATACCGTTGACCATACAACTAAAATCCCAAAATTGGAATTCTTTGTCCAATTAATCAAATGTAATAATTAACTGCAATTTACTCTCCAAAAAGCAAACTTTAAAAGAGCACCTCCACTGGCAGCAGGAAATCGATTGTTTCAAAACTATTGCCACACTAATACAGTAAAGCACCTCAAACAACAACATGATATCAATTGAAAAGAAATTACATGGGATGTAACCCTTCAAACAATGAATAATTCGTTGCATGTGGTGGTACGCTCCTTTGGCCTCCCATAAATTGAATATAATATGGAATAATAAGGTCAATTAACGACACCGTAGTTTTCACCTGCAGTGATTCGTAGATGAACGAAATGATAAATGTATACAAACTTATTTCTGAATTATTATTTAGTCTTTATTTAACTTTGACTTAGAGAGGAACCCCCCACAAGATCACATTATCAGATCCGAAAATTATTTCTGTGTACAAAATTATTTCTCCCGTTTTAGAATAGACCATAGAAAACTTGGTATTGGTCTACAATAACAGTATTTGTAACGTATTTTGTTTTGTATTGGAGGGGGGGGGGCTGATTGATGTGGGAGGTTGTTGAAAACACTTAAGTTACAAAGAGTAAGTCCTCTTCATGTTAAGTTACTATTACTATGTTAAGATGGCAAGTTAGTTAAATGTTTATAGAGAGTGTGCTACTATTACAATGTTAAGATGGCAAGATAGGCAAATGTTTATAGAGAGTGTGCTAATATTACTAAGTTAAGATGGCAAGATAGGCAAATGTTTATAGAGAGTGTGCTACTATTACAATGTTAAGATGGCAAGATAGGCAAACGTTTATAGAGAGTGTGCAACTATTACTATGTTCAGATGGCAAGTTAGGCAAATATTTATAGAGAGTGTGCAACTATTACTATGTTAAGATGGCAAGTTAGGCAAATTTTTATAGAGAGTGCAACTATTACTATGTTCAGATGGCAAGTTAGGCAAATGTTTATAGAGAGTGTGCAACTATTACAATGTTAAGATGGCAAGATAGGCAAATGTTTATAGAGAGTGTGCTTCTATTACTATGTACAGATGACAAGATAGGCAAATGTTTATAGAGAGTGTGCAACTATTACAATGTTAAGATGGCAAGTTAGGCAAATGTTTATAGAGAGTGTGCTTCTATTACTATGTACAGATGACAAGATAGGCAAATGTTTATAGAGAGTGTGCAACTATTACAATGTTAAGATGGCAAGTTAGGCAAATGTTTATAGAGAGTGTGCTACTATTACTATGTTAAGATGGCAAGATAGGCAAATGTTTATAGAGAGTGTGCTACTATTACTATGTTCAGATGGCAAGATAGGCAAATGTTTATAGAGAGTGTACTACCATTACTATGTTCAGATGGCAAGATAGGCAAATGTTTATAGAGAGTGTGCTACTATTACTATGTTAAGATGGCAAGTTAGGCAAATTTTTATAGAGAGTGTGCAACTATTACTATGTTCAGATGGCAAGTTAGGCAAATGTTTATAGAGAGTGTGCTACTATTACTATGTTAAGATGGCAAGATAGGCAAATGTTTATAGAGAGTGTGCAACTATTACAATGTTAAGATGGCAAGTTAGGCAAATGTTTATAGAGAGTGTGCTACTATTACTATGTTAAGATGGCAAGATAGGCAAATGTTTATAGAGAGTGTGCTACTATTACTATGTTCAGATGGCAAGATAGGCAAATGTTTATAGAGAGTGTACTACCATTACTATGTTCAGATGGCAAGATAGGCAAATGTTTATAGAGAGTGTGCTACTATTACTATGTTAAGATGGCAAGTTAGGCAAATTTTTATAGAGAGTGTGCAACTATTACTATGTTCAGATGTCAAGATAAGCAAATGTATATAAAGAGTGTGCTACTATTACTATGTTAAGATGGCAAGATAGGCAAATGGTTATATGGAGTGTGCCACTATTACTACGTTCAGATGTCAAGATGTGGCAAATGTTTACAGAGAGTGTGCGGATTTATCAATTTGATATTTGCGTCTTTCTATTTTGCAATCTTTGTACAAAAATTAAAAGAAATTGTCCAAAATGCAATACAAGTTTTGCCCAAAATAGCTTCTACACCTATGAAATGTTTTAAGTAACAAATAAAATTAGTTCGCTGGGGATTAAAAATTGCCCCGCACAATACATCTTAACGTTTAAAAGTTCGCTGAAAATTTCCGTACAACGCCCCAGTGCAGAAAAAGAAAACAATGGAGGCAGCCTGCACATATTTGATGAATGAAACCTCAAAAATGGTTGAGATGAAGAAATGTGTAAGGATACTGAGAAGGCGGGGATGGCCCGGTTGACCGTGCAGCTGAGGCGCCACTGGTGAGTTAATTATGGAATCCTATCTTAATGTATCAATAAAACTAATATGTGAAGTCGCCTTCTAATACATGAAACACCGTCTATAATACATGAAATAATTCCTACACAGGAAAAACTTCCTTTAATACATAAAATATCTGGTACATTAAACAGTTCATCTAATAGATGGAAATATTCATTCCTTACAAGAAGTACTTTATCTCATACATGAAACACTCTTTCTTATACATAATCCACTGTGGCATATGAAATAGTTCTAATACATGAAATACTTCCTTTAATACATCAGACATTCCGTCTAACACACCAAACACTCCCCGATTACGAAATACTTCATCCCAAATGATGAAACAATACCTCTAATACATGGGGACATGAAATACTCCATCTCCTACATGAAAGACATCCACTAATAAGAAAAAAAACCTCTCAGTAATACATGAAATGTTCCCTCTCATATGTGAAACAACAATAATGCATGGAACACTCCCTCTAATACATGAGCCACGCCATTTCATACACGGGATACGATACATGATGATATATGAAACACTCCCTCTAACATATCTGCAGTACTTTCTCTTTCTCCCTATGTCTAATACATAAAACATTTCATATTATACATGTATCAGTTCATCGCTTGTGTGAAACACTCTAATTCATGAAAAACTCCCTCTAATACAGAAATCACTTCCACCAATAATACCTAAAATCCTGAACTTTTATCAAACACAAGCAGCTTTTTATCACCCACTGTAGTTGTTTGAGTTAATCCGCAAAGGTCAACTAGAAATATCAAGTCACGAATTGTTTTATACTTTATTCAGAATCGCAAAGTTAGTGATAAATTGTCTTTAAATTTCCTTTTTCTTTGTTCCTACTTCTCAGTGTTTTGACTTTCATAGTTCACTGATGGTCACTGGTATTGGCCTAAGTTAGCTAAATTGAATTCTTCCTTTTTTATTATTGGAATCAGTTTCATGTAAAATATATTGTACGTAAGTCATAAGGGAAAATAACTTCAACAGAATAGCATACAAATTATTTCATTTCAGAATAACTTTCTAAGAACTACACAAAGGGCGAAAATATACAATTACGTGAGAAGGTAAAAAAAATGAAGTGAGAAGGTTTAGTTCAGGACTTCAATTAGATAACTGCGCAACGCTTGTGAGGAAGTAGAAACCCAGACGTCAATTGGGACAAGTGAATGGAAACTTAAAAAAGTAAAGCCGGGTACAAGAAAAGCCAGAGTACAAAATACACAAAACACCAACACCCCGCCCCCAGTAACCGCACACCATCCATGGAAAGTAAAAGAGAACTAGACAATTTTAAATTTGTAAATGTCGGATAATAGAATGATCTAAATATGATTCGACTACTTTTCTTTGGTGGTAAACCAAACTTGTCATAAAGAGATATGTAAATGATATCCAAATGCAGGAGCAAGCAATTACCATGCAAAGAAAGTTGAGGGATAGTGTCAAGTGCTCTGTTATATCATTTGTTGAAATACCATCAGATGTTTCCAGCCGCCACCAATATTCCTCCACAAGGTGGTGGGGGGGGGGGGGGTCGAAGCGTCCGCCATTACTTACGCCTGCACACACAAAAGCTCACAAATACGGCGTGAAACACTGTACAAGCTAGGTTTGTATGCTTTTAAAACAGGCAATATCACCGCTAAATGAACGTGCACATGTACGTCTTCACAACATGTGAGGTGATAACATCTTTATCTAGTACTCGGGATATGGTAAGATGAACAATTAAGGTCTGAAGCAGGACTATGTGAGTAATAATAGAATGCTGATGGACTACACGACATGTCCAGGAAGGAAGTCATAGTCTAAATGGTCGATTTGTTTTACGCGACCATGATGCTCTGATAAGTCTTTATGGTCATATACACATACAATCCCGGCATTCCTTACTATTTTGTAGCTGATATTATAATGGAGGTATAACGATTTTCTTCACAAAATTTTGAAGCCTACTTAATGTCTACATGTTGATTTGTACCTAAATGTTTCTATTAAGGTGTATTTTTACGTTATATAATATATGTAATCAACAGAGGCCACATCATTCTGATATCACGGATGGAAGGTAAGAATAACATGGTTGCTTTATTGCTGTCAAAGATCTGATTTTAACACATCCCTTGATTTCTTGCTGACCAAGTATGGTTTGAAATCTTAACATAACTAGCCAGCTGGATTGTGCAAAGGATTCATGTTACCTATGGTAACTGTATTAACTCATATGTTCCTTCATTGCAAAGAAGATTGTTGAGTATTGTACATTAGTCAATATAAACTTTTTTACGGACACTTAATTAAAAGGGTATTTGAAAACACCTTCTGTTTGCAATTATTATCAAATTTTACACACATAGAGTTCCTAATATTCAACGTCAAATAAATCGTGTCTACTTCCTACTGGGATAAAAACTTGACCTAGCTTTTCCTATTATTATCGAAGATGTTTTAAAATTTATCGTCATAGCTATCACGCCACATTGCTCAATGGACACCGTTCCATGGGCGGTAGGTCGTAAGTTACGAAAACAGGAAAAGACATCGTATCCGCATATTGTATATGTTAATGCAAGAAAACCTTGACTGAGGAAGATTAAAACCCTCTAAGCGATTGGGCCAAATTAGGCCACTGACCGCAAGCAATCAGTACCTCTTGAAATTGCAAGTAACCAAAGGTGGGCCGAAGTACTTGATATGTAACCAAAGATGGGTCGAAGTACTTCATATGTAACTTTTTAAACTATTTATCCATTCGAAAAGAAGAAATATAGTCTTGATGGTGGACATTCGATTAGATTTATTTACAAATGGTGTTTGCAGGCTTATTTCTGTCTTTCGATAGCTATCGTTAACTTTGGACCATTGAAACTGGAGTAATGGGATTGATTGCTGTGAACTTTTTGTCATGCTTCTAAAAGGGAAAAGATCCTATAAAATTACAACACATTATTGATTAAGATTCTTAACACTACAAGGCAGTTCACTAACATATACTTTATTGGGCTACCTTCTATGTATAACAAAATATGGTGTAAAAAAGACGTTAAGGCAATACTCGTGATCATAGCAAATTAGGTTGTAAATTTTATGAAAAAGGTAGCAATTCAACTAAGCTCTTCGAAATTTCGATTTTTCGATTATTATAATATTAGTAATCTTTGACTTATCATTTAATCATGCACAAAGTATTCCATTCCAATGAGTTGTTTCTCTTGTCTTTTATTATTTAATTGTTTCTTTTAAAAAATGAAGTTTCAGTTAGCTCCTTACAACATCTAACAAGCAGGTCCGTTGAAGAGCAGTGCATGCATTAGCTAAGCTGAATACTTCCCGAGTGGACGTAACTGTCCATTAATATCCGGTACTTGGCAATTCGTTCAAAAGTGGGAAATAAGCACACACGATTTTGTTTTCCTGATACTGTTATGACAATATCTAAAAAGAGATTTTATTGAAAAGGGTAATATAATCTGTAACAACTTCCTCTATGAAAGAAAAGGGGATATTATCTTCCATTGTAAGATAATATTTCCTGTGCTGATATTATCAGTTGTCCTTAAAAGTGAACTTTCAATCGTTAACAACGAGTCGACCAATTGGACTGCATGGCCCTTCACTGTTAACTATTAACAGTAGTCGACCATGGTTGTCCGACAGAAAATGTGTCAGATATGAACTTTCACTCACATAAAGGTTTAATCGAGAGGTACATGAGACATATTAGTGTAATGACTGCGGTCAAGAATCGTTTGCTGGAGCCTCTGTGCGCCCTTGAACTTATACAATGTTCATATAATTATCAATCTTCCAAAAATTCTTTTAAGCCAGAAACGGCATTGACCTTTCTAAATTTAAGTTAAAATTCTATCTCTTAGTATTCACAGGTAACTGCAAGCACCCTACGAACTAATTTGCATGGAAAATAAGCATTGCTTGTTTGAAAGGAATGTTAGGTCACATATACATTGCCTTCTTCGTGTAGTCTTCTTCCAAATCCATGATATTCATCACCAAATGATATATGAAGACACTGAAGGCTAAACAGCCATGTGTGACCAAACAAAAGTTTATTTAAAGTGTAATTTAACAGGCTGATGAAATTTGGAAGTTGCCTCCGACAAACTCGCAACGATTCTGCATACTCTTCATCGTATATTCGTCCGTTCCAACACATGTGTACAGCAACTCAGAAAACGTAAGCTTGGGAAGGAGGAGGAATTATTCAAAGCCCGATTTTTCTCTGAAAACGTGGTGCCAAGATCGAAAAAAAAGAGCAACATCATATTCTTAATATTATAGAATTATCATCATGGCGACGTATATTTGTGATTCAGCTTTCCAATTTGTGAATGTTCTTTTTACCAATTGTCGTCAAATTAAAGTAGAATAAAGTAGATTACTGAACTGGACGTGGGCAAAAAGCTATGTGCATTCACACTAGAGGGCTTGCAGTCTTCACTATGTAAAATAAAACAACATCTTGATGTTCAGCGATGGGTGGCAGTTAGTGTTTGAATTCCAAGTAGATTACAAAACAATGCTCTAAAGGTCCCTCTTGTTACTGCGTTGAACTTTTACATTTGTTTGCAGTGTTACCATGTATGGCTATTGAAGTGTTGAGTGTTTTTTCAGACCATATTGTTTTATTTCGCTGAAGAGCCCATAGTCTAAAGCAGCTTTCTTTTGTTCACCAGACAACCCTTGATACCAATATTTATAGTAAAAACTCATGGTCTAAGTTTCAACAATGCGTTATTGTCAAGTGACCTTTTGAACTGTGTGGTGCTTGTACTTGTATTCTTGACAGGATATAGCCTGGTATATAGGTTTAGTCTTTGCGCGATGTCTTGTTACACTATACCCTTGACAGTTATGCCTCTAGTATTAGGAGACATAGTAGGAGACATATAAAAAGGGGTCATTATAAGTTTTTTTTATCAAAGTGCGACGAGCAGGCATTGGTTCATATAGTACAATCCCTGGTCAGGGTCTTGAGTACTCTCGCTCTTTCGTTCTGTAAATACTTTAGATTCAGTTGAGGTTATTGACATCTATTTTCTTAAAATTCAACAATTGTATCCAATGTTTTATGGTGTTATTCATTTATATATTTAATGCAAGTGCAATCGTCCCAATTCCCTCATGGTATATAATTCAATATCAACAACATAATTAAAATTGACACAGAAACAATGTTGTTATAACTATTGTGAAAAATGGAGTTAAGGGGACAATGACGACGGGTTACAGAAGAGGTGTGGGAATACGTTAACTATTAAAGTAATTGCGTGTGCACTGAAAAATCATAAGGATAAGATACTTAAATGTACACGAGGTTGTACATTAACGGACTACGTCTTTCAATGAAGGAAAATGACAGTAACTTCTTTGAAAAACAACGGGGTTGGCATGAAAACAGTAAAAAACAGAAATCATCTTTGAAAATTAACGGTTCTTACTATAAGCGCCTACGTAGTGAATATGCAACAGTACAGGTTTCAGTGGTGTATCGCAAACATACTACTCAAGTCGTCGCTCCTTGGTCGGTATCGGTAATTGTAGTATTTGGTGAAAGGAAACATTGTATGTACAAATTACCTACTAACTGATCACAACATTGCGACTCAGTGATCCTGAGTTGTTTTGACTAACTGAATATTCAATACAAGTATTGGCTTGTTCAAAGAAGCACACAGTTTATTCGAATGAAAACTGTCAACCACTACATTATCGAATTCTTCATTTTTTGTCGTTATGTTAGATGAATTTGAAATAATATGGCAGAATTCACCAACTGAAACCGATTTTTTTTCTGAATATTTTATTTTAAAATACTTAATTTTTGTCTGAATTGTGCAGTAACAAGCCTTACAAAAGTTGTAATTTACCAAAGATGAGATTTCACTGTTTTTGCTTTATGCCTACGCACGTAATCACTTAAAGCTGACAATTTGGCAACATTTCTCTACGGTAAAATAGTAATTACCAGTTCTTTTCCGACGTTTCAAAGAGTTGGTAGTGACCGAAAACTCATAGTATTGATCATAGCTCTCCAACTAATGCATCGTTAAAATCATGCAATGTGATAACAAATCATTCTGTATACTTTCGCTTTTTAACTAAATTCAGATTTCATTTCAACTTTACTTGTTTGTTTCCTTTTTGATGTCGTTGAATCACTTGGGCTTGCATTTACTGACTTTAACAGGTTGAAAATTAAACGAAGTACCAAAGCATATTAAAAAAAAATCATTGTCATTTCTCTGTAGGCGAGAGGACATTCAGTACAATAACTGCTAATGAACGGGAGAGCAAACAGACTGACTGCTAATGGACAGGACAGTATATAGACTGACTGCTGATGAACGGGACAGTACATAGGTTGACTGCCAATGAACAGGACAATAAATAGATTGACTGCTGGTGAACCGGACAGCATATAGGTTAACTCCTGATGAAAGGGACAGTAAGTAAGTTGACTGCTAATGAACAGGACAGTATATAGACTAACTGCTTATGAACGGGACAGTACATAGGTTGACTGCTGATGAACGGGAAAGTATAAAGACTGAATGCTGATGAACAGGACAATAAGTAGGTTGACTGCTGATGAACAGGACAGAACATAAATTGACTGCTAATGAACGGGACAGTATGTAGACTGACTGCTGATGAACAGGACAGTAAATAGGTTGACTGCCGATGAGTAGGACAGTAGATATGTTGAATTCTGATGAACGGGACAGTATATAGGTTTTCTGTCGATGAACATAACAGTAAATTGGTTGGCTGCTGATGAACGGGATTGTATATATGTTGACTGCCAATGAACGGGACAGTATGTAGACTGACTGCTGATGAACAGGACAGTACATGGGTTGACTCCCGATGGGTAGGACAGTAAATAGGTTGACTGCTGATGAGCAGGACAGTAAATAGGTTGACTGCTGATGAACGGGACAGTATATAGGTTGACGGCTAAGGAACGGGACAGTATGTAGACTGACTGCTGATGAACGGGATAGTTTATAAACAGACGGCTGATGAACGGGACAGTAAATAGGTTGACTGCTGATGAACGGGACAGTAAATAGGGTGACTGCTAATGAACGGGACAGTAAGTAGAATGACTGCTGACTAGCGGGGCAGTAAATAGACAGTAAATAGATTGACTCTAATGAAGAGGACAGTTAATAGAATGACTACTAGTGAACGGGGCGGTAAAAAGACTGACTGCTAATAAAGGGGACAGTAAATAGATTGACTGCTGATGAGCGGGACAGTAAATAAACTGACTGATGATAAACAGGACAGTATATAAATTGACTGCTGATGAACGGAACAGCAAAAGATTGACTACTGATGACCAGAACAGTAAATAGGTTGACTGCTGATGAACGGGGCAGTAAATAGGTTGACTGCTGATGAACGGGGCAGTAAATAGTTTGACTGCTGATGAACGGGGCAGTTAATAGATTTTACAGGGATTAGGTGGTCATGTCATAAGAGTAATGGGATAAAGAAACTATATCATATGAATCAATAGAATACTTTCCTTCTTCCTTTTCACTTTGAAGTTAATCTGTGCTAAAGTTATGTGTGATGCATGATAACGATACAGAGGCCTAATTAGGCAACACTACATTCGAACTAATCTTTATATTTGTATTGTTATACGACCATTTGTAAAGGGATGGTCCAACATTCAGCCTGATTTAGTTGCCTGAAGTTTTAGTTTGGAAAATGCTTATATCTTATTACAATGAGAACGATAATTCGCCATATTATGTTATAAAAGCTCATTTGCGATGACATGAAACAAGCGACACACTAACACCTTCAATGATTCTGTTCCGTGAGGGCTGCATTATAACCATTCGCTTGCATGGCATACATAGAAAATAATATGTTAAACCATTGTCAAATCTTGGTCAAACCTTTCAGTACCAGTAACAAATATCAACGATAGCTTCATCTCTTAAAGATATTTAGCATAAGATGAGAAAATGCTTCATCTGAATTTTAAAGTTAGGTTGGACAATTATTCTTGGTTACAAATAATTTAATTTCTATTTGTGAGACACTTATGTTTCAATTTTTTATGAAAACTACTGTTCAATCTTATGTTGTATAATCTTTCATTCTGTGTTTATTTTTAAATGTACACGCGAGGTTGTACATGAACGGACTATGTCTTTCAATGAAGGAAAATGATAGTAACTACTTCGAAAAGCAGCCAGCGGGATTGGCATAAAAACAGTAAAAAACAGAAATCATATTTGAAAATTAACGGTTCTTACTATAACCGCCTACATAATGAATATGCAACAGTACAGGTCTCACTAGTGCATCAAAAACATACTACTCAAGTCGTCGCTCCTTGGTAGGTATCGGGAATTGTAACATTTGGTGAAAGGAAACACTGTATTTACAAATAACCTGCGAACTGAAGACAACCTTGCCCGCGGAGTCCGTAATCCAGAGTTGTAACTGAATATTAATACTAGTATACTTCCCATTGGCTTGCTCAAAGAAGCACACCGTTGATTTGAATGAAAACTGTCAGCTTCTCCATTATCGCATTCTACCCTTTTTGTCGTTATGTTAGAAGAATTTGAAATCATATGGTAAAATTAACCAAATGAAACCTATTTATTTTCCCAGATGTCTGAATGGTGTAATTGAAAGCCTTACCACAATTTTGGAGATGAAATTTCAATGTTTTTACTTTTGGCCTACACACGCAATCACTTCAATAATTTGTGTTGTCTTTTCGTGCTAATGAAACGTTTTCTTTTGACCAGACACTCGACCAAGTCACAAACCGACAAGCAATGTTTGTTTCATCAGTGCTCGGCGTACGCCTAACCGCCAATCATCTTCAGCCAATCACTACCAGCCAAACGGAAGTGTATCAGAGAATAATCGTCTGGATGACAAATGGTGACAATATTTATACTCTTTGCAACCCCCGTTAGCGTTACAGAAGAGATTTGTCCTAGCTCTTTGCAATCTGAGAAACACCGAACATTAGCGATCCTAGCATTGCACCGTACAGCTTATAATGGCTACATTTCTTCTGAAATTTCTCTTTGGTTGTGTCCTACTCTATTGCGTCGCAGGTAAGACTTCAGTTTATATCCTCATGTTGCAGATATTTATTTTCACAATTAAGATTCAAGATTAAGATTTCGTTTCAATAAATTCCATTGAAAATCGTTACAGAGAACATTTATCTCTGAATATGCCCTCTAATAGAAACAGAACAAAATATCACATAATTGGATTTACCCCTTTCATTTTCAATTATTAGGACTTCAACAAATTTCGCAAAGACATCAAAATACAAGCATCTCAGACAATTTCTAATTCAATTAATATTCTAATTCTTCAAATTACCTAAACCGCTTCATTGGGGCCATGGTCAAAGCAAACCAAGTTATAAGGTCAAATATAAGTTTTTGGTCAAAACGGACTTATATGCAGTCCAGAGTCAAAACAGACCAAGCTATATGACATCAATGGTCAAAACAGCTCTTACATGAAATCCATGTTCAAAACGGATCTTGTATGCAGTCCATTGGCACCAACAGACCCAGCTATATGACGTGCATGGTCAAAACAGACCTTACGTGCAGTCCATGGATAAAACTGACTTTATATACAGTTCAAGGTCAAAACAGACCAAGTTGTATGAACTCAATGGCCAAAACAGCTCTTGCCTGAAGTCCATGTTCAAACAGATCTTATATGCAGTCCATTGCCAAATAGACCCAGTTACATGAAGTGTATGGTTAAAACAGATCTTATATGCAGTCCATGGATAAAGCGGACTTTTTATGCAATCCAGGGTCAAAATAGACCACGTTATATGAAGTCTATGGTTAAAACAAATGTGAAATCCACTGGAGTCGATGGTTAGGGTAATATAACGCACAATACATGTAGTCTAACGTCAAGACAGAACCAGTGATACGAAGTCTTTGACCAAAACAGACCTTTTCTGTGGTCCATATGGTTATAACAGACTTTTATGGTCAAAGCAAATTTTACATGGTCACAACAAACCTGATGTTTATTTGTTTTACTGGTAACAGCTATCCCTTTTACATTCAAACCCCAACAACTTTCTCCTTTAACTTTGGGGGCTCAACAACATAGTCTCATGGGACAAGGGGAAGATTTGCAATTGCGTCAGCCCTATTGCTTTTTTAATCTTCAATGTTTAGAGCAAACTTAGGAATATTTTTGACTGATAAGCTAACCAAAGAAAACATTATCTACCACAATTCTTAATTATAGAAAGAATATAGGCTATACCTCAAACCTTAATTAATGTTTATCAGCCACTGTTACTATTAACATGATCCATACCTTCAAGTCTTTTGTCACCTTAGACATTGGACTTACACCTTTCATTTTTGTCACTCAAAACGACTTAAGGCACCCCCTCGCATGTTCAGAAGATAAACGAAAAAAGTCCAGATATAAGTGTATCTCACAAAATATTTTATCATATTGTTTAAAAATTTCAACAGGCTGGACTTTGTCCTAGAGCTTAGTCAAAACTAGAATTTCTTGCTTTTTATTTGTTGTAAAGTCTCATAACCCTTTGCTCTTCACATTTAACTTATAGACCATGGCACATTGCACTGGATCTATAATTGTTTAGTCCTGTTGTTCAGATTTGATGCAATTTTGTGACGGTGACTTTTGAAACACTCTAGTTTATCAACAGGTTTGATCCATTGCAGGGATCCCATCTGAACTGACTTTTTAAAAAATCTTTGGTCCTAACCTGTGATGTTGATAGTCACTCAACATGAATGTTTAAACCACAAGCTACAGTCTCTCCTCCACATTTGTGTGGTCACTTAGCGTTGTGCAGTAACTGCCCTTCAAGGCCTGAATTATTATTATTATTGTTATAATTATTGTTGTTATTATTATTCATTATTATTATTACTATTACTACTACTTCTACGACTACTACTATTATTATTATTATTAATATTATTATTACTGTAATTATAAAGTGCGGTTATGCATGGCACATGGCACATGGAACATGGCATAAAGGATACTACCAACGCCTTTTCGATACTTTCAGGTACACAATTACCTGTACATGAAGTTCTTTTCTTTTGCCTGTTTTGGTATCTTCTTATATCTAGAACTTTACATTTACACTATCATTCCAAATTTTTCTGTCCTTTTAAAAAGTCTAACTGATATAATTACAGATTACTAATTAGCTTACCAAGAAATGTGATTGTATGCTAATGTATGAATTTTCTTGCTTTTTACTTCTAAATTATCTTCTCGTATTATTACTTTTAAATTACCTTCTTGTATCCCAAACTTTACAACGACACTGTCATTGCAAACTTTCTGCCCTTTTGATAGTAAACAATATCAAATTGACCAAAGTATTAACATAACATAGGTTGCGTTCAACAAAGACCTCTTTGAAATTTGAAAAAAAAAATACTTACATACTTAGTCCTGCAGGTGTAGTCTCGAAATTCTATAGGTAAATGTTTGGAAATGTATGTTTTTTAAGATCATCTATGTGAGAATAATTTTTCTGATAGATAAACTCATTTTCTTGGTGAACCTAAAAATGATATATTACACATTAGATTATAAGAAATGTCTTCTTATGCCCATATATGTGTTTCTGCAATAACATTTTGTTGTATAATTGAGAACTGGGTTACTTTAGCAGCCATTCCATAGACTATCTGTATCTCCCAGATTTTTGAGGTACTTTAATATTATTTTAAGGGAGTACCGAAAATTAAAGCCCAGCGTAGATTTATTCTTCTTTTCGCCTCATGAGAGCTATCTCTCAAGCTCAAGACTACATGGGATACATATTTTATGTTGACTAACTGAAGCAACATTTTGTTTACGCGAGGTGTCATTAATCAATTGACGCCCCCTCCCTTGTTGAACGCAATTCCCAACCACGACAACTTTCTCTAACAGTACCAACTGTCCCCGAACAATTGGCGTAAAAAATTCCCCAATTTCGGCCGTATTAAAGGCCGTAGAACAGAACGAACTTAAATATTGTCTTTGTAAGAGTTCCTAGACAGTGGTTTCTTCTTACTTCTTCAAACTCCCTCACTCTTGGCGTGCTCCTCTTTACGCAGTTTTGTTGTTTCTTGAGGTATCAATCAGTATTTCAGGTGATGTTAAAAAGAAGCTGTTTTTACATATCAGAGTGAATAGGTAAACACTCACCGTGGACTGAAATTACCAAGATACTCCAGACAGGTAATATGTAGGCTGTGAAACCGCTTGCAATGCTATTTAAAAGAAAAAAAAGGGGGGTCCTCAGTTCCTCAGACAATATCAATCAACATAACTATTGACTTTGGCAGTACAGTTAATTTTTTCATTTTTTTGTAGTTTGAATTTTCCATGTATACGTACGCCTTTCAATTGGTAGATACAGACCATGAGTAAAACGAAACAGCTGCTCTTACATGCTTTGCATGTTCAGTTGGTAACGTACGGACTCTCAGTAAATTTGAAAAAAAATATCGAGTTTCACCTATAAATAAATAAATAAATAAATAAATAAATAAATAAATAAATAAATAAATAAATAAATAAATAAATAAATAAATACATACATACATACATACATACATACATACATATATATATATATATATATATATATATATATATATATATATATATATATATATATATATATATATATATATATATATATATATATATATATATATACTCGGGTTTGGATACAAGACAATTTGGTTTACACAAGCATTGATTCTCTGCTGGACTAACCGTTAACAAAATATTTTTAGTGATAATGATGACTACATTGGGTTAATCTTGTCAAAATGTAAAAATTAAGACAATAATTCAGTAAAATGAAGGATCATAATTCTGCACCAGGCGGCTAAAATATCCATATTACCAGCTACAAAACGATTGCTGTTGGGGAAAAACTAGTTTAATTGTCATTGTTTTGTAAATCTACACACACACCCTATGCGTCAGTCCAAACCTGTTATCTGAGTTCACTTCATTTATTTGTTCGTCATGATGTCCGATAATAATTGGAAAAGCAACAAGAGTATGAGTGAAGTGTACACAAGAAATATCAAGATGTCATGAAAAGAAGCACTCTAAAAAGCCTTAAAGAGGCCTGTCAAGTAGAGTGTTCCCTAGAAAGTAACAAAAGAAAAGCCGAAAGTAGAAAAAGCGATAGAGCCAGAGGGGAAAACAGTTGAACCAACCAAGAAAATAACCCCCACCTCATCCCCATCCACCGAACCTCATCTCACCCATCCACCGAACCTCATCTCACCCATCCACCGAACCTCATCTCACCCACCCACCGAACCTCATCTCATCCACCCACCGAACCTCATTCCCACCCACCCACCGAACCTCATTCCCACCCACCCACCGAACCTCATTCCCACCCACCCACCGAACCTCATTCCCACCCACCCGACCTCATCCCCCACCCCTACAGTGAAGAAACATTTGATGAATAGTCTAATATTGGTTAGTAACAAATGTACTCAAATTATATCTGTAAGGAATATTTATTAATTAAATTATTTGGAAGGGAATTCTATATTTTAATGGCACGTAAACAAAAGCCGGTCTTGGAAAATTTTCTGTGGTTCCCTAGGAGGCAAGTATGACTGCTAAGCCGTGTATCCTAACTGTGAACTAAGCAATTGAGACAAACTACTAAGGGAACAAGCGGTAAATGATTTATCCTACGCTGTGATGGTTTCCATTTTAACTTTTTTTCATTGCAACTATTGCCCCCTTTTCAAACACTGATTTTACATACTCCTTTATCATTCACCAAACTTACACTTGTGGTTGGGGTACATTCCTATCTTTGTTTTTGTGTTACAAGGCAGATAAACAACAAGCAATTCATCCTTGGGTCAGGTCAGATCAAGTGCAGTGTATCCAAAATATTTATTAGATAATACAGTGGATGATAACTTTAGACGCTACATCTTCAGCGAAAAGAAAGACTCTGGATAAAACCAAAAATCTACCTAAAAGAATTGTAAATATTTGCCAAGCCGTTTAAAGTAGAAGGTACAGACTGTACAATTGCAAACCTGATCTTCTTTTTCTTCTCCATGTATTTCGAGGCAATCTTATCAGGAACAATTGTAAATCACCGATAAGATTACACTTTAGGTTGGAGTGCTAAAACAAACATGATTGTGATCTGATATTATCATCATAAATAACAGCGTTGACCTGATTCATATCCTCAGTTTGTCACTTACCAGTGACCTTTCTTATCAGTTTTAACATTTGACGGATATATGCTAGAAAACGACAAAAAGAAAGTAGAAATATATCTGAGTTGCTTCTAGATTTTGTTTTCATCTTTCAAATGTTGCATGTTGTCATTGCTCTCATCACATCATTCAAAAGACTGTGTTTTTATAATGACCTCTTTATTTGAGAGAATTTGAAGTCAGTGATAATGTCATAGATTGGATCAAACCAATCAACAAGGCCTTGTGTTTGTAATGGCACGTGATACAAAACAATCTGTGGTTCAGTCATGCTGTAATTTAATTGCATCAAACAAGACTCAATGTTGTTTAATCAACGTATATGAAAGAATGGTACTCATATTGTCACTGATTGCATCAAAACATTTGACAAAAATCATTTGAGAAAAAATCCTTAAGCTGATCGTGTTGTAAATATTCGATTATTTTAATCAACCTATTCGAAAAAAAAAGTTTATATAATCTGTCCTTACATAACAGAAGCAATAGATCATTTAACGTTGCCATTCATTGGAAGCAAACCTTTCGGCAGGATACTAAGTGCTCATAATCGATTCATATGGAAGAATCTATCAATTAATCAAGTTGTCATTAATTAAATCAAAATATTCGACAAGCTCAGTGTTCGTATTATTTCTTAATATGGAAGTATAATAAGCCATCAGTCATGTTGTCATTATTTGGATTAAAGAAAAGAATTTATAGCTTTTATAATCCTTTCATGTCGAATAATCTTTGAGTTAGTCACGTTGTCATTGACTGGATAGAACCATTCAATATGCTCTTTGTTTTTATAATTGCTTAATGTGAAAGAATAATGATCCAGTTATGCTGTCACTGACAAAACATTTGACAAACTATAAGTTTGTAATATTACCAAATAATATAAATAATCAAATTGACTGTAACGGTAGGTGATGTAAAATCATATCACAAACAATGGTTTTTCGGCCTTTTCTCATCAAAAAAAAATATATATACGAACTAAATACAAGAATGTGATATCGTAACTTGATGAGTTCAGTTGATATAACGCTGTTTCGGGAAAGATCAGTGAATTTCTTTACGCAAGCACATCCGTCATTCTAATTGTTGATTTACCGGTTTAAAGTGTTCGCTTAATCTTTCTGGGGGAAATGGAGATTACCAATGGAGGTTATTGTATCAACAGAGAAGTTAACCAACATTTCCTCAGCTAAGAAAAAAACAAAGACTTACTACAAAAGTTTTCCGATTGAGCTTTAGCTTTGTGCAATTATGCCCATACTAAACTTTCTTCTTTTCTTCTTCTTTTTTATTGCCTCTACAAAGTTGGAGTTCACAACCTGTTACGTAATCCTGAACTCTTCAATACGGTGGACATGAGTTGACATGCGAAATGTAATAGTATCGCGTGAGACAAAATTGTTGAAAACTTTCGAGGTACTGAGTTACGAATACCTTGTTAACCTTTGGCAAATTGTCGAGTTACCGACTTACACTATGTTGCAAATGAGCATGGAATTCAAAAAACTCTAGCCGCAGCTACTTGTGGCACGTGGGGCGAGGGTTATATATAAATATGAACAACTTTAGTACAAATTGACGAAGCTAACTGCACTGGTGCAGGCCAGCTAATAACAACTCGTGTTGATGGAATTATCCTTGCTACATCTTTTCGTTACTTGTTGGAGTGTATCATCTTGTTTTCATCGACAACTTGTCGGTACTTTGTAAACATTAGTCTACTACACGTTCGTACGAAAACATAAAACTCTTTTGGAAAACGATGTTTACCCAACAAATCGTTACATGTATAGGTCTAGGCTATTTGAGCGTATGTCATAATCAGGCCTACAGTCTTGAACAAAATTATTGGGACACCCCGCTCCCTGCCTTCAATGTTGGCTGCAGAAATACTGCTCACAGGATACATTCACTTCTTTATGCAACATTGGAAAGGGGCGCGGGGTTCCTTGTTATCCTCGGAACTAACATTTAGGAATACACTCACAAAGATGACAAAGTGTCCCAGCAATTCTGTCCAATATTGTAGGTCTATATACTTACTTGACTGTCGAAACTTTGTCTAACTTGATTCCCAAAGACCTAAGCCTATTAAGTACCACCCGAAACAACGTAAAGGCTGTAGTTATTAATTATGGGGTCACAGGTCTCTGGTTTTTCTCAAGTTAGTAATTATTGTTCCATTGCTGAGTTTGTCATATTGACATTCACATAAAGCCAGTCCTGTTGGCCTAGGGATATTAAGGTGTAGGCCAATTCTCCTGATTCTTTACTACACCCTATGGGCCACGATCTGGGCAAAAAGAGAAACCCCCAAATTACTTTTCTATTTTCCAAAATAATAAGAATTTATCAAAATCTTCATTTAAAGATGTATAAAAAGCAATATGAAACGTTTCACACATAAAAATAAGTTTCAGTACAGAATATTTTTCGTGCATCGAATTACTAATCTGTGATTCGGATCGCATCATATCGTGAATTGTGTAGCTAAAACAATAATCAGATTTATTGTCACACACGTGAGCTCCCCATGACCATACCCAGCAAACAAAATATATGGGACATATAGATGGACACCAGATGGGTATATGTAGGCACATATGAGACACAGATGCACTTGGAGCCCAGATGGAATAACCGGAATCCAGATTGTCCATATGGGACCCAGCTGTCGTTTCTACTTTGGAAAGATGGGGACCCATCTGGGCAACTTGGGTTAAGCTTATATGAATTATACATAGGTAGTCTCTGCAGTTCTGTCTTTCTCAATAATCCATTTCTTTATTAAAAAAAAAAGTGTTCTATGTAGTATTTGTTATTGCATTGTAAGAAAGACACGCTAAACAAAATATTGCTACATGCACAAGTAATTTATTGAAAACTTGCTTGTTTTCATAGGAGATTAAAAAGGTGAATGATTAAGTTGGGCTCAATGGGTTTATGTTATTGTAGTATATATGTGGATCAAAACCCATTTAAATTACTTATCAGTAACAGCAACGATATTTCAATGAAACCCATACGTCAAGTGAAAACCCAAAATACGCACAATTAACGAAGCCTTAAGGCTTTTAATAAGTTTAAATAACATTTAGCCCTATAAATAGGGATGAAGTGACAAACAAAAATATGAATATTAATAAGTATTCACAAATAGGTTTTTAAACTGACTTTACACAGTGTAAAGATTTATTCATATATTGTCACATTTATTTCCCTCCTTTTGCATTATGTAAGATTTTGTACATGAATTCTGTATATATGTATTTGAATGTCTTGTATGACAAATGAAATAAACAACAACAAACAAACACAGTGTAAAGGGTCAAACGTACTCAACAGGCTAAGTCCAGTGCAGAATTAGTACCAGTTATGTAGACCATGGAGTTTTGTTAGACCGTGGAGTGATGAATATAAGCACATTTAAATCTAGGACTAGAATATAAGTTGCCCACATAGCCCAGATAAAGCACATCTGGGTCCCATATGGGTAAAATAGTGCGAACTCACCATATGTGACCCGCATGACATCCATCTGGGACATGTGTGGCACATGTGGGCACCATCCTGCCCATTTAATGCCCGGATCGTTCCCATACATTCTGCTATAGCTGGGTAGGCAGCTCAGCGAGGGGCTTGTGTATAAGAGTGCGATATTCTCAGGTAGGTCCGACAAATTCGGGGAAAAAACACAGCAGACGTATGAGCGTGTGTATGCAATGTGTATTATACAAGACTTCACAACGCAATGCACAACACATTACTATAATGAACCAAGGGAATTTCACGCATGCGTAAGTTACGTAACAGGTTTTGTTAATCATAATGTATGCAAATATGACAAAGAGTAAGGTAAAATAGAGGGCGCAATAACAGTACCTATAAAGTTTGGGGAAACAAATTTACTTTTGCATCTACAGACTTGAAGTTATTTTTGTGAAGTTTTACAGCGTAACAAATTCGTGCAAACTCTGCACTGACATGATATTTTGTAAATTGATGTGAGTTGTTACTTTGCTTTAGTTTCATAAAGCATTTTGTCTTACGCAATTTTCTTGTCCTTAAGCCTTATCTACACTTAGAAAAGTTAGAACGTATCAAATTTTAAATTGTTTTTGAAAAATACTTTTTGGTCATTTATTTCTTAAACGATTAAATTAAATATGAACAAAAACTTTGCTTCAAACATTCAAAAAAGTTTCGTTCCTTTTTATTTTTTTTCAGTAAACAAATATAAACAATATATATATATAAAAATATGCTCAGAAACGAATATGAAAGTTGCGTACAAACTTATTTTTTAAGTACAAAGTTTTATCGGGTACTTTGTCTTTTTTTGCCTCGATAGCCGCCCATATAAACTATCGTCTGAACAACATAGTAGTGTGGCAACTTGCTTTGATAGTTCTATGATAAGTAAATGAGATATGCCTATGCATCTGAAAGCTGTAATCACTTAGAGTTAGATCTAATAAATATTACTAGAAATACTGCCCAGTTTATCGAGTATAGGCCTTATGGACGATCTAGGCATCATCATAACGTCTTTGCATAGATAAACGTTATAAGATGTGATTGTTAATGGGGCTGCAGTTTTTAAGCGGTCACTGAATCTGCATTTGTTACATGACACTGGAAACAAATGAGCTCGTGATAATTGAATAATGTTCTTGATAATTGTATTTGAAGTGAAAAATGGGCTGGTAATAAATATTTGATAAATACACAGAATAAAATTTTTATTGTGAAGAGCATAGATACACAAACTAAATGTAATGTATTGCTGATGTTGTTGTTGTTGTGATGTGTTGCATGTTGATTCTTCAAATCCTGCCTAGGGGTAGACTACACAAATTACAAGCATATGTATATAGTTTGCTTGCAGAATGCGCAGTTGTCTCATTTTCTGTTATTTTCAGATACGTTGCATTAATTGTAGATATTGTATGTATGACCTGAGAGAAAAAAAGCAGCTGACAGATATTGACATTAATGTTGCTTGTCTCTTGACTTTCCATTAGCTAAAATTAGAAGTGGATTGTAATTACCATAAGCAGATATCATGGATGTCAGGATCCACTATTCTTTTGATAGGATTAGGGGAAATATATCGGTTCCAATACCTTCGCCTTATGTCCGTCCACAAAGTCCCGAAATTCAACGGAAATGTTCTTGCGACTTGCACATCACACAAGAAAAGATTGCCGATAAGATATGCATTGAAAATTGTGCAGCCTTTGTATATGACATGTCTGAAGACAGAGTACAACTCTGAGCTGAAGAGAAAAACTGCAGCGCTAAAAAGAGAACTATGTGGAATTAAGAAAAGTGTTGCTGTTATTTTTGCATGTGTGTGTGTGAGGGGGGGGGGGGGGAGTTTGTGTTTGAAAGGGGGTAATTCTGTTAATTGTTATGTAAAAGGGAGTAAAATTGATCCTGATAATTGGTTTCTTGGTTGCTTGTTTCACAGCAAGTTTGAGAGGTAAAAGAATTAGTTCTTTCCTTAGCAGTAGGCCCACAAACAGGTAGGTTGTTTTGCTTAGGCCTATTTTTCTTTAGCTAGTGGTTACTTTAAATTGACTAATAGGTTCTGCAGTTACGATGAATATGCCTGATGGATCTTACTAGCACGGCTGTGCTGCATCCAGCAAATAGTTGACCAAATGCATCCTTATCCAGGAACTTGTTCCACTACATGAAAAACCTCCCCGATGCACTGAACTAGTAGGTGTAACATTAGTTTACGTTTTTAGTCCAAAGGCAAATTCAGATGGTTACGGAGTAGTTTTCTTTGCCCCTTTGTTTGCCAGTTTGGCTTAATATGTTCTGTTTTACGCATGGTGTATAGTGCAGATCTTTCGAAGTACTTCATTTGTGAAAGCGAGTAATATAGTTATATAGTATACCTAGCCGAAAATATATTGCTTTGCGCCCAGGTTAGACTTGCCCCAAGTCTCTCACGTTCTACTTCTCATGACGTTTTTGCCTACGCTCAAGAAAATCCGAACATACCACTATCCTTACAGTGTATGCAGCGTTATTTACAACCACGGACCTACAGCATTTATTTCTAATCGAACTTCTACACACATACACTACAAAGGACTGCTTAATGAAGTAGCTAGCCACGCACGAGAAACGTATCTCTTTATCGTTTTATTCATCCCAAATGAAGGATGAATATATTCAAATGTAACTAGCTGTTGTAATCCAATCAGCGTTGAGTATTGTGTTACTCTTGCTGGATATTCATTAAGACAAATATTCGCTCTTTCGACGTTGAGCACAACAGTAGTATACGCATACCTCACATATTACTGCAGTACGGGCACATACGTACAATGTCGCTATTTATGCACTAACGTTAGCTGCTAACCTGGTGAACTTTCCGTTCTCCGAAAGCAAAAAGTCTTGAAAACAAATGAAACAAGAGGGCAATCCACGGAGTTGCGTATCTCATCGCCAACATGCACATTGATTTCAATACAGGGCCTGCACATGGGAATTTGTAATAGTTTATTGCTCCGTAGTTACAAAACTTAAAGTTAATTGGTTTAATAGTTCTCAAGATATGCTGGAAATGCAAATTTTAGGGAAAATTGTTTTTTTTTCTAAAAAAATCAGCAAATTTCACGTTTTTTACTACAAAAGTGATATACCTTGAAAATTTCATTCTCGTGTAAGTTTTTGCAAAAAATGGGCATTAAATGCTCAAATACTGCTCAAGATAGGCTGCAAATACAAATTTGGGGGAATTTTTTTTTCTAAAAAATCAGCAAAATTCACAGGATTTATCATTACAGTAAGATTATGTTCAACAATATGTTCTCAGGTAAGTACTTACAAAAATTTAAGTTAATTGGTCTAATAGTTCTCAACATATGCTGGAAATACAAATGTTGGGACAAAATTAGCTTTTTTTTCTAAAAGATCAGCAAATTTCACTCTTTTTACTACAAAAGTGATATACCTTAAATATTTCAATCTCAGATAAGTTTTTGCAAAATTTTGGACACTCACGCACACACGCATTGACACGGACACGTTTTCATTTATACTACCCAACAGGTCCCTCCTGTACCCATGGTCACTCTACCATGGGGTACCCCTGGGGTGTCGCTACTCATCCACTCCAAGCGTTTCCATGGCAACCATTCTCCCATGGGTGCACAGTACAATATATAGCTCCACTAGCCAAGTGACTACAATATCTCATCTTGCCCCTATAGGGCGATGAGATAACTATCTCCCCTATGTATGTATATGTCCCTATATGAATTCATTTGGTTCAGTCAGTGACATGTCAGTATTCATATTTGTGCCACCGCCTTTAGGTAGCACTGTATAATGGTGATAAGACTGCCAGTTTACAAAGCTTTTCATCGGCTGCAACAAATTGGTGAATATTTACATTCCATACCACGGACTCAAAGTATGACGTCAACAATTGCAACAGCTTCAAGTCTGGCGTGGGCCGGTGACGGTATAGCACAGTGTAACAAGATTACAACGATTGTAGAAAGCTGGGATTGTGGTCCTTGTCAAGGGGCAGTCCGTGAAAGGAGGAGAGCACCATAGATGTCCTATTAGCTCCCTCAGCTGGGAGAGGACAATCAGGGGCGACTTGGGGTGAATCTACGCCCTGATCTGATGTTAGCGTTTAATAATACGTGCTACACATTTGTCGCTCAATTCCAGTTCTGTAACCGAATTTGCCATATCCGAGTGCAGCAGGTCAATTCCGATTCGAGAGGCTCCAATTCCGAGTCCGGTACCCCCGAGTCCAAGTCCACCCCACTATTAAATTACCTAAGCTCTTTGCTGCTTCTTCTTAAAAAATAAAGGACTTGTAAGCGCTCCCATTACCGCGTATATTCGAATCCATTGTTTTGTCAGCTACGCACACTTACTGTATATATAATATTCATTATCTAAGAATTGCTCTTTTTCAGTACAGATTCCATATACTCACAAACTTCCCTCCAATCTCTTCAACTTGTTTCGCATCAACTCTACTTCCCCAGTAATTCCACCCGAACTTCTTCAAAAGTTCATTTACAAAACCCCAAACAACTATTGCTCAACTATCTATTCGATACTGTGGACATATTAAAGTACCTTACCAAAATAGCTTTAGGAGACAAATTAAGAATTTTGTCTTGGGTAAATGTAATATTGATTTTTCTCTTTATCAACTACATGGTATCACATACCTCTGCTTCATTCCATACCCATACAAACTAATCAGTTGGCACAGTAACTAGTCACGTTATGTTTTGTCCATTACACTTGATGCAGAGTATTTTCTGTATCTCACTTTTTTAGTCTTCCTACATCCACTCTATTCCTTTGTTTTTTCTAATCTCCTTTCATCCTACCACTATCGTTTTTTCCTTTATGTACAATTTGCAATATGAATTCCTGTTGGTTTTTTTTTTTTCAATTTATCTGATGTGCTATCTTAATTTGTATAATTTGATGTACTTTTTTGGACGTCACCTGAATCTTTCTCGTTGCCTAGGACGTTCTTTTCATATATGTACGTACTATATACTGCAAGTAATTATAACTTTTTGTATACGTGTGTGAATAAATAAATCAATCAATTAAACAATCAACCCCTCTGGCATCGCAAAGCTGACTATACAAAGTTTCAGAAACAGATAAAATCATATTATTTGCATTTTCCAAGAAGAATACTTTACGAATATGTTTAGCAATTGCAAACATAATTCAACATTGTTATTCTACAATTAGTAACCTACAAAACAAAAACAAACAAAAGCTAATTCATTATTGTCTGAAAAATTGTAAGCAACCTACTGAACCTGTTGGTATTGTTCATGGTTTAAATGACTCTTTCTTAATGTGTGTCAATCCCTTAAGTTTGTTGAAAATATCTCTCCAAATTATTTAACATCCTCACCATCTTTCTGATAGTAACCTCAGCTTTTGTCTCTTCAATATATAAAGATGAACTAGTTTATGTGCCAAAATTCTGCCTCAAGTCAGGCAAATTTGGGATTTTGATGAAATCATATCTTCTCTTGTTACCAAGATTCTCTCTGTTATTCCTCACCTCCATGTTCGCATTTTACCGTGTCTTTATCGACTGGGATGATCAATTGCCACTCTTGTACCGATCTTTAGAAAAGGTTGTTCTTTATACCAATGTCTCCCTCGGTACGGTAGATACGGTGATGTAAATTTTATCAATATGCAGGCATTATAGGAATAGCCTATGACAGTTTCAAACATTACCTTTCCCACCGTAAATACAGTCGGTGAATATATATCACTCTAGCTTCACATTTCGCACGGTGTTCCGCAAGGATCTATTCTGAGACCTGTCTTATTTTGTATTTTCATTAATACTACAGATAAGTTACAATTTCATCTTTATACAACGACACTAATATTCTGTATCAATTTAACGATCTGAAACGTAATGAATCTATTATAAATGACGAGTATCGCATAATGCGTAATTGGTCTTATATTATACTAATAATTTATCTCCCAAATTAAATATATTTTATAGGTGTCAATAAGTGTCATTTTCCATCCCAAACACTCTGTTAAACCTGATTTTAGATTCATTCGTAATAAATCACTTGTAAAGAAAGACACATGTGTTAAATTATTAGGAGTCCTTATAGATCTACAATGAAGCTCGAATTTTCAGTATCGATAATGTATATAATACGATTTGAAAGAACATCCTTTACAAGATATCATATCCTTGTATTATCATCTTGTTTACAAACAGATCTTGCATTTGTTACGTCCTTTGGAGAAACATCTTTAATCTACATTTGAGTAGATTGTTTTACAGAAAAAAAGGCTATTAGGTTACTTACCTACACGAATTAGTGGGATCATACAGCACCTAGTGCTAGTAATTTACAAATTTTGATGATGATAATAGTAGTGATGGTGATGTTGGCACTGATGATGATAGTGATGATGATGGTGATAGCGATGATGTTAGTTGCATTATTGTTGATCATATGCTATATTATGTACTACAATGTTGATATTGATTATGATGATAACGGTGATAATAATGATAGTAGTGACGATGGAGATGAACATTATAATAACGAACATGATAATAACTATCATAACTATTTACTTTTGCATACTTGTCGTATATTTGGAATTAATTTGACTATCGCCTTAATTGTTACCATATCTTAGATTAAAAAATATCAAGATGATGATGTAATAATAATGACGATGATGGCGGTGATGATGATAGTGATGACGTAAAGTATAGTAATGATGATGATGATAATATTGATATTGATAATGATGATAGTGGCGATGAAGATGAACGTTATAATAATGAGCATAATGATCATAACTGTCATAACGACTTACATTTTCACCACCATGTCTAGGGCAGACACCAGTGCCTCCCAGTCTTGGCGTTGCTATGCGAGGGGCAATCCCAGATTCTGCTTTTTCTTCGTCATCTCAGTCAAACAGGAGGTCACCAGCTAGCAAAGGAAGACTAAAGCGTAGGGGAACTAATGCAGCATGGATGCCTGCTCTTACAGATGATTCTCCCTGGATAAAGGTTGACTTGGGTGAAGTTCATGATGTTTATGCTGTACAAACACAAGGCAGATTCGATGCGAACATGTATACAACTGCCTATTCTGTTAGTTCAAGCTTAGACGATGTTACTTTCGAATACGTGACTGAAGATGGAGAAATAAAGGTTAGTCTAAACACTGTGGTATAGGGTTAGGGAACATCCATATCACAAATTACGCTGACTATAGCACTCTCGCGGTATAGACGCACTGGGTCCATTAACCTATATTTCAGAAATCAAGTTCCATCTACGACAATGCAGTGAGTGGCGTTCAAGATATAACCAAAGGTCGGTCAAGGGCAATATGGTATATGAATACTAGAGAGCATATATCTAAGTAACAAATACCAGTCAAGGGCAATATGGTATATCACGTGGTAGTACGAAAAAAAGATGGTCACATTTTCGTACATGAAACAACGGCGAACTACTTCAGTAACTTTTGCAATGTGTCAGTACCATTGAAAGGTGTCAGTACTTACCAGTGTAGGACGCAAATAATTACACATTACCCGAGATTTAGTGATACAGTCATTGTGGTAGTGTGGGAAGCACAAATCTGGAGCATTTCTTATAATTTTTCATTAAGCCCAGAAAAGATAGGGAGTCGTCCAACTAGGACTAACTGAGTGTTAAGTAAGGCCAACAGCCTGCCCATTTCTTGGAGATTTTGCAATTGAGGCAAAGGAACTAGCCCGATGACTTTCTCAACGTTAGACCTGTACCACTTGCTGAAGGGTAGCCTACATAGTCTATAGGCTTGGCAATTAAGATTTTGGAGGTTCTCAAATAACAAGTACAGTAACAGTTGAGCTACTGTAGCCTAATATTTAAACTAGCCAACCCAGCCTTTCAACAAATGCAGAATTGCAGCGGGCTATCATTCTTTTTTTTTACGATATGGCCACAAACATCGTTATAGACAGCACGCAGTCAGGAGGCAGGCCAACATCATTCCGACGTATATACGTCGAGGCCAACAAAACTACCTGTTTCCTCTAATTCTTACGTCAATTCCACCAATAAGCTGGTAAATTTTTAATTTTGTGATGACGTTGCCAAACAAGTTTAGTTGAAAAAAAAGGATCAGGAAGGACAATTAATTCCTCACCCAGGACTGAAAAATACAAACATAATTAAAAGAAAGTTACAAAACTCAAACCCTGTCACAAAGCTTAAAGTACTTGTACAATGTAAAAGCTATTAAGACTTCTTGCCACCACTACAGCCTCAGGCAAACCATTACACTCATTCACTACCCTATGAGAAAAGAAGATATAACAAATTTTGATCCTGATTTGAGCCTACTGGAGTTAAAGAAAATGACCTCTTGCAATTTAACGACTTGTAAATTGAACAATTAAAAAAAAAATACGTTATCAAAATCATGAACATTCTTGTAAAGTTGTATCAAATCTTCCCGCAATTTTCTCAGCTCCAGTGAACTGAGACTTAATAGACGTGACCTACGATAATAAGGAACAACACGTACCACTTTCTGTGGCGTATATGCGATATCGTTTAACGTATAGGTTAATCAGTACTCGAAAACACTTCAAAATTTAATGGGAATTGGAATGTTGGTAAAAGCATGGGGGTATTCCGAAACAGCTCCATGGTCCTAGCTAGAGCCTAGATGGTTCAACTACTCGTTGTATACTCCGTACCCCTACTGTACCACTGAATTCTTGGGCTGGACACGTAACGTATGTGTTAACTTCCTTTTCGTACTACTAATTGTGCAATTATTGTCAAATTGTTGAAACGTGACTCCTCCTCTTGGTGACGTTTGATGAATATTGACATAATTTTGACTTTTAGGTGACGTCATTTTCAGTTGCCGAAAATGAGATTCAATAGAAAGTTGGCAGGCTATTGTATACCTGTAGGTATGCCATGTAGAACTAAACATTATACATACACTAGCTACGAAAATAGGATTTTTGAATGATGAAGTAGGATTTTCTTTTCGACAAAACACACATGCGCAATATGCTAGACACACATATACTAAACAACATATCTCCAAGTGTCAAGATCAGTCAATAACAATATGGTATAGGCAGAGTAGACAACATATATCTTAGTTATCAAGGTCAGCCAAGGGAGGATACGGGATACGCATACTAGACTACATGTAAGTAATCAATGCCAGTCAGAATGAATGCCAAAACACTATAGAGGGCACACATCAGGTGACAACGTGACAGCTTGAAACCTTTTGATGTCGTAAAATTTCTTTGTAGAACTTTTTAGAGGAGCAATCACTGAATGTAAGTAATCAAGGTAAGTCAAGGGCAATATGAAATGAAGCATATATTCAATGTCACTCTGCAGTGTTCAATACAGACAGTTGTGCTGATATATTCATAAGAATCCCTTGGCAACCACAGTCGAATGACAGCTAAGTTACTCAGTATATTCGCTTGCCGGATGGATGATTATTAGTGTTCATTTTTGGATTAACAGTTACCCTCTTCTGTTAACACATAAAAGTACTGGAAGGTTCATTTTCATTTTGTTTCAATATTCATCAACAAGCTCCATTTTGGGGGGAGGGGGTTATGGGAGGGGATGAAATGGATATACGTTATTCGAACTACATCATAGTCGGCACAGGAACGTCTGTTTGCTGTCACAAACTGCAACCATCTCTTTTGCTCGTCTGACTATTTCACAAGGAAAGGTCTCTTAACGTTTGTTTTTGATTAACATCAAGGTAGGGCATCCATGGCCATGTAACTGCATGACTTGTAAATCCGAGATTATGGCACTCAAGCACAATGCAGTAATAAAAGCAAAGAAATCTAGAAAGAATCTAGTGCAATGCAATGAAGACAATTAATTAGAAATAACAATCTTTTCAAACAGATCTTTGGTGGTAACAGGAACAGAAACGCACACGTGACTAATAATTTTGATCCACCTCTGAAAGCTCGTTATGTGAGGCTTCATCCTACTGAGTGTGGTCCCTCCAATCAATGTGCCCTACGAATGGATTTGCTTGGATATCCCGGTAAGTTACACTTGCATGAAAAGTTCATCGTACCATTGAACAATATAGACCTGACAAAGTGACCATGTCAGCTTTTCATGAACTGAACATCAGCCACAAAATCGGGCAAAGCGTATCTAATAAATATGGATTCACTACGTATTGGAAATTTACCCATAAAATCTTGAAGATACATTATTTTATTATCACTGTACGAGTCAATCTTCATAATTGTGATGCCGAACTTACAAAGTGAGTTCAACTCTAACAAGTTGGTTCTCACAAAGAACCAAACTCGGTATCTCTCTGGCTATCTATTCTAAAGGAGATGCAAATTTCTAGAGTAACATGCAGGATTTATGTTTATTTGAGTTGGGTCCTCAATGCAGTGTCGTATCAAAAAGGACCTCTTCAAATATCCGAATTTGGCCTTTTTCATTTTTTTTTTTCAGTTTTGCAAAAAGAGAAAAAAATCTGAGACAGTTTCAAAGGTAATAACAGTGGTTAATCTCTAGTAGCTACATCTCTAGATTTATCTCAGATACTTTCGGTAATATATTTGACTAAACTGCACCACGAAAGAAAACAGTGCCAAGAATGTGACTGCAGTATGTTTTTTGCCTGCGTGACAATTAGACATTTAAAAAAAAAATTCTTGGTTGCAAGTTTTATTCCAAATGGTCGCTTTAAATCTTTTGCCCGGTTTTTTTTTTCAAACTAATTCGTTTGCCTGTTTTACAAAAGTCTGAGATATGCTAAATCCTCACAGCTGGACACCGGCAGATAACCAGAGACCCTAAATTATAATGTTGTTAACTGGGGGAATAGACAAGTTTATTGAAACAATTTCGAATCTTTGCACTGACCGATGCAGCTTGAACTACAATATAGTTATCCTGAGAATTAAGTTTCCAATCCAGAGATATGCTAAAACCACAAACCTTAGGGTACTTTCCCTTATGGACCCAAAGAAGTTTGCTTTGGACCTAAGCAGGGGCTGCCCTCGTTTCGCGTGACCTTTCATGTCCTCCAATTGTCCTGCTCCCAATCCCGCCAATTCTAAGATGCTCCTGGCGCCTTTTCTTTGTTTACTGGTCTTTTGGTCTTAGAAAGTAATGATGTGTTCACATATCCTTAACGCTTCAGCTATACATTAAGCCTTTCCCTTCACCCATTAGTGTTCTTCGTCTTATGAACAAGGGAGAGAACTGTACGTAAAGTACGTTTAGCTTTAATAATTATGCTTTGGAATTACTCTCTACCTTTGTATGTTGGTCTAGTGATTAAAATCCAATTTTAACTTAATGGTCACAGTAAGAGTTGATCAGAAGTCACAATCGACAAATTGGAGGGTGAAATTTATTGTTTCAGAAAATACCAGAAATATTGGAATTAACTTTTAGAAGAAAATTAAACATTAGCAATTGTACCAGTGGTGCCTCTAAGAAAAGGGAGGGGGGGGGGAATGGAATACGTGCCCCCCCCCCCCCATCATGTTCTGACAGAAACGATGCTTGGAAATGTATTTAATCTATGTTTATCAGAGGGGTATTAGGTAAGGACCGTGGAACTAAAACAGAAGAAAATAATCTCGAAATTGCGATTTCCGGTGATCTCGGAGTAACACCTTATGTTGAAGCTCAGGGTTAACTGATGAAGGCGCTCTGCTTAGACATTGTATTTAGTCAAATGTAAGAATTTTTTTCTTATGTGTACCTTATTTTGTTTTAAAGATTGGCGTGCAGTCGCCGACCGAACGAGCACGATTTCTAGATTACACTTATCCGCATTACGATTACTACCATTTTTGCGTACAATGATGCTTCTCTCATTAATTGGGAAATCGCAGACATGAAATCTCTATGTCAAGGCTGAGTACATGCTCTTTGGGACACAGTGAAATTATCAAAATTTTAAAATTAACAGTTGGTGGCGCTCCACTTAGATAGTCCTGAATGTGCCCTTTGGTATGTTGGACCCCCTCAATAAAGACCTTTGATCCCCCTGAAGTGAACATATCAGAGACTTCTCACATGATTCCGGATGTGCTATACTGTGGTATCGCTCCTAAAAACCACATACACCCTATGTACACGTGTTGAAACATTTCCCACTTACGCTACGCCGGTTTGTTTCATAATATATCTCTAACCTGTACATGAAACTAAAAGAATGGAAACTACTTAGGGTTAAGCAGTTGTTATTAAAATACACTGTACCAGTCTTTTAATCTGTTGTAATGATTCACAATAATGCCAACTATATCAGTAGGAAATTTAAGAAGGATCATAAACAATGTGTTAGACAACATGTGTTAAAAATATAGTATTGTATTGCATTATTTTCAGAATGCAAAGACACCTTTCAGAGGTTTTACACGAATTGCTACTTTCACGTTACAAACCTTGGCAATTTCTCCGAACAACAAGATGCTTGTATGAAACTTGGAGCGAATCTTGCGTCCATTACTTCCGAAGAAGAAAACAACTTTATTACTGATTTAACTGGTGGTATCAGGAGTTGGATTGGAGCTAAACTTGATCCGAACACAAGTAAGATCTTTTATTTTCATGCTTTGAGGTACGGAGAAAATGAATGATGAGGCAAGGAGAGAATGATAAATGAATTACGGAGAGTGATGAGGTAAGGATAGAATGATTGATGAGGTATGAAGAGAATGGTCGATGAGGTATGGATAGAATGGTTCAGATCTTTCATTTTCATGCTTTGAGTTATGGGGAAAAATGAATGATGAAGCGGGAAGAGAATGATCAATGAAGTAGGGGGACTGATGAGGTAAGGAGTAAGTGATTAATGAGGTAAAGAGAGAATGGTCCATGACGTAAAGAGAGAATGATAGATAATGTAGGGAGAGAATGGTCGAAGAGACACAGCGAGAATCATCGATAAGGTAGGCAGAGAATGACCGATGAGGTGTAGAGAGAATGGTCGATGAGGTATGAAGAGAATGTTGAAAAGGAATGGTGAATGAGGTATGGAAGAAATGGTCAAAGAGGTCGAGCGAGAATGATTGATGATGTAGGGAGTGATTTATAAGGTAGGTGAGATTGATCGATGAGGTAAGGAGAGAATGGTCGAAGGCTTATGGAGAGAATGTTAAGAAGAAATGATGAATGAGGTAGGGAAAGAATGTCAAAGAGATACGGCGAGAATGATTGATGAGGTAGGGGGTGATTAATTTATAAGGTAAGTAGAGCTTGATCGATGAGGAAGGGAGAGAATGATTGACGGGGAATGGAAATGAGGAGGAAAAAAATCCTTCCGATGACTTTAAATGGAAAATGTTCTAACCCCAATTTGTGTTAGTACAGTCCCCTATCCTAATTCTTAAATGGCCCTATTACATCGATTGACAATATTTTAGTTACTGCCGTTGGATTGCTAAGTGTGTAGAAATTATTGTTTGTCATTCAACTGCACAATGGTATAAAATATCATGAAAGTGGCTTGTAAGGTAACAAAACGAGATTGCAAGATTTTACCTGATATTTCGAATATAGTTGCAGTTACTGTTTATTCCCTTTAATCTAACTTAAAACAAATACGCAACACTTTCTCATTTTCTTTTACGTTTTCTTAGTTTTCTGTCATATGCACAATCTCTCTAAAAAACTGCATGGATCGTAAACACGAGACTAATGTCAGTTCATGTTTATTTTCAATATGTTTGTCTCATCGATAATTGTACAATGACGTCTACATCAGTTAACGTTTTATTTTAAATTTGTTTTGTGTTTCTTTCACTCATATTTAATGTGCTTTGTTCTTGTTACTGTATTGAAAAGACACCCACATGTGGCTGGACGGCTCTGACTTTACAATGTCGAACTGGAGACAGCGAGAACCCAATAACTGGGGTGAGAAGGAAGCTTGTGTAGAGATTAATTACGTAAGACCAGGACTATGGAATGACCACTTCTGCAAGAAGATCAAACTTGGAGTTTGTAAACGTTCAACATCTTAGAACATACCTCATGATATCGAAAGATTTAGTTCCACATTTTAGGAAATACTTCCAGATATTGCTCTTATATTTACAATTTTTAAGTTTTGGTTCTTGCTTACTCATTTAATTATTGCATAGGCCTATTGTACTAGGCTGATTGTTTTTAAATATAAATTTAGTAATTCATATTTAGTTTGCTGTAATATTATGCGTCATAGATAAACCCCTTTGTCCTAAACTTTTTACTGTATTAGCTATTGATGGGTTATAGAAATCTACATAATGCACTGACAATTAGCTAGAGCTCTTAATTTTACCGAGGAGACTCTTGTCGTCTTAGTTCATGGAAATTAACAAATTACACCTTTGTGAAATAATGAAAGAAAATAAAAACTTAATTCCTTTTGTGGAAGTCGAAAATGTTTACTTTATGATATACTCTTACCATTTAGAGCTTCACATAGCATCATATTATTTGTAAATAGTTTGTGTACACAGACGTAATATTCACACACAATATATTAAATATTACAATATTTTCATATAAGATATTAACAATTTCTAATTAGTACATTGTAATATCTTCTGCACATATCTCACAATACTGCCTTCGGAATCACACGTCTTAGTGACTTAAACCGTCCTGGGGCAATTTCAAACACTGTTATAAAGTAAGTTACATGAAGGTAACGTAATCACGCGGAAGAAAGGCTTATATATGCAATCCCTTTATTGTCTTACGTTTTTGCTTTTGAATGTTTCTGTGTATCAACATCCTTTCAAATTCGCAAGATCTATAAAACCATGAACTACAAATCATGTTCACATACGAGGAAACGGTGAGCGAAAAATGGTTACACCTACCAGGCTTTTGTATATTCTTTGAGCAGAAAACTGGCTGAACGTTGGATAAAACAAGTTCAAACAACAACATACGTTCTAAGCTAAGCCTAAGGCGCAATTAATGAAACCACATTTTTGAACAGTTTGAATCTAGTAAACAGGGTTTATTTCACCACCAACTCTCCAATTCCTACCGCACCGCTTCATTGTTTCTTTGATTTTTAGCAGACGTTTGTTGACTGCAAAATTATATTCTTACATGGAACTCTAGCGTTATTTGCTATTTGAACAAAACATAAGGTATTCAACGGTATGCAGAACAATCAATTCAACAAGACATTACTTCGCATTATATATATTTATATATATATACATATATATATATAAACAGAAAGGCATATATTACCTCCATTGAAAAACTGAAGATCATTGTTGCCGTGACTTTAAAAATCACTGCACAGTTGTAGGAAATGAGTCACAATGGTTTAGACGTAAGATCAGAGAAAGCCTACTCATAAAAGATTTAAAAGCAGACTTAAACAGAAAAGTAGCAAGCTACAAGTTGAAGTTATTTTAATCTCCTTCACCCTTCAACTTGGAACTATCTTTGTCTCCTTCATCCCTACTTGTTCTACTCTCTTTTTATTCCTTTGTTTTTCATTGTTCAGTGTTTCTAAAGCCGTTCAAGTATTATTATAGCTTTGTATAATGTTTGCCAAGACCACCTTAAACTTGTACTGCTATTTTTGTCCTTGTGCCGTTGTGTAACACTATTTTATGTTTGTAAAGCCTTCTACGTCTATCCATGCATATCATGTTCAACTCGTTATTCCTGCATATCATGTCCAACTCGTTATTCCGTATATTACTGCTTGTGCTCATGTGTATCCTTGCATTTGCCTGAAGATGAAGTGAAGACCACTTCGAAATATAGCAGAATAATATCCTTAAAGATATTCTCCTTTATTTTATCTTTATTTATATATATATATATATATATATATATATATATATATATATATATATATATATATATATATATATATATATATATATATATATATATATATATATATATATATATATAGGCAATCCACGTGCAATCCACATATATATATATAGGTAATCCACATTATTGCAAATCTCATCAATATCATTTTGCATGGTCATTCATACATCATTTCATGTGCTCCCGGAGTGCGCGCTGAGCTGTACATTATTTTCATCAGGGATTCAGATTGCTCGTTGTGTATAGAAGAGCTGATTATCCAAGTTATTTAGCTAAGTGATCTAGTACTGCAGTATATCACATATACGTTGGACGGCACAAGTGCATGGGCGTGCACATGTGCACAGAAATTTAGTGGGCGTCAAAATGTTCCTAGAAATGTGTGAGTATCAATAGAGTCTTCGGATCTGCAGGCGCCGTCACTATGGAATGTTTAAAACGAAAAGTCACATTGTATGTACTTCAGTATTATCTGCACAATGTGTAAACAACTCGAGTTACTGTAGAACTGTGTAGTAGGCATATACGCTACACTGAAAAATATACTGGGTGAGTCGTGAGTTAGCCCAAAACATGGTTGCATAGGGTGAAATAATTTGTGACATTCATGAAAAAGGCGGAGATGTTAAAGTCATGTTGACACCATGTACTACCAGCCCTTAACAAACCGTGTTATGCGCAAGACCTGGTGACGTCATCAATGTTTTAAGAAAAATATATTGTCTTCTTTCAATATATCGTAGTTTCATAACTCTAGGATATTCACATATAGACATAACGAAAAAAAACAAGCTTTTCGTTTTCATGACCTGTGGTAGTTTATCCGACTTACCTTCTGGGAGGAAAAGAAAACTATTTGGAGCATTTTTGCTTAATCGCTTAATCACATAACCTTTGACCTGGAAACATCATCAATATTGAAAAAAACAAAAATCTTACATTTTCTACTTTTCATATACGGTAGTTTTATACGGTAGTTCTATAACTCTAGAATGTTTACATATTGAGATACTGCTAAAAATATGTTCTTCATTTTAATGACCTGTGATCTTTCACCAATGACATCATCGGTAGGGTGAACATTTACACCAGCGCACCTACCCACCAAGTTTGAGGGACATCTGGAGGAGATTGTGACACACTTTCTGTTATACAAACACACACACAAAGATACATTTGGACACCACTTCTCACCAACTAGTCCCAGTGGGTAATTCCTATCCATGTCATTTGTACACCATAAACTAACCGTACATACGGACTCCTGACCCACCAAGTTTCGGTTGAATACTAAAAGGGTGTAAGGTGGGCTACAATTTAAGTGCCATTTTTGGCTACTTCTACGGCTCACATGAGTACAATATCATCTTCCTTTACAGTGAGAATAGGGATCAGTAATATTAATTTCAACAATGTATATCAGATATCAGAACTCCAAAAAGGCACTACATTACATGAAATGCCTTATAGAAGATGTTAGTTTGGGCTAGATATTCTGTCAAGATATGCTACTGCAGATTAATCCAACGAGATTATTACCATACTACATGTCTTAGGGAGGACATTTGGCTGGATACTATATCAAAACACTACTACAGATTACCCAACACAACAAGATGTTATGCAAGATTAATTCAAATAAGATATTGCCACACAAGCTGTCTTACAGACGATGTTACTCATGGCTAGACAGCTAGATAATCTGCCAAGATTATGAACCAAGCAAAATGTTATTTTAGTTGAATGTCAATAACACATTACTTTCAACTGTCTTATGGAGGAAGCTACTTTGGGCTTTATCCTATCAAGATATTAAAGATAAATCCGGACAAGGCATTACATTAACTTCCTTATGGAGGAAGCCATTACTTCTGGCTAGATATTCTATCAAGGTATACTATTACAGATTAATCCAGGAAGATATTACATTGAATGGATTAAGTTATTTCGCTGGATATTATATCAAGAATCGATTTTCCAGTAAGATATTAGATCAGATTAATTCCAAAAGGATATTACTATATACATGGGCTGTCTTACAGACGATCAAGTTACTTTTGGTTGGCTAATCCGTCAAGATGGTTCATAATATTAACGCCAACAAAACGTTACTGTGGATTAACTTTATAGCGAGACGTAACAAGACATTATACTTGATTACATGTCTTACCGGGCATCTTAATCTTAGCTTAAAATCTATTAAGACATTGAATCTTCCATGGAAGATGTTGCCTCTGCCGGGTTAAAGTAACAAGATGTCACTTTAGATTAACTTAAACAAGATATTACACTACATCGAGTCCCATACAGAGGAGATTACTCTTGTGTTACTGAGTCCAGATACAAACGTTGTAATATAGAACGAAGTTATGAGGGACGTTTTGGAAAGCAGACTAATGAGGAGAAGAATGAGTATTCGAATTTGGCAAATTAAATCATTAAGAAAAGAACATTTTACAGTCACTGTGAATAAAATTAACTAGCCCGAGGGAGGTACCTCCGGTGGCTCTCCCGTGGTAGTCTTATATATGTTTGATGCCAGATGGTGTTTAAGATGCACGAGGCCCATTAGATGTCAGGCCAGGGTGAGATAATTCACAGTGTAACCAGTGTAACCAGGAAGGAGGTGATGGGTATGCGGTAGTCCATGGGGCTGGAAAAATTGATAGTCCGTTAGTGTAATCCAGAAGAATCAGAAGGAGGAAACCAGTCAGGAGAGTTCAGAGTTCCAATGTAGAGCTGTTGCAGTGGCAGAATTCGGTCAAGTGAAAGTACAGTCAGCTTCGAGACATGTTTAACAGTCCACCATAACACATCGCAAAGGATGGTCCAGCCACAAATACAGCTTTGGTATATGCTGAAGAGTACGTAAATGTGACTGGCGTAGGGAAAAAAAAAGAAGAAAAAGTTTACTAGGATTGCTGACTTACGCTTTTGTATCTCTTTGGTTGGTTTATTCGAACTGTATTGAGAAAATAAGGAAAAATAAGCATTATATTATCATTTAGGAATAGCGCCACCATTTTGTAAAAGTGTTGAAACACTACAAATATCCCTACTTACTTGTCGGAATCCAACAATAAGTATCGTTATACTATACGGACGTTTACTTCAGACATTAGGGAGCTTTCGATTGATACGTCCACTAGTCGACTGCTACAATTGTCACGTCATTTTTGAGCCTATGCGCATGCGTCACGTCGTCTCCCTCGTCCACTACACAAATCAAGAACGCGTAAACCGTGGTTTTGCCATCCTCGATTTGGAGAGTGGACGAAGGAGACAACGTGACGCATGCGCATAGGCTCAAAAATGACGTAACAATCGTGGCAGTCGACTCGTGGACGTATCAGTCGAAAGCTCCCTATTACATAACGAGAACGGTTTAAATGTGACACTGGTTAGCAACGTAACTCTTAAGTCAATATCAACTGGTCAGCTGGGATCAACTGGGCGCATTTCATGGCTCGCCGAAAAGGTAGACTGTAGCAGTGACCATTCTAGTGAAACGTCCTTTCAATTCCCATGTGTGGTTCCTGAAGAACGAGGAGTTGAAGTTGCAATGCCACATTTGCTACCGAAAGTTGACATTGAAAGAGCATTTTAAGTTTTTCTTTGAACTTTACACCAAATATAACACTTTAATATCTAGTGCTATCACAGTAGTGTAAATATATGAAGGATATGAAAATTTTGCAACATTCACATACTTAGTACTTAAGCTGACCACCTACGTATTTCAAGGTCAAAATAATAACTTCAATAAAGAAGAAAACAAAAGACCTCTCAACAATGTCACTCTTGCTTGATTTAAGTTCACAGTGGGTTGCAAAGGGGGTACCTTTAACTGATAATATCTCGAGAGCCAACATGGGAACTGAATGGAATTTTTACCAGAATGGTTAGATTAATTTACTCTTAAACATGTAAAAGCTGAATTTGTGACTGGACCATCTCTTTAATGCTCACAGATTCGAGACATACGTATTTTTGAATAACGTATATCCCTCTTATAATAACTTACTTCGGCTAACATGTATATAGCTCTCCTTGTGATGAGTTGGATTTCGCCAAACCTTTTCACAAAGATCAGCAACGTCGATGGTCCCTCTATGAAAGTGTTATTAGAGTTAACATTACTCTAATCAACTCTAATCAACATTATTCATTAAGGGATATGAGTGATTCAAATACGAAATGTTGATACCACATATTTTCAAGGGTCGAAGTTTACAAATTGCTGCAGTGGCTGGTATAACTTTTCATCACTTTTCACCAAAGTTTTGAAGTTAGAAAAAGGAACAAACTCTCACACGCGCAAATTCCCGGTGTGGCAGGAAAAACCATGACATGTACTACTTTTCCTTAAGAAAATTTGCTTTGTTAAGGAAAATTTGTCCTTTCAGACTTTTTCTTCAATATTTTATGTCACAGTAGATCCAGATGACCTTTTGTTTTGACCTCACAATCGACGTGTAGTATCCATGCACCAGTTTGACTGCATGCGCAATACCACTGGTATGTAAGTTAAAAAACAGCACAAACCAACACCGACTTCAAAGGTTAACACTATTTAGATATCTCATGTTATTTGCCGCGGGTGTCTCATACAAATCACATTTTAGTTCCCCTGATGGCTCAGAAAAAAAAATGCAAATACAAATACCAAGATGGAAAACTGAACCAGATAGGCGTTATTAATTTTCATATGCCAAAGAAATGGCCATTAACCTCGATGAATGGGCAGGAGACTGTAAACCTGGCGAGGGTAAATTTAGAGATTCTCGTTAACAATGGAACCTTTGCGGTGTTATAATTGTCACTACTTAAATATTAATGTGCTGAAAGTTGCAAAGAGGCAAGACACGATAACATGCCACGACCGGTGTGGAAGTAAATGTTGTCCGCTGTTTTAAAGACGAATTTTCCCTCCGAACAGACGCTATTGTTTTAAGAAGAATTGCAATATTAACGCAGTGTCTTTCGTCTTTGTGACTATTAATTCGCTATAAGATATACCAAGCGTAATGGTTACCGCGTCATAAGCTGTTTTAATGTTATCGATTTCTGTACGTTGCATATATGTTGTCTTGATTCCCCCGCCGTGCTTTGGTTCTTAGATAGCAAACAAACTTCAACCACCTTAGTGTTGTGTAGAGATAATCATTCTACCCTCCCTGATCAAAAGGGTCATACCAAGTTCAGTTGCCGGTGTTTACCACAGTTTGTTAACCCTTTTCTTTATTCAACTCAGACAGTCAGATTAGACTTGTCAACGTCATGTAACTGTATTCCATCTTCCAATCTTGATTTTCCTTCATCATTTCTCTAATTTGTGTGTGCCAGTCGAATCAACTAAAATAAAAGGAACTCTGATCGCTAAATCGAACTCTCACTCTCTCTGGATTCTTCTGTCCTGACGTCTGTCTATCGCTCTACCGTCCGTTGTACCTGGAACTTTCCGTGTTGTTAACAACTGAAACCTCCGTCAATGGGGCTCTCATATCACGACTGCAAAAGCCCCTAAAATTATCCTAATACGGCATTAGAGACGAGTGGATCCAGTCTCAAAGGGGAACTATAAGGTAACTGAATGTTATAAAAAGGGAAATTTCTAAACATATTTAGTAATGATGAGGTGCTCAAATGGTTATCACTTGCAATGTTCGTAAGTTTATTAGTGCTAGAGTAACCTTGTTCGTGACTGTGCATAGCTTAGCCTAACATTGTGATATATGAGCATTCCAATGTTTAGGGCTGTTGGTATTGCAAACTAAGTACAGTGTACATTGTCTAGACTCTAGGCATTGCATGCTGTGGTTTATGTGGGATATTGAGAGTGTTTGTAAGATAATATTTTCTAGGAGTTTAGATTGATTCTCATGATTATTAGGTCGAGGGACCTGCAAGTAGATTAGACCACCATTAATGACGTTGTATGTTATATTTACAGATCTGACCCTTGAAGTTGACGTCAACCCTTGGTCACACCCTCGGCAGTCATGATTAAGGTTAATCACGGATTATTCAGTGGTTGATGGAAATTGATCAAAGAGAGGCCAAATGAAGCGACCCGTATTGAAACTGTGGCATTGTTTATTTTATCGACTGGAGTCCGCCACACCAAGGATGAGTAGAAATGTATTGATCAAATGGTTGACCAAGTATATAGAAATATGTGACATAGCACGGTGGGTGTCCAGCATTACGAGCATTAGCAGCAAGTTCAATTGTATAATCCAGCACAGTTGTATAAAGCATCTCATAAAGACATATGAAAACAGGATCGTGTAGTTACGCAGTTGCTTTTTAATGGAAAATTAAATGAAGTGAGGTAGTATTGTCCAACTTTAATAAGTAGACCAAACTTAAACATTTTTCCTGTTATGCGTTGCTGTTTTGACGGAGACAATGTGGTGGCCATAACAGTGTGGACAGTGAGTTGAAAATGAGCAAATAAAACCGTGTCTAGTAAACTTGATAATTTGTACACGGATGTCGATGTAGGCATATTTTTTTCATGTTCTTTTCGATGGTTTGTCATTCTCTTTATGTAGTCGATAAGTAAAAGGGGTATTATTTCTGCACGTGATCATAAAGCCCTATAGTTATGCAGTGATCCAGTGGATCAGTGGAGTGGATTCATGAGTAGCTGTAAACTATGGATACTACTTAATTGCACCAGTGTATGAAGACAAGTAAGATATACCGCCGATAATACTAATCTTGTGCTAAAATTATCTGACTTACGGCAAAATGAGACAGATCTCAAAGTGGACCCTTTATATCTTACCAAACTGAACATGCAAACAACATTCTCATTAGATATGATTGATTTCACTATGCCATGAACGCATTATAAAAAAGAAATTTATTCCAACCTATAACAGTACACAGTTGTCTTTGCTGAGTGCCTAATCACCAGTGTTAACTTAAAGGAACGATGTCCTCCAAATGTTATTATACCTAATCATATCCGGAATATAGCCTTCCCAAAATGTCCATTACAGGAGCTCTTGCTGTAATGTGCAGTTAGAATAGCTGTTTTACCTTACCGTCAATATAATTAGCTTTTTACACATAGAAATCTAGCATAGTCCAATTTAGTCGCATAAACAGGTTCAAAAAACGGCTTTGTAGTAACGGTAGATGTTATTTGAAAGTGAGATTTATTCCTAGTGAGTATTAAGTTGAGAGAGATGTTCCTTCATACACAGAGTTGTGAAAATGGATAGCATCAAAATGTCAGATGATTGGATAAGAGGTCACGGGATATAGATTTTGTAGAGAGGAATTTCTAAGATTATTCAAAACAGTATTTTCCATTAACTTTAATGGTATATGCTTCAGCCCTGTCCCACTATAAATTGGTAACCCTGGTAATTCCCAGTTCAGAAATGAATGTGCTGTTATTCCTGCATTTTTAAAAGTACAAAAAAAAAAAAAACATTGTAAAATAATCTTATGGAAACAATCACTATGAGGTCCATTTGTCCAAATGTAGCCTAATTTGAAAAAAAGAAAGAAAAAGAAATGTCCTGTATTAGCGGATCGTTATTCCCAAGGATGTGCTTCACACTGTTTCTAACATTCTAACTTGGGATGGATTTTGCTCGGTTGAGGCTACTCTTCTGTGACCCAAAGGCTGAAAGGGGTGACGGTGGGGAGGGGTGACTGTAATAATTAACAGCGCTGAGCTGAGATACACGTCCCATACCACACTTATACCACACTAATACGACACACACACACACACACACACTATATATATATATATATATTGTAACGTTTGCCCGAGCCGGTCGTGTGGTGAGGAATCAGGTCGGTGAAGGGGTATAGGGGGGAAGGGCGAGAGCCTAGAGAGGTAGGGGCTGGATGACACCGATGAAAATAAATGAGTACACTAACAGAGCATGTAAGGTTTAGAAAATATAATTGGAGACATCACCACTGTCGCAATACCAAGCAAATGAGGTAATAAAATAATTCAACAAATAAATAAACAGCAAGTGCAGTAAGCTAATACTCACATTATGCTATCGCAGCTAACCAAACTACGCGGCGTAAACAGTACAATGTAGTGCCAGGCATTGCCACTAAACCTCAGCGGCTGAAACGCAACGCAGCTGAAAGCGAGAAGCCAAAGCTCAGTGGCTAAAGCGCAGCGGGGCTGGGACTCAGCAGCTACACCCAGCGCAGCTGAAACTCAGCATCGTTGAAGATAAATTCGACGCAGATCAGCAGCTGAACATACGCAACGCAGCTGAGAGTCAGCAGCGTAAATACTACGCAGCGCAAACCGCTCTACAAATAAGTCAAAAATAAACTAAGTCCCTAAAAATCGCCCATCAGCAGATGGATAAAAATTCGGCATAGATTCTGCCTGGTAACAGTGTACAAGTACACCCTAAACTATTGAATAAAATCACGCCGTACATGGCATTATAAAGCACCCCGTTATCGTGTAAAATCCCACACAAAACAAATTACTGTGTAAAGTCCTATGCAAGCAACTTGACCAATTACGGCACATCAAGCTAGATTGACATACACAAAGGTCTAATCACAAGATGGTCAAGTATTCTATCCCGTATTACGTAAGCAAACTAACCCCGCCTCACTGTCTGGACGAACCTCGCTACTCCCCTCTCGGAAGAACAAAGCCGACCTTGTGAACCGGAAGCCTGCAAACTCTGGCGTTCAGCCCTGAATCACCACCCCGCTACACTTACGAGCACAAATCTCAAAATACGGTTTTTCCTTGAAATACCACATTGCCTGCACGTAAAAGCATACAATTAGTTAAGATAAGCTGTTCAAGTGGAGGAATCTGAATATACGAGAAAGACAGCCGTTTTCTCGTAACACCATATATATTTAGTGCTCGATATCACTATATGTATTGTGATAGAGCCTGTATATTAATTATTCCATGATGGTATAAAAATTAGTTATACGCGAGGCTGACAAAAGGTCAACAGTTGTTGTTATGTCGAGGGATGGGTACATAGAGGACGGATAGCGTCAGTAGTGACACGAATGACACGAGCGTTTATGAGCGAGTTCCCAAAAGTGTTTGCACAGACGGCATCAAAGAGGTGAGTGACATCCTCGCACGTCTTCAGAAGAGAGATGTCATTACGGAAACTATGGTTAGTTTCGCTGAACCTTCAGAATCTACATCTTTACGTTTTTGCCTACTTCCGAAGGTGCACAAAAGAGGATGTCCAGGGAGACCTGTGCTATCAGGGAGTGGCTCATCCACAGAGGGATTGCCCGGACTTGTGGACCATTTCATTTAACCTCTGGTGAACAAGATTCCGTCGTACATACGTGATACGTCAGACTTTCTTGTCATGTTGCGCGCTCTTTGTTCTGTTCCTCCTGGTTCCATGTTATGTATGATTGACGTAACAGCATTGTACCCCAGTATACCGCATACTGATGGACTTGCAAACCTTCGGACAGTTCTTAAGGAAAGCTCTTTTCCGGCTGAGACTATTTCCGGTATCTGTGACAAGACGGAACTAGTGTTGAAACGTAATGTTTTCGAATTTAACTCCGAATTTATATTCAAACATATGCTTATCTGTTTTTATCTATTTTTGAACTTAACTTTTTAAACCACTGCGCTGTTAGGCCTTCGATCTGGCTCCGATTCATCCATGATGTTTTTATGATTTGGACTGAGGGTAAGGATAAACTTGTAGAGTTCCTTTCGTTCATCAATACCGTTCATCCCGCTACCCAGTTCACGTACGATTACTCATCCCAGTCCGTGAGCTTTCTTGATGTTTCGGTTACCCTTAACGACGATGGTAGTGTAAGCACGGATTTATATAGTAAGCCAACAGACACTCACCATTTCCTTTATATGGATAGTTGATCCTAACCCCTAACCCTAACCGTACCGAAAGCTTGGAAGATATTCCTTTGTTCCTCCATGGATAGTGTAACCATACAGGATCTCCTATGTTGTACACACAGAGGTTTACTCGTCTGTCACGATTACGCTTCTGCGTAGCACCAGCGAGGACAAGTCTTTCTCGAACAAATGTCTGCAGTATTCGAAGCCTGTCTTCAAGACGATTAGCATATTCTGTGGTGTATCGTGCACGGTGTTCTTCCTCTGGGGTTGAAGGTAACACTAGCTCAACAGTTAACTTGGTGTTCCCGTCAAACATTAGGTCTGCTGGGGTGAGTCCAGTCGACTCATGAATTGCCGATCTGTAGGCCATCATAGCGAGAGGAATGCATTCATCCCAATTCTTCTGATCCTCATCGACAACCTTTGCAATCATGTCCTCCAGGGTCCGGTTGAACCTCTCAACCATGCCATCATTCTCTGGGTGAAGAGGCGTAGTCCTCGTCTTTCAATGTGAAGAATTCTGCACAGTTCTTGGAAAACAGCAGACTCGAAATTTTGCCCTTGATCGGAGTGAAGTTGTAGCGGTGTCCAGAATCCGGCCAACAAACTCGTTTACCAAGATGCGGTCAACCGTCGTTGCTTCCTGATTCAGGACAGGAATGGTCTCCGTCCACTTAGTGCAGTAGTCTGCGATACAAACTACGTACTTCTTTCCTTGTTCAGTGGTAGGTAATGGACCTATAACGTCCATAGCCACTCTTTCCACTCGGTCTCCTACAACAAACTGCTGCAATGGGACTTGAGCCTTTCTATTAACTTCTTTCTCGATGCACAAACGTCACAACTGCGACACCACTTCTTCTGTGAAGTGTTCAACTAACATATTTACATTTACATCACATGGAGCATTCGTGGAGCATTCGATTTTTACATATCACACACACACGCACACCCATATATATATACATATAGCCACAAAATACCATCCACATGAGACAGGGTTCCCATAAATGGAATTAAACTTGTAATGGGAATGCCTCCTTTTGGGTACACCTATACACAAAAGCTCACAAACTCTCTAACTGAGCCTACACAAGAGGTTACTGATTCCCTCACTGACCCTCCAGGTAAGTAAACAGGCAGATTTGCTCGTGGGTGTAGTATTTACAAGTCTGAAGTTCACATTTAAGCATTTATTCCTTCACAAGAAACTAGCATAGTTATTGTATATAGAACACAGCTAGGATTGTTGATATTGTGTTTTACTAAGTAAACTCACTTAAAGAAGTGGACTGGAATGCCAGATTATGAATCAGTCTCACACTCTTACAACCTGGAACATAAATCATGCGTACTAAACGGTCACAACTTTTTTCCCTATATTCTCTCTGTGCAATCAAGGTTGCAAAGTTACAAGAGAAAAAGTGAACATTAATCACAAATTAAAAGGCAAGTAAAATCAATAGATCTTGACTTTTAAGTTTTATTAAACCCTTTTTGGTAGACTGACATTACAATTGACAACTTCATCACGCATGAAAAAAAAAATTGATATGGAAGTTAGAAGTAAATAAAAGAATAGATAATATGACATACGAAAATCCTAGATAACGTAATATAATTATAAAAAAACACGTACATAACAGTGACGTTTAAAAGGTGCATGACTGACTGTCCCGAGATACTACGTAAAACTTACCAATTGAAGTTGTCAGCATATTTTCATTTTAAAAGTTGTGGGCACACTAAACAAAAGAAAAGCAAGGTATGTGCTTTCTGTAATGGCACATGCACATATAAAAACATTGAGAAGACTTTGCATGGGTAAAAGTGATAAATACATCTAAAACACAATGTACCTCCAACGTAAACATCATGACAACATTATATAAGTCAAACAAAAATGTGGGGCACTTTGAAAAGCTTAATAAACACCTTAATGTGCAAATCAATATCCGCTACACGTGCAATGTTAACCATGGATAACATAATTGTGAATAAACTCAATAATAGCGTGAATTAGCCAAGATGATGAATAGCCTGGATTAAAAGAATAAAATATTATGTACATAGGTCTAATGTTAATACAGTAAAGCACATGACTCTGAATTAGCTAATACATACGTCTATGATGAATCTCATCATATGTTCATCCACTTACATATTTCACAAGACATATTGGTATCATCCGCATAGAGAAGTTAAACCTGTGATATAGTTAATAGTCCCTAGCATGATTACCTGATAGGTTGTTACTGTATGGGAATGATAAAAATTAAACTCCCTGTAAAGCAATTTACACGAACTTTAAGAAATGGGATGCCAATAAAGACACATCTGACGACATTAGCTTCACAGGCGCGCCGTGTGTTCAAACTCTCAACGACCAAGCAATGAATTTTATGGGCTTCTGATTAGTACATATAGGGAAGCCTCAATAAACACTTTATGAGGTTGTTCCAGTTTCAAATAATATAAAACTGAACTTGTAGCAATTGGCGGTAGTGCAAAACTGACACAGTACGAGTCCGAAAAGTGTATGTTAAGTCCGCATCAAAGAAAGATTGAGAGTCTGCTACAACTATGGCGACCAGCCAGAGAACTAAGATCAAGATCTTCCAAAAGAGCAGTCATTGACCCAAATTCCCTAGGGTAGTCATTAGCTATAAGGCCTTACAAAACGTAATTGCAAAACTTCCAATCTGTCAGAAAGAATATTCTGATGTGGGTCCCAGACAGGAAATGCAAAATCCAACAAGGACCTGACCGAACATTTATACTTAATAGCTCAGTCAACTTTATTTCTTTGGAATACAACAAAAATCCTTGTGATGATTGTAATTACTGAAAGGGCCTAGGCTGGCCAATCCACAGCTAAACGAAAATAATAAGAGAAATGAAAATAAAAATTAAAGTAAGTATGGAAGATCAAACCCAGCCATGTAAGGTGATAGGCAGATGACTTGTAATAGCTTCCTGGCATCTTTGGCGTACATAGCACTCTTCTAAAAAAAGGAAAATGGGGTGGACCAGCTCTTCACGGAATATTTGGGTGTAAGTTTTCATTTCTATTGCCTTTCTTTGTCGCAAAATCAGTGAATGTCACAATTTTCATAGGCATACCGTACATACAAACACTGCTATTGCGCTTAGGTTAAATTTGATAATTTTGCGCAGCAAAAAGAGACGTAGACTACTCTAATTACAGATATTCTTCAAATGTTTCAAACAAGTCATATTATCAATCACCCAGTCACTAAGTTACAATTTACTCCTGCAGTGCTTCTAAAGTTACGTTAGCTGGCTTTTAATTAGTGCATGTGTACTGCATGATGGCGTTTAAAAACTCGCCCAACTAATAATAACACTTTACAAGTAGGGTACTTAGTAGAGTACGTATACGTAAGGTGGTTCCAAAATCAGTAATGCTAAATATCTGTCATTTACTTTACAATCTATGGGTGAAAGTTAGAAAGATTCAAGTGAATTTAAACACTATCTTTTAATATGTTTTGAACACTAAATTGTAATAGCGCTACATATACAGGTTAATAAGAAAACGTTCGAGATGAGAAAAATGCCCCTCGGTATCTACATGTTACTTACCATTTTGTTCGAATCCTCTCTAAAAATTTCCGATTATATGATCATTGAGAAAACGCACCTGCATTGTTTGACAACGAAAGCTGTTAGTATGGTGTTGGTCAACGGTTCCGACAATTTGGTTATTATTTATTACTGAATATTCATAGTTCATATCTCACACAGTGATGACTTTGACGGCGCACCAATTGTGACTTCCGGTGTTGCTCGCAATATTGTGAAAATTGCGCCATTAACTGTCAAATCGCGGACGACTGGCCACCTGGCGTGAAACAAGAATTGCTTTGGCTGTCTAGCTAACGCCTTCGTAGTACATTCATACCAAGTAATATACTTGAGCCTTTCGACAGACCAATGGCATCATTTATTTCCCAGCTGGGTATGCCCTTGTTAGACACCTTGAGGGAAATTGTAAAAAAAAAAGGAAGAACAAAACCACTGTTTTAAGCCCCTCCTAGGTTCAAATCGGAATCAAAATAGTATTTTGAGCACTGCACATGTGGCATACAAACATACGGGTCTAGCCATGTTAACTTGACTAGTTACAAATCTCATCAATGGGACTGTCGGTTTGGACTTTTCGATCCAATTTCCCCGGTTGCTACCCATGTCTGCAATTGTGTACACAGTCTTTAATTTTTAGGAGAATCTTAAAACGGATCCTAGGGAAACAAGGCAAGATTTCGACGCCTGCAACCCTTTAGCTCGACCTGGCCAAGTTACTGCAGGTTAAATAATTTTCAGGCCATTTAACATTTTTAGGCACCCAGGAGTGCTGGAACTATACTTTCTAGATCTTTGATACCACATTGAGTTCAACAGAGCATGTTTTATCCCTAGCTGACGTTATCATGGCGGCTATGTTGATTTTTCATAACAACAATGACGACAACCAAGATAATATACATTTCATTTATTATTACATTTTTCTTTATTACGTTTATACAATACACATTTCAGGTGTCGATTCTGTCATGAGAAATTGAATCGTGCAACTCCCAGTGCTATCGGACATTTTTGGTTAAGTTATTTCATTTTAAAGAAATATGGTCTTTAATATCTTTGCTATTTTGAATATGGTCTGATGTTAATCTGCCCGTTGTTACATTTTAGACCAAATTTCAGTGCTGTTACATTTTGAGTCAAGTTTTGTTACATGTAAGTAAGTTCTCACAAAATGGGTTGAAACAGGGCCGAGTCAATTAGTTTAAAGTAGGCGTAATATCATTTTTCTTTGCAAGGGGCGGGGGAATCTCCTGAAGTGTTTGTAAACATGTGAGTTTTTATATATTCCATCAAATCTCAGATCCCATGGGGTCTTGACCAAGATGTGTACGGCAACGGTACACAGTTCAATCTACCTCTCTGGGAACTGATCTTGGTACACAGTTACCTGTCCACGTTTAACAGACAAGTTCAGCTGATCACAGTTCCAAGTCCAATTTCAGTAGACTATAACCTCATCAACCCAGGGCATGCGTGTCGTCTGGAAGTCTCGTTGGACGCATAGCAAAGTACGTGAAGTGATCCCCTAATTGTGTTGAATAGTGTTTGATTTATGCCTACTGTGGCCTACAGACTCATTGGATCACAACGGAGGAGAAAACAAACAGTTTGAATGACAGTTTAATATCAAAGGATTGTTTAACTCAGCTAGGTATGTCGCCTTATATTGTATCTGTATGTTTGTCAGTAATAACGAAGGGGCTTATACGATACGACGTATCGCATCACCAATATCACACGCACTCTTATTCATATACAATCAGATCGTGAGCGTTAGCAAGCATAATACCGTGATTCTTAATTTCAACTTACGTATGATAAGCCCGCAGTTATAATAAAATAAGGCAATGCAATCTGGAAATACCTTATACAAAATTAAGTATTTCAGCTTTTGCTATTTATTAAGATAGTCACCTTGCGCCAAGTGGAATTTATTGTTCATTCACTGAGAAGCCAACTGACCTGATCGTGTAGTACATCGGATCCAGGCAAAACAGTGAAACTTTACCTTTCATCCCGGCAAATTTAAGCATGAAAACAACAATACAGTATAATTAATTATTGTTCACTCTAAAGCAATCCCCACTGGACACTCCGAGTTATCTACATATTTTCGAACACGTACTGCAGTGTCAGTTTTATCATATATTATCACATATTTGCATATATTATGTTTAACAAAACCTGTTACGTAACTTAAACATGCATGAAATTCCTTTGGTTCATTATAGTAGTGTGTTGTGCATTGCGTTATGCAGTGAATGCAGAGAGTCTTGTATAATACACATTGCATACACGCTCATACGTCTGCTGTGTTTTTCCCAGAATCTGTCGGACCTACCTGAGGATATCACAATTTTGGTTTTAGTTTCCACAGTTTATCACCTATTATAAATGACTCTTAAAAGTAAACCTCATCTTATGTGTCAGACTACTTCCTGTGTTTTCTGCTCAGAACCACATGTGAGCGAAGTATCCTTTATCACCATCTACTGTATATACTGTACCATAAAGTACCGTCGTATACCACAATCCACCATGCAGTCACTTACTATACGTACAGTAAATTCATCTCCATGTAATACACTTTTCCCTGTTTGTGGGTTATGTGATGTAAACTAGCAAAACCAAAAATCGAGAATTGAGCATCTTGATAAAAACTTATGCGGCAGAGCTTTTCATTGGTGGTAACAGTTGTCTGAGATGTGATTTCAAAGACTGACAATGCTGGTTTCTTCAGCTACGTACTGTGAAAGTCATCACGATATTTTGATAGTCTCTCTTTTTGCACACAACATTCCATAGGAATGTAGTGTATATGCTTCATGGACCCAACAGTGTCGTCCACAAGTCCTTTCCACTTGATGTGGAAAAAGCAAGAAATCACAGGGCACTATCTGGCTGTATGCCTTATCTGCAGAGGCCAGTTTAGTGCCATAGCAATTTGAAACAATTATTTAAACTATGAAAAAGTGCAACCTGACAACAGTCTTAATCTTCTGAGGAATCTCATGTAGAGAATGTGTGAATTTCTAATACACATATGCATTGAGACAGGAACAATTGGATGTAAGATCCTTTTGCCAAAGTTTAAGGTTACAGTTTTACACTAAAGCATGAAGTATGCTGAAATACAACAGTAAAGTCCTCAAGGGTGCACTGTTAGGTACCTAGGAAAGCACGATGGTCTCGTGACCATACGACATACACACTGTTTATAGCAATACTCAATTTTCTTTCTTTGCAAGGGAGATATATATGCAGTTGTTCATTGGTTGATGTTACAAAATGCATAATTTGTCAGTGACTTTGTTTCCGTTCTTGTGGTTTTAGCCGAGTTAAACAGAAAAAGAAACCAGTGTTTGAGGAATATGGTTTACATGATAGAGCAACATGCAGCATCATTTGTTTTGAATACTTGTAGCGAATAACAATTTAAGGACTAGTGGTAAATTGATGTAACTCGCGTTACGCTAAAACAACTCTAGGTGACTCACGTTACATCGTGACTGACGTTGCAAAGTTTGATGCGCTAATACTTTTTAACTGAAGAAGAGATATAAATAGTGTTACCATCAGTTTGTTTGGCATCAGGATTAGGAGGAAAACTATAGTGAGTTACTTCATCTTGCCATTAGATTTATTAGATTTTGTGATAAGGAAAAGAATGTAAAAAATATATCTCCGTTACATTATGCTCTATGTCATAAGAGTGCTTCAACATAGTCCACTATGTTTGCATCACTATTGGAAAAATGCAGGGTAATTTATTAAGTTTTGCTTATTGAAAAACATGAAGCTATGTGTAATGTCATAGGGTATAGATGGATGCAAGTTGCAAATTGTATGAGAAAAGGGCAGTACTTGACATGTCAAAATGGATGCAGTGGGGAAATGGTCAATTCGGATCCTAGTATTAATCAGGTATGATTTCACAAAGATACTATTCTGATATCATGATTTTGATCATTTTCATACAATATGAATTGTTTCCAAACATAATAGTCAAACCTTCAAACAAAAACTTTTAAATTTTTGGAGCTTGTCCCTATTTTCATGGCATTGCACTTAAACAATTTGATTTCACATTTACGTTGAACTCAGTTTGATGAGTGATCATGTTGGTCTGTTCTCCCTTAGTTTGCCAGTTTTGTTGAACTTAAAACCATTATACAATAGATAAGAATTATGATAACGTCTTCAAATGATACTAGTTAAGCTAGTGACTGTCATAATGAATCCCATCATGGACAGCTCTTAACTGGTCCTCAGTTGGGTCTGCAATGTTCTCGAGCTACACAGCAATCACGTGACATGTGAGAACATGTCCCAAGGAACAGAACTCATTAACATGATGTACTAAATAGCCTGCGAGTTCGATAGGAAAGAGTTCCCTGCGTACAGTGTCTTTTCTGACAAGGGATCATGTGTATTGCCGAGTGTTACATTATTATTGCGGTGAGGCAATAGTTCGGTCTCGGCCAAATATTGAAATATATTCTCTCTCGAGTTACCAAGTTCCTTGTGCTATCCATGATGCTTTTAGGGTGGAATTGTAGTTCACACGTTTAAAGTATCGATATACTTTACAATCGGCAAAATTGTTCCTGTTTTCATTCGACACGCGGTGGTCGCCGAACAACCAACAGATGACCGAACGATCACCCGCCCTCCACAACGCGCAAGCGCATGACGTTACGGAGGTTTTCATGACACTGCACCTGCACGCTTCGTTACGTAGCGATGTCACGTTGGTTATAACAAAGAGATTTACTCATATTAAACCGATTCTATAGTCAAATTATTGCGACTAGATTTTCTGGTTGGAAAATGACGAGATCGCTATAAGAGTATACACTATTTACAGTAACAGGATACTATCTTTATTTTTGATGTAAGCTATTAACTACCAGCTTGTTTGAGTGTGACGAATAGAGGGATACCTTTACACTGTACTAACATATAAACACAACAATGATTAAATGTCGCTGAAAGCATTTTAACCCTAGGTTTGTTAGTTGATATTTGTACAGGGAAGGCCTGAGAATTCCGGAAATCCTGAGACTTTCCACGATTGGGGTGTTACTTACGAATAAACAGCAAACAACGTTTATCAACAATACTTAAGACAAAAGCTTATATTCAGGATAATGTCTTTATTGTTGCTGTGCCCTGTTTATATTCAAATTGTTTGGCTAAAAGATATATCGGGATATACACTAGTGGGGTTAATTCTTGGAGAGGCGCTATTGCACAAGTAAACAACAATCAAATGACGTCACCATACTTAAAGTGCTCATATTTAAACATAACAATATAATGTGTTTTATTTGGAAATTGCAAAGGAAAACCATAAGAACGTTTGCGAGATATTGGATGATTAGAGAGATGTTGAACAAGAAACAAATAACGTCATTCCTTTTACTCCGAAAAAAGATTGCTCAATTATCAACTTTTAACAATAATTACGGTATTTAATTGTTGCTTCACCCTATCTTTTCCAAGTTGCCTGGTTTGCAGTATTAAAAAATCTCCCAATGAGACTGTAGGAAATAGTTAATGCTCCGAGATGCTGTCAATGTCCACAACTCCCCCCTCCTCCGTAGAAAAAGAAAACAAGCAAAACAACACAAACACACAAATGAAGTCACTTTAAACAGTGAGCACAGCAATGGCTTTTCCTTTGCCATCCTCTCTTTCAGTTTTATTGTTGCTGTGAAATATGGTCTTAGCAAGCACTAAATTAGGGTACTTCATTCACTCAGGTCACTACAGGTCACACATTGTGACCTGTAGAGCCCCTGAACAAAATATGTGAACGGAGGACGTAATTCTAGATTACAATTCCTTCAAGAAAAGGAGTTCTCTTTACTTGAAAAACTCCTTCAAGAAAAGAAATTAATACAAATACTTATAGACAACGAATAATAGATTACGGTACTCAAAATAAGACAGGACGGTAGCATTGAATTTCCTTTTTAGACATAAGTTTCCCACATATATGGAAATTTGGTTACTTGTAGCTCAAAAAAAAATTTCTTCATACATCTTCCATGACTCATCTGAAGGTGATTGCGTGCGTAGGCAAAAAGTAAAAACAGTGAAATTTCATCTTCAAAATTGTGGTAAGGCTTTTAATTACACCATTCAGACAATCTGGGAAAATAAATAGGTTTCAGTTGGTTAATTTTGCCATATGATTTCAAATTCTTCTAACATAACGACAAAAAGTGTGGAATACGATAATGTAGTGGTTGACCTTTTCATTCAAATCAGCGGTGTGCTTGTTTGTGCAAGCCAATGGGAAGTATACTAGTATTGAATATTCAGTTAACAACTCAGGATCACTGACGCCGCGGGCAAGGTTGTGTTCAGTTCGTGGATTATTTGTAAATACAGTGCTTCCTTTCACCAAATACTACAATTCCCGATACCTACCAAGGAGTGACGACTTGAGTAGTGTTTTTGCTACAGTAGTGAGACCTGTACTGTTGCATATTCATTATGTAGTCGGTAATAGTAAGAACCGTTAATTTTCAAATATTATTTCTGTTTTTATGCCAATCTCGTTGCTTTTCGAATTAGTTACTGTCATTTTCCTTCATTGAAATACATACTCCGTTCATGTACAACCTCGCGTGTACATTTAAAAATGAAGAAAAAGTTAAAATCAAACATAAATCTTTTTGGTTTTTCAGTACACACGCAATCACTTTAAGAATAATGTTTTGAGGAAATGAAGCTATGGCTGATTTTTATTTGTAAAACCATCAAGTTGTCAGGATGAGAATGAATGATGTTAATTAACGATTGAATTAATTTTTTGTACACCATATGGGTACATTTAAATTGCAATTTACTGTCAAAGTACTACTCTCACTAAAATGAGTTGTCATGTCAACTCTAAACAATTCTTTTTAATGATCAGTCCAATTAATATGCGCGTGAAGGTTGACGATTTCTTTTTCTTAAATTTCACAAAGGCTTCTGCCTTTGCAAAGACACATAGCGAGTGCGTCATTTTTACTGTGAACTTTGGTGCGCCACTATCGTGTGTTGCAAGAAGTACTGGTTGTGGTGGCTTGTTCGCTTCCATAACATTTCAGTTGTGATTTGTTTCTTTGACATGTGGCTTGTTTAATTACAAAAGGAGGCAAAATTCGGACCAGTTTTCCTGCAGATCTTTGTAGAGTTAGCAAAATGAAACAGAGACAAGAAAGAAAGTATACGCTTTCACAACCGAATTGCTTCCTCTTTGACGTTGATATTCCAGCATCATCACCTACAACGAAAAGAAAGTCAAATATTGAGGATCATATTGTAGTACATTTTAATAAGTTATGTATGATTCGCATTACCTGAATTAATCTGTGCACACGGTATGCACAATCTAGTCAGCCAGGCAGTGCCCTCACGAGGTAACATGTAATATGGTTATCTCAGTCCACCTGTAATAACATGGCCCTTTGCTGAGTTGCAGAAAAAAATCTAGTCTTCCACTTTCAATTTTGCATTAAACATTTTACAGAAAAGAGTAATTCATTATATTTGTAATAAAGGTTACCTTTATCACAGTGCTCCTCTATTAAACAGTATGAATATTCATGACCTGCATCAGTACTATCTGAGTATTTTTGTTTTCAATTAACTCCATGATACCTTGCCATCTAGAGGCTATATATCTATAGGAAAAGTAAACCAGACGTTATTTTACATGGTTCAGCGAGGTAGAATGCCCAAATGTTATAAGCCGAAGGGAAGAATTTGGTAAGTAATATCCCAGTAAACACAAAACATTTTTAAAATATTTTCTTTAAGGCGTAAAAATGCTACAGAGAAACATGAAAAAAAAAATGTTTTTGAAATGTTTCACAAATGTTTTATTAACATTTCAAAAATAAATTGACTGAAATATTTTTTGGAAATGTTTTCAAAATATAGCAAAAACAGTTCTTTGTCAACAAACGAAAATGATTTTTTTCATGAATATGATTTTCAGTGGTTGTAGAAAACACGAAAACACCATAACAAATCACCAAAATGCTCGTTGTGTATGTTTGTATTGAAATGTTTTAAAAATATTTTAAAGATATTTTGTTTACATGTTACATTGAAACATTTTAATAATATCAATAAAATGTCTCATAATAACACCCAAATTTGAACTTAAAATACCCCGACGTATTACGCAGTGATCAGAATAACATATTTACGCAGATTAGATAGAAAAAATGTGATTTTTCTATTGAATCATGGATAATGTAATAATGTTGCTAGAGATATTCTTATGATGTTTTCATGACGTTTTTAAAACATTCTGATAACATTTCAATAGATTATTTTTGAAACATTTCACAAATGTTTTATTAACATTTAAAAAATATATTGACTAAAATAATTTTTTGAAATATTTTCAGAATGTAACAAAAACAGTTCTTTGTGAACAAAACAAAATGATTTTTTTCATGAGTATGATTCTCAGTGCTTGTAGAAAACAAGATAGAAAAAACCATCAAAACGCTCGTTTTGTTAGTGTTTTTATTGAAATGTGTTAAAAATATTTTAAAGATATTTTCATTTACATGTTTCATTAAAACAATTTAGAAATATCAATAAAATGTCTCATAATAACACCTAAATTTGAACTGAAACTATCCCCGAAGTATCATGCAGTGATTAGGCTATCATAATAACGCAGTTCAGATAGGAAAAATGTTATTTTCCTATTGAATTCTGGATATTGTAATAATATTGCTTGAAATATTTCTATGATGTTTTCATGATGTTTACAAGACATTCTGGTAACATTTCACAAGATTATTTTTGAAATATTTCGCAAATATTTCTGTAGCATCATTCTATAACCGTAACAGCTCCAAAAGTGGACAATATCAATATTTAAATGATATGTCGATTGGTACAAACAGACGGATATAAGTGAGAAAGAAAATTAAAGATCCACAACATTTTTAAAATGTTACAAAGATATATTTGCAACACACCTTTGGGATTTTCGCAAGATATAACCAAAACATTTTCTTCTCAACAAAGGAAAATAACTTTTTGAATTAACTTTATTTTAAGTAATTGTAGAAGGCTTGCAAGAACCTTGCAAGCACTAAAAATGTTCATTGTGTGTGTTTTTGTGTAGAAATGTCTTAAAAATATTTTGAAAATATTTTTACTGACATATTGCGCTGAACCATTATAATAATAAATTTAAAATATTTGACAAGAATACCCAAACTTGGATTGAAAATAGCCAGACGTGGTACACAGTAGTTTAGTCTATCATGGCAGATGGAAGAATATGGCAGAAAAGATGTGATTTTCCTATTGGATCTTGTAATAATGTGACTGTAAATATTCCTTTGATATTCTCATAATGTTTATAACACATTTGGTAACGTTTTCAATAAACCATTTTTTAAAAATATTTTGGAAGTATTCAATAATACCATTCTATAGCCTGAGTAACTAGGGCGGTTCAAATGAATGATTTTAATTGGTAAAAGTTGTGTAGATTTGCACAAACAGACGGATATAAGCCATGCACGTTAACAAATCAAAATGTTACAAAAATATTTTCAGCAACACATTTTTCTGATGTTTTTAAAATATAACCAAAAAAAAAACTTACCCTCCATAAACAGAACGTTTGTGTTTGCATAATTTTAATGACATTTTTGTGCAAAATAAAACTTTTTGTTTATTTAGACACAAGCTTGTTAAAGGAACATTTTTTTTACAAATAAAATTGTAGTTGTATGTCGTGGAAGATAGTTGGTTCTCTAGATACGCAGCACTATAACTCTATCTAAAAACAGGTAAAACACGAAATTGAGGTCGAGTTATCGATTGGAGAATTTTTGTGAAATTATAATAATTTTATGTCCCATTAGAAACCGTGTGATTACCCATATTATTGTGAGTAAAAAACAGCAAAGTGTCGGACGGTCTCTGAGGCTATGGCTAATTTTATTATCCTCTATGAATCATCAAATTTATGCATCATACGGCATGTGAGAAATATTTATTGTGGATTTGGTTTTCCTGAAAGAAAATGACAACCATAATTACAGAATTATTGGAGTAAACTGATCTTGCCGCATACAAAAGTTTTCTATATACTTCTATAGAAATGTCTATAGAGCTCTATAGAAGTCTAATCAACGATTTTCTGCAGAAATGTTTGAATTCCTCCATAGAAACTTGAAGTTCCTTTAGAGTTCCATAGAATTTACAACTTTCTACACGATAGTTTCTATAAGGAACAATCTCTATAAAACATTGTACTCTCTATGGAAATTCTATAAGTAGTATGCAAAACACTCGACCCTTTTGTATAACCCTTGAGTATAAGCCTACCAGAAACTTCCATGATTTGGATGCAGTAGGAAAGGTTGACAAGTTTTCTGATTGATGACGGCGCGGATCCATGTGTGTCATGCCCTCCCCCGCTCAGTTCCTTTTTCGATGATCAATAATTTATTTTGACCAACTTTTGTTTTCAAATACCCTGAAATGACCAAATAGATGTATGGAAAGTATCCTCCCCAAATGCTGTCAAATGCTATCAGCCAATATTTACTAGCAGGCATCATTAAACTCGAGGTCATTTCAGTTCTTACAACTACAACGCCCTCCTACTTAGTGTGTAGGAAGAGGCAAATCTCTGCTTCAGCCTCTTTTCTTTCTCAACATAGACCGAATTAAGGTTTTCTACTTGGAGCCCATGTGTTACCTGGGCTCATTGTCACCGGGGTAACAAAAAATCGTTTTTGTTTATCTGTGGTAAGCGCTACTGTTAGAATTATTGCCAAACGGGCATGCCATAATGATCTCAACGCGTACGTTAGCTTTTCAGTTTTAGCATAATAAGCTTCGATGTTCTGGTCATGATGTTTGTGACTTGAAATTCGGTAAAGGTCCTGACGTTAACAAGCAAGAACAGATTGTGCTGGAGAAATTCTCCGCTCTCATCGCAGCCGTAGGTATGGTATTTCTAGTCTTCAGTGTCATAAAATGATAAATGACCTGCAGACATGACGATTACACTCTTTTATTGTACTACAATTATTTTTAAACCAAGTTTGTGTGTGTTACTGTTAGAAAATTGTTGCAATCAACTTAACTTAGGCTGAAATTCTGCTATCCTAACGTGCAATAACGTGAAGTAAAAGCAGTACAACAACAAGTGACCGTACTCGACAAGGCCGGGTTGCTAGCGTAACGGGTGTACGATTTGCTCACGACTATTGTTAGGCACTGTAGCCTGTGGGCAAGATATTCTTGGCCAAATTTGCAGAAACACAAGCAAGCAGTGACAGGCGGGAAATTTTTATTGTATCAATGCTGAAATGACACATACTGTGGCGTTCTTTTTCTGTTAAAAGTTTGACTAGTCAGCTTGATCACTCATCTTACTGACCGTGTAAGGTCCTAACTAGTCCTTCTGTATACGCTCTGCATGGTACTGTATAGCCAGTGTAGGCTGGCTCAAACACATATGTATAGTAGGTGTACCTTAAGTCGATCAGTACTACGAGTCGATCAATGTATTTTTAATTCCAGTGATGCGGTATGGATGCAAAGGAATTCCAACGTAGTCGTGTTAAAAGCTCCGCCTACGTCATATTTATAAAAAAAAAAAAACAAGTATTTGTCGTGTCATTTTTCATTTGCATGGATAATTTTACAGTCAAATTTTTAAGTTTCAGCAATGTTGTTGACTATTATGTTTCAAATTGCACCAAAATATAGACCAGAATGTCTTCGGTAAAACTCGCATTCAACATTTGGACAGAAGAGACATTATTTTTATCGTCTTTTGACATTATTAAGTATTTATTTTATAATAAGCAGTGTTTTGATAGATCTTATTCTGACGTGATTGATTCAAGGTTTCATCAAAAGCCTAATGTTATGCCGGCCATGTTAAATTGAAGACCTATTTCCAAGTAATTACTCATTTTGAACACAAGAAAAAGGTATCAGAATGATAAGGGCAAATTTATAAATACTTCTGTCAAGTTTAATATATTGTAAACATAATTCATATATTTAAAATGTTTGTTAGGTGATCGACTCATAGTACCCCCACGCCAGTCCTTGCCTATAGACCTAAAGAGATCATCGATCTGAGTACAAGTACAATCCCATTATAGGTACAGGAAATGAATCATTTTGTTAAGGCATCATTGAGTAATCTATTGAAGAAAAAAAAAAATGTTTGTGACTTGAAATTCGAAAAAGGTCCTGACGTTAACAAGCATGAACAGATTGTGCTGGAGAAGTTCTCCGCTCTCATTGCAGCCGTAGGTATGGTATTTCTAGTCTTCAGTGTCATAAAATGATAAATGACCTGCAGACATGACGATTACACTCTTTTATTGTACTACAATTATTTTTAAACCAAGTTTTGTGTGTGTTACTGTTAGAAAATTGTTGCAATCAATTTAACTTAGGCTGTAATTCTGCTATCCTAACGTGCAATAACGTGAAGTAAAAGCAGTACAACAACAAGTGACCGTACTCGACAAGGCCGGGTTGCTAGCGTAACGGGTGTACGATTTGCTCACGTCTATTGTTAGGCACTGTAGCCTGTGGGCAAGATATTCTTGGCCAAATTTGCAGAAACACAAGCAAGCAGTGACAGGCGGGAAATTTTTATTGTATCAATGCTGAAATGACACATACTATGGCGTTCTTTTTCTGTTAAAAGTTTGACTAGTCAGCTTGATCACTCATCTTACTGACCGTGTAAGGTCCTAACTAGTCCTTCTGTATACGCTCTGCATGGTACTGTATAGCCAGTGTAGGCTGGCTCAAACACATATGTATAGTAGGTGTACCTTAAAGGGAAATAGGGCGTTTAGAACACCCCAACATGATATACTAAAGAAAATAGCTGTAATCATTGTTAAACCATTCAGTGTCATCAATAAACATCTACCAAAGCTTCATCTCCTCAAAACATTATGCATGTGATGAATAACGGAAGATGCATCATTTGAATTTTGAAAAGTTTGGGTGAACAAATTAGTGTTGAGCAACAAATAACAGAATTTCTGTCTGTGAGGAGCTTATTTCTTGAACAGAAGGCTACTGTCCTTCCTTATTTTGAATAATCTATCATTCTGCATCCACAAACATTGGTTTCAAAAATATGGATGTCTTCTCTTACAGAAACGCCGTATTTCCCTTTAAGTCGATCAGTACTACGAGTCGATCAATGTATTTTTAATTCCAGTGATGCGGTATGGATGCAAAGGAATTCCAACGTAGTCGTGTTAAAAGCTCCGCCTACGTCATATTTATAAAAAAAAAAAAACAAGTATTTGTCGTGTCATTTTTCATTTGCATGGATAATTTTACAGTCAAATTTTTAAGTTTCAGCAATGTTGTTGACTATTATGTTTCAAATTGCACCAAAATATAGACAAGAATGTCTTCGGTAAAACTCGCATTCAACATTTGGATAGAAGAGACATTATTTTTATCGTCTTTTGACATTATTAAGTATTTATTTTATAATAAGCAGTATTTTGATAGATCTTATTCTGACGTGATTGATTCAAGGTTTCATCAAAAGCCTAATGTTATGCCGGCCATGTTAAATTGAAGACCTATTTCCAAGTAATTACTCATTTTGAACACAAGAGAAAGGTATCAGAATGATAAGGGCAAATTTATAAATACTTCTGTCAAGTTTAATATATTGTAAACATAATTTATATATTTAAAATGTTTGTTAGGTGATCGACTCATAGTACCCCCACGCCAGTCCTTGCCTATAGACCTAAAGAGATCATCGATCTTAGTACAAGTACAATCCTATTATAGGTACAGGAAATGAATCATTTTGTTAAGGCATCATTGAGTAATCTATTGAAGAAAAAAAAAACTTACTAGGAAAGCTATATGGCACTCAAAAGTGTCATGTCGTGAAGTCAATCTAAAGTTTAAAGCAATATTGTATGAACCTAGGCTAGGCTTTTCTAGGCGTAGTGTTTTGATGCATCCTGATCATTGTGGTTGTAGTTGTATAGAGGCAGAATAGTCCCAGCTAGCAGAATATGTGGGACCCATTTGGGCTTCGTCCGGATAATATAATGTCCATATGAGTATCCACATATGTCCCCGATGAGTGTCATGTGGGCTATGTAGGCTACGTTGGCATCATATTACCCATATGGGACCCAGATGGGTTGTATTAAGGCAGAATAGTGTGTTAGGGGCAAATGTCTAAGGCAATACTGTATATTTTACAGCCTGTTCACATTAAAATTAGTTCATTTACATTGATTACAACATAGTTTAGTGTGGTTATAGTGTTCTTAAGTAGAATATATTTACATAGGTAGCACTAATTTCAATAATTTACATTAACATTAGTATGGTATGTTTTTCACCTTGCGCAATATACTTTTAGCACTTTATTCTTTGAAATTATATGTACGGCTCATCAATATAACGTCCAGCTCTCTGCTTCCATTCGCAATTTTACTAAGATTTTATTTTGAAATGCCCTCAGCTTGTTAAGATTGGTATTTGTTTTAATCTTGAATGCATACTGCTACTGTACACCCCGGTTTTGTCAAGCTGTCACTAAAATTGTATTCCACCTATTTTACATCTATTTTTGAAGCTGGAATCCTGAGTTCCCATGTGGTCAAATTTGCTGATGACATAACTGTCACTGGCCTTATATCTGACAAGTCAAACTATTCGTCTAAGGGAGACTGCTTTGTACCCTACTGATGGCTCTGCCCAACGTCTAGCAAACCATACAAGGAGATCGCACTTCTGGAGGAAGAGAACAACAGTGAAGACACTTTGTATCAAAGGATACAATAGAGAGTAATTGTTTTTTTTTAATTCCTGGGACGTCCATATACCTAATCTGTGTTTGGAAATTCCCAGAAAGCAAGATAACAGCTGTAAACTGAAACCATATAAAGTCAATCAGGGCACGCTGATCAATATTTACTGCGCTATTGTTCATAATATAAACTCAAGATGTCAATACTGTCTGGTTCGACCGTGTGACACAATCAGGTGCCAGAAAGTTATCTGTCACAGTCAAATAATGTCGAAAGGATTACTGGAGCTGACCTTACTTCTCTGAAGTCGATAACTCTGGAAGAACAGAAATGATTATTTTGGATGCAGAGCGTCCTGTGCAGCCATCTCTTGTCATGACATTGCACATTACTATGAGGAAAAAAAAACATTTTATACAAAAGAACATTTTACTTCCAGCTTCTTCCCAATTGCCATCAAACTGTACAACCCATGTCTCTAGTTTTGGGTCATAGCAGCCTTTTTTTTTTGCTCTGTTAAATTGTCATCCTTATACATATCACATTTTAATATGTATTAAATTTTGTTAGTTATTTATCTGTATTTTCTTTATACATTTACAGAACTTTCAGTTTCCGTTTACTACGTTTAATTACTAATTCCTTGCAAAGATCGGAATCTGTGTGATGGTGTGCGTCAGTGGCTATATTTATGTGTCCCCTTGGCTTGTCAACACACTGTCCCAATGAGGGGCAGGTGCTTCAACTCCAGAGCTGGTGTGTAAAGAGGCAATGATGGGGAGATTGTCCCTATTGTTTTGTTTTTTTGTTTTTTTTTCATAGAGAGGTCAAAACCACCAAAGGTCATTTGAATTCCAAAGGGATGTAAATGAACACCATTTTAAACAAAAATTCTTAAATGAATTATTTGCTGGAACTTTTTACTGAGACTGTAAAAAATCCTATAAACCCTCACATAATCATGGAGATTTCTTTACAGATGCTGCAGAAAAGCTCATAGACACTCACTTTACTATTCAGTTTCTCTAGAGATCTTTAAAGTTTCTAAAGATTTCTATAGAGAACGTTTTGTACGGGTGAAATGCTTGCGTTGAGAAAGTGCCCAATGAAAGCGTAAGACTTGTACAGTATTCATTCATTCCATACAAAACTTACAAGCAGAGATTGCAAGTGGTAGTTCCTCCCATCCTACCTTTTTCTTATGTGTAAAATTTGCTTGCATTGGAAACTTATTTCTGAACATGATTGTTTAACATAACTTCATTTTTACTTGTATTTATTCATGCATTTTACGGTGTCTGTACACAAACTGTACAACGTAAACCCCATATAAGAACTGAATATTTTCTGTATACAAACTCGTTAAAAGTGTAAAAACACACATTTCTTTAAATGATCTGTAAATATTATGGCGACATTTTAGATACCCAATAACAGTATTTTAAAAATGTTGTGGAAAGTATAACTGAAATATTTTCTTAACGCTGCAAAAATATTTCCAAACTATTTCTTAAAAATATAATGAAAACATTTAGTAAACCATTTAAAAAATATGACAGAAATATTTCCATGACGTTTTAAAAACATCCCATTAATGTTTTAGTGCGACGTGAAAGTGTTTCTGTAACATTTTTTTTAAAATTAGTTGGAAATATTGTTATCACATTTTTGGAACGCATAACAAAAATATTTGATATATTGTGAAAAAGGTTTTAAAATGTAAATAAAATATTTTCTTAAATCTTAAAAAAATATTTCCGAACTATTTCTCGAAAATATAATGAAAACATTTAATAAACTATTTAAAAATATGACAGAAATATTTCCCTGACGTTTTAAAAACATCCCATAAATGTTTTAGTGCGACGTGAAAATTTTTTGTAACATTTTTAAAATGAGTTGGAATTGTTACCACATTTTGGAGCGCCTAAATTTTTCTAGATATATTGTAAAAAGGTTTAAAAATATAACTGAAATATTTTTTGACACTAAAAAAATATTTCCGAACTATTTCTTGAAAATATAATGGAAACATTTAATAAACCATTTAAAAAATATAACAGAAATATTTCAGTAATGTTTCAAAAACATCTCAAATGTTTTAGTGCAACGTGAAATTGTTTCTGTAACATTTTTAAAATGAGTTGGAAATGTTGTTACCACATTTTTGAAACGTAATAACAATATTTTAGATATATTTTAAAAAAGTTTTAAAATATAACAGAAATATTTTTAAAAATATTCTGAAAACGTTTCTGCAACTCAACAAAAAATATTTCTGAAATGTTTCGTAAAAATATAACAAAAACATTCGGCCGAATATTTTTAAAATATGACCAGAATATTTTTGTGTTTGCTGGGATATGGCAACTACCATTATTTTTTAATTCCTATACGGCGTGAAACAGTGGTTCAACATAATTATTGACTGAAAATGACCTGAACAACTCTACCAACTACGGGCAAAAATATCTGAGTAGATGTTTTTTCCCTGTCAATAACTGTGGCTGATATCAAGCTAATCAGTAGTCACATGTCATGCATTGGACCCCAAGAGGTACTTTAAGACAACAATAAAATAAATAATAATTAAAAAAAATATATTGTAACTAAGGTCTTTCATCTTATCCCCTGTGTTGACTCCTGGCTGGAAAGTGGGTAAGGATTGTTGCCTAGCAGCCAGCCACAGTTTCAAGTCAATCTGTTACCAGTAATTTTGCATTTTTCTACTAGTGTTTTTGCATACTAATGAGGAACTGATGCTAGTGCTTTTGCATACTAATGAGATAATCTGCCTCTTAATGAAAATCGAGCTTCCTCTTGGCACATTTACCTTACCAACCAATCACTAGACTAGAATGCGAGTGACGGATATTCAAGGGTTGTAAAATTTAAATCAATAGAGACCCGACAGTACATGGGGCAGTGATTACACTGCGCATATTGAGACAACTGGCTATGTGCTTTTGATGTGTCGGTAACGAAATTTCAAACCGCTTTCATCTTGAAATAAATGTTACTGAATTTCGTAATCAGTTCCTTGCTTCTAGTGTAACTGATGACAACCTTATTAAAATTATCGTTTGCTGGACACTTTTTATCATTTGTTACAGATCTCTCAATTGGTTTGAAGAAAGATGGGCAGTCAAGTCAGGATACATCAAATGGTAAACCATAGAAGCTTACTTATTGCGCAATCGTAAGCATCTCCGTCTATGCAGTTAAATTATTGCGCATGGGAGGATTGTCGAACTTCAGTGGAAAGGTATACTGTGACAAAAAAAAAAAGAGAAAAAAGACAGAATCATGTCAATATGACAGAGAGCAGTAGAATGATAGCGAGCAGTATACACAGAAAGGTAACAATGTAACGGGGGGGGGGGGGGTCAATCCTTACGGAAAGGAGGTACATGTTCCCCACATGCATGGGAGACACAATATCAAATGTCCCCCAAGACTTCGGGATTTTTTTTTCGAGATTTTTTGCTACAGATGCCACCTCATACTTTTGGTGAGTGACTCATGTGGGAGATAAACTATATTAAGGGAACTCGGCATCTAGAATTCAGATGTTTATGTTCCAATGTTGTTAGAATCATTTACACATCACGAAGAATCAAATTTTCGGAAATCCTGCAACACTCAGTCTTTTATTTGTAGTATTATATACAAAAAATGTAGTGGATTGGCTGACTTACCTTGTCAGTCCAATCTATTCATTTAAGTTACCAGTGAGAGATCTACTAATGGTGGACTTACTGTTCCTGAAGAAACAGTCGAAATTAAATGAAGAACATTCCCCCCCCCCCCCCCTGTAGTTCCACCTTCCTTTGAGTAACGGTGATTCTTGTAACGTGTAATTGTCAAGTTAACAAATATTAAGTTTGTCAGGTAAGATCCTATTTTCCTAAAAAATTAATTGATTTAATATTTACTTTTCTTCACATTTCTTTAAGGGTTAATTTCTAAGACATTATATACCGGCATATAAAATTTCTAGCCGAGGCAAAATTCAGTTAAACAAATGTGGGTAAACGTCCTCGTGGTAAACAAAAAGATTGTAACACGTTCTCCTACAATCGCTACACCAAGAAATGACAAATTACCCAAAAAAGGAGAAGTGAGGTCCAAATTCTGTTCGTGGTCATATATTTGAAAGAATTGTACATATGCAGTAACTTCATTTCGCTGTATAGTTTCTTACAATATGAATATTTCTGCAGGGACTTCCAGGATTCTTCGCAGTTAGTCGCAAAACCTTTTCGTCAATTCCGCCCCAAAGGATTCATATTTCACACCGGCAATCGATTTAAGGTTGTTGCTTTTTTGTTTTAAATGACGAAGAATGTTGCAACAAATTGCATTAACTTTCAAGGTATTGAGGGTGCTTTCATTTTAAAAACTGTATTCCTAATGAATTTACAGGAAAACTGCGGCAATCGAAGTCTCCATGTACCAAGATCAGATTCGACCCCAAAACCTTTCGAAATAATATTTGTGCATGTAAATCTAACATAGCCTAAAAACGGCGAGATATAGGTACACACTGTGGTCTAATATCACTAGAGCTGTTTGCGGTAACTTACACCATTCAACTGTCTTAGAAGTCTTAGAATCCCTTTCTGATGAACGAACCACGTTTACCTGAACTGGAGGATAGACATTTAATTTACACTAACGTAGTATAAACGACAAACAAACTGATGCACAGTATAATGTTTCTAAGAACCTGCACTAGCTTTATAAACAATAATTGTCATATCAAGTCAATACACGTAAACAGAGCGAAACTACTGTTTTAATGATATATAATTTGGACAAGACAGAATTTCAAATAACACAGTTGTTACGTGAACGTAATGTGTACCACCAAGTCAATACGGTAACAATACCTTTCATCTAGTTTTATGATCAGTGCCATTTCACTCAACACATGGATCTATTCTTTTGACAATTAATATTGTGTGACAATTCGATAAAAAAAAAAAATCCGAAGGACGATTGCAGAGACGTTAAGCCTGTGCCGCAATGTAAACAAGACCTCAAAATTGTCTAAATATATGTAATTTATCTGTAATATTCAGCTGGATTTGCTCGTTAATTCCTCTCCTATCTTAGTTCCTACTAATATGTCAGCAGACTTACCAAACAATGCAAAGAGGCCGCGCCCCTGCCCCAAATTTAAGGCCCAAAACATCGTGCTTCCCACTCAGAGCAGGGAGCTGTTATTTAGATGGAGGCAGTACGCTTTGAAGTGAGGTTCGTGCCGACAAGGTCACACCGTAATCCGTTCTTTGTATAGCAACTGAAATTTCTAGGGACTTACACCGGGTTAGGAGATAAACACAGTAACAGCTCTGTCGTCTGCTACAGCAACTGAACTTCACTTTGACTTTCCCTTCTGCTTCAACATTGCCAGTCGTCACGGAAATAAATGCCTCTTTCGGCCTTTCGACGCTCGGCGACTCGTATGACCACGCAATATTTGGTTTGTTTATCAAACCATAAAAAAGAACCGTTATCTCGCCATTTCTGCAAACTTGAGGAAACTTCTCTGCTATTTGTAAAAAGCATAGACTTTTGCCTCTGTAGCTCATCTGCATGCGCTAACTTCTGAAGGAACGGGCTAAAGGTAATCATTCATTTCAATTAAACAGTCGTTTCGAGTTGCGTGCCATCTGCTCTTTAAGGATTGGCGGTACAAACCTACATATCAAAGCATTGTTCTGAGCGATCTTCTTGTTCAAGAATTAGCTGACTTTAATGACGGTGCTAGGTAAATTGTATTGAACTGCTAACGTCGAATAAAGGAAAGAAATACCTTTGAGCTAATTGCACAGCTTATCATCACTCAATTACGGGGATCTTAATGTATTAGCATTAAGTTAATTTTCCGTACTCTCTCCATCTAAATAGCAGCTCCTTGCTCAGAGTTTTAGAAGTGAATGACACATTATCAAAGGAAAATACAGTCACCCCAATTAATCTTAGCATAATCTCCTATCGTAATTCATGGATGGCTCTTTTGCAACAAGTGACAATATTTTTGTTGCAGGATTGCTAAATTTACCACAGTTATTTGGTTACTTTGAATACACAATAGTTTGAAATATACTGAAAGATATTTGTAAGGTACAAAAGGGGAGATTTGTAAGATTTAGCTGATGTTCAGAATAAAGTTAGGGCGCCTGCTTTTTCCCTTTAAGGCTCCTCCAACTCGATTTAAGAAAAGATATTTTTCACTCTGATGGTAGAGATACGAAATGGACTTCTTTAATGGAGCTCTTGCAACGTAAGGTATATTTTTGGGGGTAGGAACGTAAAATGGGTAATCCTAACACAAAATGCGAAATTATGTAACACGTGCTGCATATGTCTTTTTTATTTTTTTTGCCAACTTTGCCGACGCCCATCAGAGTTAACATTGCTATTTTTTCTTGACCAAGTTGAACCTACCATTCCTCTCTCTTACATCGAAGTCCCTTATGATCAATGACGCAGACACGGGGAAGAGGGAGGGTGGCGGTCATGTGATGGCATCCCTCAATAGTATTTTGACCAGGTCACAATACATTTTTTTAAATATTTTATGAATAACAACTTTACAAAATTACACAAAATTTACTTTTAGAGAGTTCAGAAAGGCGTGGGGGTGGTGGTTGGAAGCAACTGTTGCTGTGCCCTCCTCGAAGACATGTTGCGCTCGAATAGTAGATGCAGAAGGCCATACGACTTTGGTGTGGGTGTCCTTAAATTTTTTAGTTTCTAAGTTTTCAAACTTTTCAGATGTCTGCAAAGCGCAATTGAAGATTATACTGGAAACATTCTAAATCCAAATAGTTTCCATTTTTCATTTATTGATGTTTATCTATTTACTTGCGAAATTGTACACATGCGATGCTTATTTTATTGATTATATTGCTGTGTATTTGCAGCTTAAGACGGCAGGGTATACCACTTCCGGCCTTCGCGGGTTTTGTAAAGCCAATAATTTTCTTGTACACTCAGCGTAACTCGATGGTGTTGCTCAGCCTATATGGATAGTCTTACCGTGCACGATTTCAGGGCAGCTCTCCGGCAAGAAAAATCCTGTTTTGGAGCCTGATAGTCCTTTCATAGACGTATAACAATAAAACCCCTCAAATCAATATCGTAATAAACTCGAATGTCTGACCGGTTTTGCATATTCCGAGTAACATTTGCGAAATTCTTCGTTCCAAAGCCAATACTTCAAAACTTCCCGGCTTTCACTAGACATCTGGTCACGTCGATGGCTACGTACCTCCAGACCTCAGGGGAAGCCACCCTAATCCTAACCCTGTGAAAAGTAGCAAAGCCATCAAAAGCGGTCCGTAGCTACCTGCCATGGCAGCTTCGATCATTCAAACCAGTTTAACCATATATGTCCCCCACGAATTTGTATTGACACCCGTGCAAAGTAAAGCAACCTCTGCTGGGTATGATTTTATGGACATAATGTACATGTATGTCTCATGACTGTTTGAACTGTAAGGGCTAATTAAGCATGTAACAAATGCCACAAGGTAAGCACAAGCACGCACAATTTGTACCATCATTAAAGTTACTACATTTGGATAATCTATCAATTTTCTTTTCGACAGATGCGTCATTTACTTGTCAACGATCGAAGGATCCCCACAATGCCATCTCAATCGTATGCAAGTAATACTCAAGAAGAGGACACTTTGAAATATCAGGCCACCTTGCCGTCATTTCCAGTCCCTCCCCTCCAACAAACCCTTGAAAAATACCTAAGACAATATCAGCCTCATGTGTCTCTCCAGGAGTATGAGCGCACAAAGAAAGTGAGTTGTAAGACTCACTTGTAACGAATTCTTTCGACAGAAATTTTGACCCATTGCACTGATGTCCGTATATAGCATTGTGTCAAGAAATGGTGTTAAGAACGAATGCAAATGAATTTTTACCCAACTACATGATAAATAGTGGAATTAGAACATTGCTTTAAGTTTCTATCTGATATGTTATCTCTTTCAGACTTTTTATCTCATCTCTATATGTGTAATGTACGGGATGAGATATTGTAGTTGCTTTGGGACGATACAATATATTATGTCTCTCTCAGTTGCCGTAGCAACAGTTGCTATGGTAACATTATGTACGGTTAATATATGAGGCACGCGGGGTCTAATCTTGTATGGTACTTAAGGTGACCTCGGACCCCACTGTAGTGTCGGGGTCAAAATGTGTAAAGATGTGAGTGCATGTGTCTCTCTGTGTGTGGGTTATTTGCAGGAAAATGTCCAGATACGAAATCTACTGGCAATTCAACATTGAATTACACTTTCAAACGAAAAATTTGGTTGGGTAAGAAGCAATTTAACAAAATATCACGGTCTTCTTTCGTTTTTAAATGTGTTCTTCTCGCAAACAAACTTCCTCTGCAGTATTGTCAATATCATTAGCTCAATTCGGACTGTACCATTACCGTGAATTTTCAAAGCAATATATGTTCTTGCACCCCATTAAACATGAGATTTCAATTACAGGTTTTTTCAGACATACGGATTTTATATTTATAGAACATTCATCTTATATTTTATGGGTTTAACATCGTAATTTCAACCCTAACATAAAACTATACATTTAACACCCAAAGCTACCTCGATCACGCCTTAAGTTTGTGTTACGTAAGTGGGTTACAAACTTCTCTACCTACTCCAACAACGTTACACGGCATACAGTCTAGTACTAATTGCACTGCACAAGCACTACCACTGTGTACAACGTTGCTGCTGCGGCAACGCTTCGCGCCAAAACAAACGTGTGGTAAGGAGATATTTTGTATGGAGGACGCACACTTAGGGAACAGCAAACCTTTAACGATTTTTTGAAGCAACAGGCATCTGGAAGTATTTTGACGAATTCCCTGCCGTTATTCGTACGCTAAAATGGGATTGACTTCAACCTCAGTCTTCTTTTGTTCTACTGAGGTTCAACTTCTTGCAAATTGTCATGGCCTTAGGTCAGTTTTATCACCCCATGCTGTGATAATCCACGTGGTCAATTAAACATCGTTCTCCTAAAATATTCAGGTGTGTCAATCCAATGTCTACGCTTTCTTGAGCTGCCTGGCGAGGGGTATTAGGTGTCATGTTTATCGTAATACATGTGTAATCGAGCATGAAAGAGGGTCTGTTGAACGCTTTAGCATGGTTTTAGCACGATTATAACGTCATGTCATAGACCGCAATGCCAATGATAATAAAACTTGAAAGATAAGTGACCCATGGTCTGAAGGTGGGTCTCCCGTCAATATTTAAGGTCAGAGGTAAAAGATCAGAGGTCAAATTCTTAATCAGCAAAATGCGTTCAAAAATCTTGTTGCGATTTCCTTCTAAATAGTAAGTCTAATGACGTTCAAACTTTGTCGTTAGGTACCCGATTTTGATATGCACTCTTTTCTCGATCGGTGACGTCATAGGCAGTAGGGCACATAACACAGTAGGATAAATTCTGTCAGTATAAGGTGCAGCATAGCTTATTGCATCTTTGCTTTTCATACCGCGCGACTTACTATTTCAACCTGTCAAAGTTCTATGAGAAATGGTAATATGAATTTCCAGCCAAATGTCTCACGGAGCGCGGTTCAAAACCCTCTGTTAAATTTCGAAAAAAATATCTTTCCTCGTTTAGGCAGATAAACATGGATAAAATGTAACCAGAAAATACCATAGCACCAACAGGGTCTCATGCTTGGAGACATACTTTGCTTATACGTCATCGATATGACATATGAAGCACCTCTTAAGGGTTTTTATCAGGGGCAGAGACTTGGCATGAGAACAAAAGCGCAGGGCCACCATTGGTTGTCGTGGAGCGAACCCGGAAATTTTGGTCTTTACAAATCCACCAGTTGGTCGGAAACGGTACTTCCTGGTAGTCCTGGGCTTTTTGTACCCAGCCTTGAAAAAGGGCTCTCATGGATGCAATTTGTTAATTTCTATGGCAAAATGGTAACAATTTGCATTGCTCTGATCTAGAATATGTATACTATCGTTATTTTGTGAAAAGTTAATTAAACAGATTTACTTTCTAACGATAACAGTTTTTTTTTTTTTCATTTGAAGAACGTTGCAACTACCAGGTAACCTTAGACAAAATCTGCTTCAATATTCTACATCTATTGCAGTGAATATCTTTTCCCCAGAAATTATGTTTTCAGAAAAGTTATTCCAACAATTACAGTTGTGTATTAGTTTGGTACAAATGTCGTTGATTGCATAAAGTAAAACTCGATGCCTTTTGAAAAATAGAATGTCATTGCAGAGAAAAAGAGATTCCATATAATAGGATTGCCATAGATGGGGAAGCGTGAGAAGAGTGAAGGTTGGTCTAGATCTGTGGAAGGGCTGTAAGAGAGGAGCCTCGTGTCCCTACCCCTTTTGAGAAATTTTTCACCTACAACGTAAGCTTATATGCAATCTAGTGCAATATGTGGCTTCTTGTGAAGATAGTAGTAGAAGAAGTATGAGAAATTAAAATGGAATCTCAGATTGAATGAGAACTGTCTGTAATTACAAGGTAACCTCACAATCTGGTTCAATATTTGGCATCTTTTTGCTTTCGTTCACTAAGTCTTGGATAACTCTTATGTCCGTGGGTATGTACGAAGTGACATGCGGCACGCCCATACGTTCACTTTTCATATATACGCTATGTTAATTGCATACTGTAAACATGTAATGCACAGTAGAATTGATCTGAGCTAGTTCGTCGTTGACAAAATGCGTGTATTTTAAAGTGCCACGTCATGATGAAGAAGCCTATTCATGTTTTCATTTGTGGTAATGTGTACAGTATGGTTTCTTCCACTTTGGAAGGAAAATGGCCTGATTTCAGTAAGAGTCATGAATACGCTTTGAGGAATCTGACAATACGATGGTTGGACTAAGGTGGCGTAATAGTCGAATAATCAATCCACCGTATTGGACAGTTCTCGACTCTTGTATTGTACTAAACGCCTGCTGTGGAAATGAGTTGAACTGTAGGTGATGTATAATGGAAGAAGAAAATACTACCATTGTCTTAACACAAGACTATTCAAGTGCATGACCACTAACAGACTGTCTGCTTTTCCAACATTTTCCAACCCCTACTATATCAAGGAACATGTACTTTTGAACCCACAAACCACTAACCAAAGACACGAAAGACCAGTAAAAGGAGATGCAGAACACTAATTAATCCAAGCAATTAATCACAAATGTTTAGACCATGGATACTGCATAAGTGCCGACCTAGAGGGAAAGGACAAGGGCACTGCAGCAACACCCACAAGCAGCAAAGAAGAATAATCAAACACTTGCACTTGTACATTTGCATAACAGATGAACATATACACATAATTATTGTAGTTATTTACAAACTTGTTTTCGTTTTGTTCTACTGTGATAAAATCAAGTCCAAACATGTTGTAGACTCTATCCACTTGCTAAATGGCAAAATTACCCCATAATACATAATTGAAGTTGCCATGGATAAATTCAAAAGTGTCATACTGTCCTGCGTTCGCATGGCGAGTGCATCGAGTGCATTGACTATTATGTATCATGGACACTCACCACTGTCAATTCCACTGTCATATGATATTTGAGAATTGAGAGGAGTCCAGCATTTCAACCCTGTCAAAGTGAATTTAGCAGAGTATTTTTTAAAAAGAAGTGACAATTAAGTTGGTTCACCAAATCTTCAGTTGACATACACATGTACTCACATACACTTTGAGTGGAAAGGGACGTGATCGCAGTCATAACATTCTTTCACTTTGTGTAATTTTGCCTCTCGTATGACACTTCCACTCCATGTAAACAATCAATGTGTAGCTTTTCCCTGCGATGCTTCTTCCAAAAAGTCAGGCAATCGTTTGTAAAGCCAATGATAAGATAAGTTTTTATTGATTGTTATACTTAAATGATGATACTGTGTACGTCGAAGCCTGATTATCTTGTAAATAAGTTGAGTATGTCTGTTTTCTATTCCAATGCATATTATCACAACAATGAGGAAAAAAGTGTTGTTAGACTATGCACTTTCCTTTACAGGTAGTTGCGGAATTCGGAAAACCTGGTGGAATTGGAGAATCACTTCAAACGAAACTAGAGGAAAGAAAACGTGACACAGTAAATTGGGTAAAGCAGGAATCATACCACTTAAATATGTATAGAATAATGTCAGATGTTTTTTCTGCTGGGTTATTTTGGAGAGGGTTTAGTTGGAAACATTCTGGTGGTCTGAAATTTCAGCACAGTAAAGTAAGACACTTTACAATTTCACAAAAATTTCGACTCTCAAAAGAGACATATGAGTGTTAATCAAGGATAGTCATCGTTCAATCATTTGTGATTCAATTCAGAGATAACATTAATAGTTTAATGAGGTATAGATTTGATGAGAGATAGCGATCAACTTGTCAAAAGAAGAAAATATATAATGTCGAACTGTTGAAGGATTCTGGAAATCTTTCTCTTTCTTACTTTCAGTTTTGACCCAATGGAAGACAAGGGTGGGCAATCAGAGCACCCCGTAATGATTATTTATTAAACAATTGACTATTTAGCTTATACGAAAATGGTTCAATGAAATTGTACATAAATATTCAGCAGCGTCACAACTTTCATCTACGAGTGAGTATGCACTCTGAAAACACTAGTTCAAAAAGTCTCCTGGGAAAGTGAATGTCTGACCTAAAAAACTTGTCTGTGCTTTCAATGGATAAAATTTGTATACGTGTGTTTATGTTGTAACATTAAACTTGATAGTTAATGGAAAAGTGCTCATTATTATGAGCATAACATACTCACGTAGAATGTTACAAATATGTGGCAAAGCATAATGCTATGTACATAGGTCAGGCTAGTGCATGAAATTTTCAGGTAAATTAATCAATGATCAAATCCTCGGAATTGCCTCTGTTTCTCTTCCTTTAAAATATCATCTTCCGTTTGTTGTGGCAGGTATCAAGTCACTTTTAAGACACTTCTGTGGAGGTATTTGTTTTTACATCAACCCCATGAGTCATTTTAATATTCATTCCTTTTTCTTTGTTACGAAATATGCAGTGTGCAGACTGGTGGACCAACTTCTATTTGGAACAGCGTGAACCCAATGTTTTGACTTACGCTCCTTGTTCCCAAATGCAGAGGCAACATGCCTCTGGATTGGATCAGCAGCTCCAACTTGCTGCTAAGGTACTAGCATCTGTCGCAGCTAGTGTGTCCTCTTTAGCCAAGTAAGTACCTGTTCCATGGCCTCGTGAAGATGAAATTAATGTTGAAACCACAAAGTAGATATTTTTATATTCCAAAATGATGGCAGTTGAACCTAACGCTTGTAAAAGGGAAAGGTTAACTCAAAGCAAACATCGTCATTGCAGTGTTGAGGCTCGGTTTTTCATTAACATCAAAGAAACTTAAAAATTGAATTGTTTTTCATGTGTGAATACTTTATAAGCAAATTGTAATATTTTCGCCAGGAACGTAATACATACATTTCGCAAATAAACACACTGTACATTCCTAGTGATAAGTCCAAGGGTGAGTCTAGTGTAAAAGCTGAAACATTTATCTTGGTTGGTCTCAATACAGGCACACATTTCCACCTGCTGTTGTAATGGGCACACCTCTCTGCATGGATCAATTTTACAAGAGTATGTGCAGTTGCAGAGTCCCATCTTCATCCGTTGATAAGATCTTTTATCATCGTATAGATCAACCAAATCCATATCGCCATGTCATTGTCATGAGAAATAATCATGTAAGTAAGCTATATACTGCGGACTGTTCCATAATTCGTCATCTCGACAAAATTTACCAATTGCATGAAATACCGACCCTCTACGTCATAACAGGAGATAACAAGTCATTTGTAACACAGTATTTCGACAATTTTCAAACGTTTCCCACAATGTCGAGCTAACGGAAATCGGTAACTCGAAAATTAACCTTTTTTTTCTCAAAATAACAAGTTTTTTGAAGTAAGATGTATCGAAAATGGGAATTCTTTGAAGTCGATTCATATCTCGACAATATGCAAAAAAAAAAAGTAGAAAGGCATCTCCAAGCCACACATTAGTGGTGCAGAACGTAAGTCTATGAAACAGATTTCTGATAAATATTATAAATGTTGTGGAAGGAATGCAATGAAACAATGATGTTATATCTCTGATGAAATGTAATCATTATGATGAGATATATTTAGTTCCCCAGGAACGTTGGGGTCACCAACGTTCTGAAGATGTGCAAGATGGTATATTTCAGCAAAATGCTTGATTGATAATTTGTCCAGTCTGAAAAGGGACATCTCAACAAACAGCCTCCAAGTTTCCAGTTATGTTATTTCGGTAACATTTCAAGACATTGCTTTCCAACTTGTCCAAATTATATTCTGCATACAAAGAAAATATATACACTCTTTAAATATATATTTGTATCCAAATTACACGATACATGTATGTGTAAAAAGCATGCGGTAATTTAAATTCTTTCTCTTAGAGAGGCTGAAGAATTTCTTTTAATGTTCATGAAACAGTACAAACCCTTGATGTAATATTTCAATAATCAGTCACTTGCTAACTTTTCTGCAGTTCTTTAAATTTGACCTATTGAATGTCAATCAAGAACCAATCAGTCCTGCTGAAATCTTGAGTTACTTTACGAAAATCGTCAATGAGACGAAAGAACCTGGGATACCAATCGGCCTCTTGACATCCCAAGACAGAAACACATGGGCTGAAGTTTATTCGAAAATGTCGCTGGGTAAGGTCCCCCTCTTCTTTCCATCATTTCTTTCCTTTTTTCCGTTTTCATTTCCCTTTTTCCCCTCGGTGACTTGTCTTCCTCTTCAACATGCCAAGTTTATCCAACACAACTGACTGATATGCTTCGGTCGCAACTCCGAACTGAAACTTCTCGAATTAAAATGCTACACTTCAGATTTGGGAAAGTTTCTTTTTTATGGACAATTTGCTACATTAAAAAATGAGACATCGAACGAATTTGATGTGGAAATGACAAAATAAACATATGTTTTCAAAATAGCAATGCAACGATTTGTCCACTGCACTTACCCTCTTAGCCTTGCAACCAGCTTTCTTTTACAATATACACGGAGTGTACTATAATAGTGACACTTTCATAATATATCGGTCTAATTTTTTGGCAACGTGCTTTGTTTTCCAATTATGTATGCACCGTAGTGTATACGGTTTTGATAAGTAGATCGTTTCTTTCGCTGCTTACAGAATTGACAGTTACTTGAGGTCATAGTGTGGGACCTTGTAAAGATGGTATCTCCAGAAGTGAAGAATGTTTCAGGTTCTAACCTTGGGTATACTTGGTGTTTTTCGTTGTGAGTAGATTGTCTCTGGGGTTTCTCACAGAAGTGAAAGGACACTAGAGGTCACCAGAGTTTAAATTAATGTTACAGGATTGAAGTTGTGAAATGCACCTGAATTGAGCATTGACGGAATAATGATAGACGGGGAATGGCAAATTTGATTTGCACTGAGCGACTACTTGAAAAGGACAACCAGTAAAATACAAGCATTGGGTAGACATTTGCTATTTATATATTACTAGCTTCTATAAAGCAATATTAAATGTAACGTACTTATGTTTACAGATGAAGTAAATGCCCAGTCTTTCCACGACATTCTTAGCAGTATCCTAGTATTCTGTTTAGACGAGACAGAATCTTTCGCAGACGAGGAGAAGAAGGACCAGTACGACGCAAGATGGGCACTTTGTGGTGGAGGAAGCAAACAAAATTCGGGAAACCGATGGTTTGACAAAGGATATTTGGTAAGCATCAGTCTGGGAAAGAGATCTTTTGATCAGGGGGTGTTTGGTAGGCAGTCAGGACAACCAATTGTTTGACGAGGAATATTTCGTAGGCACCAATCTGAGAAACCGATGAGTTGACGAGGAATATTTGGTAAGGATAAGTTAGGAAAATCAATGGTTTGAAAAGAAGTTTTGGTAGACATGAGTCAAGGAAAAAGATGGTCTGATCAGGGATGTTTATTAGGCTTTAGTCAGGGAGACCAGTTGTGTGACGAGGAATAAATCGTAGGCATCAATCTGAGAAACCGAGGAATTGACGCGGAATATTTTTGATAGTGGATTAGTCAGGCAACCAATGGTTTGATGAGTAATATTTTACCAGCCAGCAATATTTGTTTTCACCAACTAACGCTCAAATTCGGCGTTCAAATGGACCCTTAATGAATTGCCGAATTGGGACCCATCTGGTTTTGTTACCTTGGGAATCTATGGCCCAGAATATACTCACTGATTACCTTGAAACGGGTAATTACTGGATCCAATGTTCTACAACTTTTGTTAGATCTTCTCGCTCGAGGTGGGCCAAGTTCTGGCTGTTCTTAAGGATTAAAATTAGCTAGATTTTCTGGGCAAATAGGACTACAGATTGGCATTTTTAGGACTTCTTGGGTCTTTGCGAACAACTTATTTGTTCCATTAGATGATCTAGAAGATCGTAACCATTATACTGTTGATAATCACAATGATATAACCATACGAAATCATTGCAATATAACAATTTGAGCACAACCCATTTATTTACAAGCAAAAAAGCAAAACATGTCTATGCATATCAAGTGTATGTTTTCTTCACAGTAGAGCATGAACTAAGCTCTAAGTGTGAACCACTCTGGACTATGCATTTATTATGTTCAGTCTTATCTATGCGAAGTGTTATGACAATATCATGGATATTATATCTATTCACGTACAGTGTACTGTAGTGAGGCAGCCTGCTCTACAGTGGACTACAAAGGCCTTTTACAGTACGGATCAAAATCAGGTTTTACTTTATATAACACGTCAGTGAGTAGTGCTACCTACACTGTTTTTTAGTTAGGTAAATTTAGATATACGTATACAGAGCATGGTCATGTTATTAACCCAATGAACCGATTACTGAAGAAGCCGGAGAGAACTGTCAATCACCTCTCTGTACAACATGCCATTTACTTCAAGGTTATAATTCAGGGAATGGAAACATATAACTTTCAAAACTGAATCAATCACACAAGAAACTGGAGTGCAATTCAAACAAGTAGGCAATCCACGGGGTTGCAAATCTCATCCCTATCATTTTACATGGTTATTCATACATTATTTTATATACTTAAGGAGTGCGCTGAGCTGCACGTTATTTCCATCATTGATTCAGATCGCTCTTTGTGGATAGAAGTGCTGGATATCCAAATGACTTAGCTTAGTGATCTATTGAAGTACAACGCATATGCGTCAAACTGCACAAATACCTGCATGCGCGTAGGTGTCGTTCAATATTTAATTCAACTTTTACTAGATGTGTGCTTAGAAATAGAGCGTGCGTCAAAAGTATTCCTAGAAATATGCGCGCGTCAAAGTATTCCTCAGATCCGCATACGCAGTCACTCTGGATATTTTGAATGCTGTGAAAAGAGCGTTAATCATGCTTCAGTGTTATCACAGTGCGTAAACAGCTCGAGTACCTGTGCAAATGTGTAGCAGGCATACACGCTGTAAAAATTGACTGAGTCAGTTACGGTACCAACGCATGGAAAATTACATTGCTACCAGACATAATCACTCAGCCCAAAAATTGGTTGCATAGGTCGAAATAACGTGTAACATCCATGAAAAAGGTAGTCATGTTGGGACCACTATTAAACCCTAAGACACTGTGTTGTTGACCTTTGACGTATAACGTCATCGGTCTAGCGGACACTCCATCTGATACCCACGCACATACCCACCAAGTATGAAATTTATCCGACCTACCGTTTAAAGGAGATTGTGACGCACGTTTAGAGCATTTTAGCCTGTATCACGTGACCTCTGACCTGGTGATGTCATCAATATTTTATAAACTACTGTAAGGTACATACTATATTCTAATTTAATAGCTATAGGATTTTCATACATTGATACAACGCAAAAAATGTGCTTTTTCCAATTTCACGACCAGTGACCTTTGACCTATGACTTCATTGGCTAGGAGGACACTATGCCAGATCCTAACACACTTTTTAGACCACTTTTGCCGTTTTGACCGTTAATCACGTTAATGACCCTCGACGTAGTGATGTTATCGATATTGTGCATACAGTGTACAAACTGTTGAGCGTTGTATTGGCCCAACGTTTGATCAAAGTTGGACCAACATAAGAGAGCTTTCCTCATTAATATTCCGAATCCTCCTTGAGAGCATTTTTGTCGGTTTGACCATTCATCACGTGACCTTTGACCTGGTGACGTATATTTAAAAAAATATTATAATTATTTAGAAATGTTTTTAAATAAATTCTCGTATTTCCTACTTTCCATTTATGATGTTTTATAGCTCTGTGATATTCACACATTGACATAAAGCTTTCGTTTGCATGACCTGTGACATTTGACCTTCGATCTATGACGTCATGTGCTGCGATGAAACTCTTCCACGTAACTCGGCACTCACCTATTAAGTTTGAAATTTATCCCACTTACCTTTTAGAACTAGAATGTGACACACTTTTTAGAGCATCGTGACACACTTTTCAGACCGTTTTGCAGTTTTGACCATTAATCACGTGACCTCCGACGTGATTACGTTATCGATATTTTAAGAGATTATCGTATTGTCGGTAATATTATCACTCTCGAACATTCATACATTGAGATGATGCTAAAAATGTATTTTTCGTTTTCATGACCTGTGACCTTTGAACATTGACCTATGACGGCATTGCTTCGACGGACAGTACAACGTACACCCGGACACCTACACACCAAATTTGAGGTTCGCCCGACTTACAGTGTAGGAGGAGATCGTGTCACAAGTTGGGTTGTACGTACACTCAGGCACACATAACCCTCGCACGCACACACGCACCCACACACACATTTTGACCTTCCTCTAACCCCCTAATCCCAGTGGGTAATCCTATCAATGTCATTTGTATACCATGAGTCACCCCCACATAAGGGCTACTGGCCCACTAAGTTTCGTTTGAATACTATACACAAGGGTGTCAGTCGGGCTTCCAATTTGTGTCATTTTGGAGACTTTAACCCCTCAAGTAAGTACACTATCTCCTCCCTGTATACTACGTATAAGCCTAGAGATGAGATATTTATGGCATTCCAGTCGGGGCCCTTCTTTATCCTAATTCCTAGCCCAACTGCAACCAATGTCCAATCAAACCAAAAAAATAATAATGGTCCTCTGAATGTGTGGTAGTCATCAGTCTAATAAACCGATAGCTTGACAAGGAGTACTTATTAGTCATTAGCTTGGGAAAACCAATGATCGACAATGATTATTCGGTAGGCATCACTTTGGAAAACAAATTGTTGGACGAGGGATATTTGGGAGGCATCAGTGTGGGGAACCGATTGTTTGACCATAGATATTTATTAGCGCATCAGCCTTTTTAAACCAATGGTTTGGCAAGAGAAATTTTCTAGGAGTCACTCTTTGCAAATCACCGTTTGAAAAGAAATATAAGTTTGCTAGAAATCAGTTTGCAAAACCTATGCTGTGACAGATTTCCCGGTTTTCTTTTACCTTTAAATGTACTTTCAATTATTTTACATGTCATCAATCGGGCGCCCTTCTGTTTACATACTTAGCTAGCAGTGTAGTCTGAAGAAGAACAAAACTTATATCATTTTGTTGTAAAGACACAATATCCTCTATGGTTGAATGGTTGTGTGATTAAAGATAACCAATCATACATGACGACATAATTTCAATTTGTAACTTTCATACTGATTTAAGTCAAAGGTTTTTATAGTTCTGCAAGAAGATCATACAGTCAGCATCTTCGAGGTGAGTTAATAAGGCTATCATGCAGAAGAAACCACCCAGATAGCAAAAATATGTCGGGCCAACGTTGACAAATTACATTGGCCCAACTGTTGGATGCTCGTTGGCTGGAGATTAGGCCAACCTATAAATCTGAATTTGAGCCAACGTATTTTCAAAGTATTGTCACCTGTCAAATTAACTACATTTTGCCCACGTTGGACCAACGCATACATGATAATGCAGAAAGTATTCGCAATACCACTGGGCCAACGTTGGACCAACTGTTACTACTCTAACATCGCACTTGTATTTCGTACTTTAACATTGTACTATTGTATTTGAACGTAATATGTTTTCCATGTTCAGTACTGTTTTCATCACTACGTGAATTAACTGCTAGGTTTAACGTTTTGCAGGTATTCAGACGTACTTAACCATGAGGATTCACAGGGCCCTGCATGAACGGGCCATTTACTAACCACATTCATAACCCGAAACCACGGGCTTACTACAAGTTATCCAAAATCCAAGTAACGTTGTATCAAAATGCTTGAAGTCAGTTACTGATATAATGTATCACATTGGTATATATACACAAATTATTGCAATATGCACAGAATTATCACAAATCCTTTAGTTATTTACGAAGCTACATCAGTGGTGTTTACCCAAAACATTTTTACGTTAATCAAGTGTATAGCAAACCAACAATAAACTTACATGATGGTCTTTTAATTGACCTGTCATTATTTGTTAATTACATTAAGCCCCCTAAAAGTCACAGGTGTAATGAGAATTGAGAATATTAATGAGGAAAGATCTGTAATGTCGGCCCGGCCCAAACTATCCAACGGTGAATCAATCCAAACTGCCCAACGGGTTGATGTTCTTACATTAACCCAACGTAGGGTAAATGTACACTGTGTTGGTTAAGTAACGTTGGCCCAATGTTGGGCCATTGTTAGTTAACCAACACAACCGTTTGTCAACGGTTTCCTTGACGTAACGTTGGCTCAACAATATGTGCCATCTGGATGTAGCGGCAAACTTTGGTGAAGATTAGTTCTAAACAAACTGAAATTATGCTACGTAAATGCTTACTTCGTTCATCTTTAAGGCGCTGTGTATTTAGTTAGATTTAGTTTAAGCCAGAAATTAAATAATACATAAAGTTAAATACAGCCGATCTCACATGTTTTAAAGTTTTGTTGAACATTCTCCATTGCGATTGATATCAATGTCCTTCTTATCTTTGGAAGCTCGCTGTAGGTAGCAATGGTGAGACATGTCTCTATGGCGACCACACGCTTGCAGATGGTGTCCTTGCTCATGTTGTTGTGGAATCAGTCACAGATTATATGTGAGTGGTCTGTTTAGTAATCGTTTCATACTTTATCAAATAATTTCAATATCTTTAGAACATTTTAAACCAATTTTGAATACTTCCTTCTTTGGTGCTGCTGTGAGAAAAATTCATTTTCAAAAGTAGTCGTCAAACACTCACGTCTGTTTTATAGTGAACAAAATAATATGCACATGCTGCCATCATTTTCCAGAAAAGTTGACTTCGCGAAATGTCTGGAATAAATAGTACTAGATTTTAAAATCTCAAATTATTTTGTAATTAGCAATTGATGCATCACACTGTTAAGTACAGGGATTCAAATTGTAATCATTTCTTTAAATGGAAAACATGGAAACTTAAGGATCCATGAAAAATTCTGACTATAATTCAAGCCAAGCTTGTCCATAGTCATTCTTATCATCAACCAAAGAAACTGTACTCTATATGTACATTTTCGTTGCCCATGTAATTAATGTACTTTTTTGGTGTTGCATGTATCATTACGTCGTTTTTATTGTTTCATTTTAGAAACAAGATTGGAATAATTACAACCGATTCCTGTTCTTCATACTTGCCTCCTCCCCAGAGGTTGAATTTCAATATTGATGATTCTGTAATCCAAGCCGTGAAAGCAGCTGGTGCTCACATTGATGAGTATTCATTCATCTTATTTTCTTCTTTTTTTTTGTTTTATGTCTCTTTCTGTGTCAGTTTTAAATGGCTTGCAATTCTGGATTCAATTAATGGCATAATACAGAAACTATGTCAAATATTCTCAGCTTCACATGAGAGCTCACGTAGTCCCTTAACAGTGCACTTTAGTAGTTGCAAAGTATGTACAATACAATATTTTCTATTCGTTTATTTTCAAACATACTAGAGTTTCAATGACCAGCCAAACTGTCATTAGTCCAAGAATTTGGTTTATATTTGTGGAAGTTGTCCACACGTCCTGTAGCTGTTTCAGGTCAAGTATGAAAGCAATTCTATCCTCATTTTATTACATATGCAAGAAATCAGTCTGGAAAGTTTGGGTCATATGAAGCAGTTTTCAGACATATTCTTAAATATTGGGGTGGTACTTGTCTATCGTGTGGTCAGTCTTTACTTCATCTATGCAGGAAGAGCAGAAGAGCATTGCAAAACCATGAACATGTGACCAAGCAGGAAATTTTCAATAATTGGTTGTACTACTGATAACTACTAAGTGTGAAATACCCAAGATTTGTATATCAGTACAATAGGCACGCATGCATTATAACAGTTATATATATATATATCTCCTATAGTGCATTTAAGCCTGTGTGTGTCTGTCACCGACATTTTTTTAACTTTCTTAACTTTAAAAGACTCAACTTTTTTATTCATTCCGTAAAGAAACGCATTTGGTTCACAAAATCCATGATATCTTGTCACATATGTTGAAGATTACGCACGTGTTGATGGTGAACGATAACATTACGGATTCTTAAGGTATGATGCACCACTTATCCAACAGTGATGCCCAGGGTGGTGTACAATCAAATGAACTTATTTAGAATCTGTGACCAAACACTACTAGGCACCGTAAGAGTAAACACAAGACTAATATGGTCAGTTGAAGTGCTGGCTTTCAATTGCATCTCTAAAGTTGTCAAAATTAAACTATATATATCATCTCAATTAGCCTTGTGAAGTATTGGATATTTAAGGAATATGCATAGTTGTGACAAACATTTTTTTGTTTTTTTGCACTTTTTGGCTTATAAATAGGATATAATCATTTCTCCTTAATATATTTGTGGTAAAAACAAATTGTCAATTACAATTTATGAGAGAGCCAGTATTAAAAAATAAAACGCTATATGTTTTATTTTTGTCCTATGTTGACGTCCCACCTACAATATTCATGAGTATGTGTTTTATGCTTTAACCAAGTTGTACATGGAATAAAAATAAAACGCTATATGTTTTATTTTTGTCCTATGTTGACGTCCCACCTACAATATTCATGAGTATGTGTTTTATGCTTTAACCAAGTTGTACATGGAATATTGTTCAGTCAAATACCATTAATGTTTAACTAAGCCCTGCAGGTAAACATCTGTGACCTTAAGCAAACAACATGCCTTATTAAGCTGGGGCGATACCTAAAACACATATTCATTGAAACTATGGGTCGTCGACCTTTACTTGAAATCCAGATATGGCTCAAATTCCATATATGTGCCAGATATGGATTTGCACCTGGTCCATATCTGCATCGCATTTGGAATTTACATCTGGCCATGTAAAGGATGGGCAGATACAACACAAATCTAAACCAGAACGTTCAGATTAAATTTCATATGGTTCGAACTTTGATTGACATGGGATGTAACCCGTATGAAGAAATTTTATTTATGTTCTATATTGTAACGCTCCCCGAAAAGTCTACTCAGGAGATCGAACTAAAAGAGTAATAAAAAACTGAAAGATGGAAACCTAATTTGCGATACACAGCCACTCGACAGAACACAGTGCTTCCACGCATTCGACTTCTTCAATTGTGTCATTACTTCGTCATCTAGCAAGTTCCCTCACTTCAGGTTCGAATTTAAGCTGTTCCCATCTATTCATCGTGCTCCTCTCTCACCCAGCAGTAGGAAAACTCATCGGTGATTGCCGTTTCCGCGGTGATGACACACCATTTCTGCTTCGTTCTTTGTACCATTTTCTATTCATTTTTGGTTTCCACACGAGAGCCAATTTCTTGCTCTTCCACAAGCCTTTTCCAATACCGTCCCAACGTCTGCACACTCTTATCTCCTTTTTTGGTTGCCTGAACAACGTTGGGTCCGACCTCCCTGCAGATACGTGTCTCACTGTATGAGGATGACGCTTTTAGAGTGCTTTGTTGTTGCAGCTTTGTCCGTGCTGGTAGGGTGAAACCTCTTCTACCACAATGTTTAGTCTCTGGTTCTTCGGACTCTGGGGAAGCAGGTCTCTTAGTTTTGTACTTCGGCAGGACCGACCCGTGCACTTTATGATTTGGCTTCTTTTTGAGTGGGTCGCACATCTTATATGTCTTGACATGGTATCTCTTAACCATGGTTAATTTCATTGTTAAAAATGCCTTTGCCTGTATGCCTGTGGATATGTATTTTTTCTGTAACATTCTGCAGTGGCTCTGTCCCTTTCAAAAGTTTTAATTGGTCGTGGTAAGAAACTTTCTTCTTTTCAGTGGACGTCTTTATTCGGTAAGTGACATCAATTAGAACATCAGTGGCAGTTCACGCATAAGTTTAAGGTACAATTCTTTCTTCGTGGTTGGATCGAGTAGAAATACCTCATCGCCAGCTTTAAGTTCTCCGTTATTTGACGTGCTGTCATAATTTCCTAGAATGGACGTCTTTGAGCTTATTTGAATTCTAAAAAGAAAAGGAAACTTGAGAACGGTTGTGTTCGTGTAGTAACCGATCTAGGCCTATGATGTTGTCCAAAGTAGGTGTGTTCACTGTGTACGGTGTTGGCCTAGACCTCTACAGCCGTAGTGCAAATGCACTGAATCCTCAGAAATCAATCATGCTACGGGATTTCAACAATTTTGATATCAAATGAAAGTATGACACTTGGGTTTTAAAACTGCATTATCACATTTACCAAATAAAAGATAAGAATTGCGTAACAATTGCAATGAATTTGCATACGTAATTAGCTCTAATCACCTTCTAATATTATTCTTTGAAGTGGCCAAATCTAACTTTTCAATCGATACATAGGTCCTCGTAAAAAATATTTTTGTGAATCAACAAAACTTTTTTGCTAATATAATTGTTAATTGCAATGTCAGGTAAGGTCAATGACCTCCGGTAAAGGTACATGAAAAGTTTACGAAAACATACAGTTGAGAAGAAGTCCATGTGAACAAGGGGTATGCGCTTATATCGCAATCTTTTTACGTCTTCAGAGAGTATTACAATACAAGGGCACACACATTTTGACACACATTTGGACACAGGTCTCATCCCCTTAAACCTAATGTGTAATCTCGAGCTGTTATATGTATACCAAACATTTTTAATGAAGTACGTATAGATGATACATTAGAGAATTTGTTCCCTTGAAGGGAGGACACAATTACCTGCATCTGATTCAAGAATGTTATCTCTAGAATGGCTGATACCACATTTTTGCAGTAAACATCAAGGCGCTTAAGGCATTATATAGTCGTCTGCCTGGTTGGTCAAGTTTATTCCCGAAAACTGAACTCCATGGCAAGATTGAAATTAAGTCAAATATTAAGCAGAACAATCGGCCCAGATTTGACAAAAAATCTGAAAACTGCCACTGATCGAAGATCTGTCCCTGGAAGTTGATATTCAATGAAGAACTAGAAAATAAGGTAACGAATATATCGCAACCACCAACTCTCATATTTTTGTCATTTTAAGGATTGATTGCTCCATGATTGCTCCTGCCCTAAAATTATTTTAGAAGATTCTAACAGCTACCTACGGAAACGTAGAAGGGACAAGCAAAAGAAAAAAAAACATCTCGGCAAAATGACAATTTTCTCAGTTTTCTCAATTTTTTTCAATTTTAAAATTGACATTTTGACCACCTAATAAACGTCGTAAAATGACAAAAATATGACATTTGTCATTTTGACGTTACTCAGCATCTTTTTAAAAATTTAAGGGAAATTGTCATTTGTGGAGATAAAAGAACTCGTCAAAAGGCAAAATTTGGAAAATTGTGATTTCAATGAGTGACAATATCTCGTCAAAATTCACAAAACTATTATTTTGCCAAGTTCCAACATCTCGTCAAAATGGCAAAATTAAAAGCAAATTGTCATTTTGCAGAGATAAAACAACTCATCAAAATGGTAAAATTCGAAAAATTGTTATTCATGTGAGAATGCGCCCTTTAGTTCCACTGCCCTGAGTTGGAACCCACAGGCTTCCAACTCACGTTTGAAGGACAAATTCTTTCCTTAGTCGGTGACGTATTACGTAACCGCTACCTCCGCGATGCTGACAGAATTTTTCAGCCACACGCCAAAACGTGGCACTATTTTTGCATGTTATTGGCTAGGGGATACCAAGATAGTGTTTGATGGCTCATTTACACCCGATTATGTGGTTTAATTTTTCAATTTGGTGCAGAATTTGTCAAAATACGTACTTCCATATGTCTAATCCTTACAAAAAAATCGTTTAAGGTTTGCTGTTCCCTAAGTGTGCGTCCTCCTTACAAAATATCTCCTACCACACGTTTGTTTTGGCGCGAAGCGTTGCCGCAGCAGTTCAGTTGTACACAGTGTAGTGCCTGTGCAGTGCAATTAAGACTAGACTGTATGCTGTGTAACGTTGTTGGAGTAGAGAAGTTTGTACGCCACGTAGGTAACACAAACTTAAGGTGTAATCGATGTAACTTTGGGTGTTAATTTATAGTGTGATGTTAAGGTTGAAATTATGAGGTTAAATCCATAAAATATACGTAATAAGTTATAGCAATATAACATCAGTATGTCTGAAAAGCCTGTCATTGAAATCTCATGCTTAATGGGGTGCAAGAACATATATTTATTTGGAAATTCACGGTAATGGCACAGTCCGAATTGAGCTAATGATATTGACAATACCGCAGAGGGGGAGGAAGTTTGTTTGCCAGAAGAACACATTTAAAAACGAAAGAAGACCATGATATTTTGTTAAATTGCTTCTTACCTAACCAAATTTTTCGTTTGAAAGTGCAATTCAATGGTAAATCGCCGTTAAATTTCGTATCTGGACACATTTTACTGTAAATTTCACTTTTGTGTGTTATCTTGTAAAAAAGAGGCCAGTCAGCCAATGGAGAGCGGTATTGAATTTCTTTCAAATGATGCGGTTGCCTTGATATGTGCCTGGGGCAACGAAAACCGGAATGGTAGTGCGACTAAAGGGCGCTTTTTCACATGTTTTTTACTAAAAGCGTCTTGCCAAAATAGCAAAATTTTGAAAATTGTAATTTTTCAGAGTTCGAACATCTCATGAAAGTAACAAAATTCGCAAAATTGCCATTTTGCACGGGTTAGAACATCTCGTCACAATGTCGAAATTCGGAAAGTTGCCGTTTTTCCGAGTTAGAACATCTTGCAAAATGGCAAAAATTCAGAATGTATATAAATTCAGGCGGTGTATTTTCAGATTGACTGTGTTTATGACTTCATTGTCAGTTTGTAAGCCCCGCAGATTGTTTTGTTTACTATAAAATATCAGGCGATTCCGCTTCTTAAAAATAGGAGAACCAATGAAATGCAAGTTGTACCACAGAACATGCTAACAGACTACTCCTAAGAGTAACGGTTGTCAGATCTTTATAATATGGTGTGCAAAGCGCTAGTCCTGGTTGTTAATTGATTTATGTGAAAGTATTGATCTTCCTACCATATTGCATTTGGTAAAAATACATTGTTTTCATCTTGAAGGTATCTCAGTTATTACCAGATTGGAGAGATGACATTCAAGTACTTCGGAAAAAATCTATTAAAACACCAGAAGATAAACCCAGATGGATTCATACAAATGGCAATCCAACTAACATACTGGAGGTATGGTGTATTAAAAAAGTCGTTGCAACTATTGAAACGAAGAATTTCATATGGCTTCTCACGAGAATAGAATTTCTTTTAATATAATTAAAAATTGGCATCCTTAGTCGTGTTCTCATTTGAGTGAGCGCCGTGCATCTTAATCTACAGCAATAGATCAAGCTTAATTGCTTAATCCAGCGCTGTGTCCACATTTGAGTGAACAACCGCGCAAGCGCCAAAGGTCACATTTGCACTGTTCACAATTATACATGTTACCTGTTTTTACCTTGCAAACGCACATGTACAGCTACGCATTAACTGTTCGATATTCGCAACTTCATACTGTATTTCTACTCACGTAACATATAAGTATTGCACTTACAGAAGTTTGTTTAGTTGAACCAAGACCGTAACTTGATTTATTATTATTAACAGAATATCAATTACTGAATATATTTCTGTATATGGACGTAAACATTGATGTGTTGTCAAGTTTGTGTTCAAGTTATCACCTTGTATCTCAGTTGTGAGCTTTTCTATGATGTAGGCAGTTGGCGAATGCATTGCTGATTTGAGGACGGTACCAGTCTTCCCATAGCACGACGAAGAAGCTAGTTCAACATAGGTATGGCCCGCCTGTACTGTACTTACCCTAGTATAAATCTGAGTTTCCTAATAGTACTGCAGTAACTGTTACTATTATTACGTAAACAATTGAGGAATAAAGTTCTGCAATAACCTGTCAGTTGGTCTTACTTATCGGTCAGGCAACGTAAATAAATCGGAAGGCAACGTAAATAGAAATAATTGTCAGTAAATAGTGGCCAATTTTAACGTTTGCACAGCCAGCTGTTCACTACACCCTGTAAATTTGTACCCGCATTTGCGAATAAGAAAGCAAATTCATGCCCAGAAGGAATAAGCCAGAGATCCGGGGTCACTTGATTTACCGATTATGTTCACATTACAAACTCTGATCCAGTGCTTTCGATCTGATCTACCCCATGGGTGTATCAAAATTGATGGATCTTGAGTGAGTGCTGTTGATCCCATTATAGTTTGACCCATCGTGGTAGATCAAGATCCATCTAACCCTCACTCAAAATGGAACACGGCTAATGTCTCATACTGCAATTAGATACTTCATTGCACACAAGTCAGTGTTACACCTTTGAAACACAAATAGTAGTAGTTTCATTAAACATGAAAATAAATTAATAAAGGGTAACCGTTTTGTGTATCTACAATGTAGTTCAATGACAAACTGGTATTTACAGAATTAAATGGTTTACATTAAGCAGTATCGTGTCAACATCTTTTGTACATGTTGTATCCTGGAGAACTTTCATACATGTTACCTTCCGAAAAGGACAGATAATACTTCATGGAGGGGTTGATTTTTGTCCTTCTCAGGATGATGGGTTTTCTACCAACCATGTTTGAAGCCAGCTCTCTTCAGCTATTTAAACTAGGAAGGATAGAGCACCTCAGAACAGTTACCAACGAATCGGTGGCATTCATAAAAGCCTTTATGAATAAAGATGTCAAGGTATGTGGTGTACAATAATTAAAATATCACGGACTAAGCTGGAGATGAATCCATCATTGAACCATAGCGCATTTTTGAGATTGTTCTTTTCTAGATCATGACATAACTGGTATAAGATTTTTCCAAAACCGTCCTTGAAGACTTCTTCATTCACACACTTCCAGTATGACTTCTCTGCTTAAAGGGAAATAGGGCGTTTGTTTTACAGAAAACATCCATACTACTAAAACTAATGTTTGTGGACGTAGAATGATAATTATTCAAAATAAGAAAGGACAGTAGCCTTCTTTTCAAGAAATAAGTTTCTCACATAGACAGAAACTAATTTATTTGTTGTTCAACACTAATTTGTTCACCCAAACTTTTCAAAATTACTAATTAAAAATTGTGTTACTCATCACATGCATAATGTTTTGAGGAGATGAAACTTTGGCAGGTGTTCATTGATGAGACTGGATGGTTTAACAATGGCTTAAGCTATTTCATTTGTATGTCATGTTGGTGTATCTAAACGCCCTATTTCCCTTTAATATGAATCAAGGAGGTGGATAAGTTCTGAATGTCGTTATCACAATCCAAACTTGTCCTTTGCAGAAGCAGGAAAAATTTTAGTGCACATGCATCACTTACAGAGTCGAGTTGGTTTTTGTGATAGATGTAGTCGTGATAAAATTTGTGTTTATGTTTATGTGTTGTTTAAGCACCCCGTGGTGAAATACAATGTCTCAAAGAGGGAGAAGCTCTTCAGATCTTACACTTCAATGATACGGTTACTTTGATAGCCGCGATACACAAGCAGCAATTGGGTACATATAACCCTTGCATTTCAGCCAATAGTTTGTTATCACGTAAATTACTTTATCGCCATTTGGCCATCGAAAATAACTCATGTTTCTTTTTCAAACACACATACACAATGCATAGTCCTACCTTTATGCATATGTGTTACATTACTTCAACCAGACGAAATTGTGAAATACACTTTTCACACTGGACTTTTCCCTTTTTATGTCGATCTGATGTTGGGGATTCACTAACATAGAGAACCATCTGAATTGTCCATTTGAATTTCCAGTTTGAGTTTGACCATTACCTGACCTATTTGAATGTTGTGATGTTTTTTAGATCATTTGATTAGTTCATTAGGATGTTATTAATTGAATTACATCATCTTCTTGGCGCATTTTTGTGATGTGAATTTTTAACTGATTGACCTGACTAAGTACTGATGGACAATATTTAGTTCTTAGCTGTCTCTTTATCACGTTCACTGGCAAGCATACTGACTGATTGTGAATTAGATACTTCAGGACTGTAACCAACACGTTACATATAAGACATAAGCCTATAAAAAAATTAATTTTATTACCCTTTTAGGGGCAATAATATGAGATCAGTTTACTTCTATCTGCACATGTAATATAATTATTTGTATAGATAGATAATTTTGAGAAACGTAAAATCGAGCACCCTTTTGTCTTTGTGTGTTTCACATCAGAACATCACATCACATTATGTGTTTCATTTTAACACAGCCTCAAAATTAGCAACGGGAGGGGGGGGGGGGCATTCCGTGGTATTTCTTTGTCGCGAACTGGAGATTTAAAACATCGTTGCACGATTGAAACATGAATTACTCAAGGTTGAGGAATTACATCATTGGGTATATTTATTCAGAATTAGCCTCCCTGAAATAATCTAAACTGTTTCAATTTCAATAATATCTTTGAAGGTCATGTAATTGTAACCTCGGTAGTGCACTTCATGAACGGGACAAACGATGGACATAGATATTCACAAGGGTTAAAGTAAAACTAGAGGTACACTGTATGTGAGTATGGTAGAGTTACTTTGTAACTTATTGTTAGGATCTCCTTTCCAACTAAAAGTGGTCATGACACTTTGAATGTACTACTAATTACAATTAAACAAAAACAAAAACCAATCGGTCTCTCGAACTTGACATTTCCCAATGTAACCTGACATTACATACTTTGACATAATTAACATGAACAATGACCAGCAGTGTGACTCATGGGGTATATAAAACATTGAAGTTTATTCATCATGTGTCCTATGGCATGCTTAAGATTTCTGAAATATTTTGTATGTCATTTGTCTTCTCCACCACTCTGTATTAACAGTAAATGTAATGTTGCATCCGGTATGCTCTTTTCTGGATTTGTTTACTCTATTCATTAATTAATTACCATGAGAGTGATTTTTACAAGATATTTTGCATTATCTAACATCAAAAACCTGTAGAAGATAACTTGTTCAAAAAGAGACAAACATTGAATGCACAAAACATGATTATCACTTGATAACAATTGACATATTTACCTTATTTTTTTCTTGCCATAGCCAACTGTCAAACTTGCCAAACTTCAGAATGCGATTGAAATGCACAACAGATGCAACAGGGAGGCAAAGTTTGGACAAGGATTAGAGAGACATTTGTTTGGACTTAAAAAAATTGCCGAAGAAAATGGAATAGATTCAAAATTTTTTTTCGAAGATCAGTCTTGGAAAAGAAGTAACCACATTCATATCAACACATCAAATGTAAGTAGCATCTAATACATTGGAAAAGTACATAAATGTCCACAATGATATGAGTGGTTGAAATTCTTTTACAACTTTCATTTCCTGTGAAACATGTTTAGTTTAATGTTTATCAAGGTCATTTAATACGAGTAAATGTAAAGGAGATGTATTATTTATACATTTGAACTGAACTTTAGTAAAGGCTGTGCATTTAATATAGTATCAAGTGTAAAACCTCTTGACAATTGAGGCCTATGCAGCCAGATAGTAATGTGTATGTCAGTGAGGGTGTGTAAGCATGTGTGTGTTACTTGTGACCTAAGCTTGGGTGCGTTCTAACTCAACAAGGGAGAGTCGATTGAAAGTCAAAGTTGGTATATAAATCTGCCATATTTAGAAGGTGTCCCCCATATTTTAGTTATGTCACAGATCATTTAAGGTCCCCAAAGTCAGTGACCGAATTTCTTTTAGTAGCTACAATTCAATGGTGGTTATTCCCACTAGGCTATAATTTTACAGGAAATTTGGTTATTGGGAACGGATATTTCAAAACGTGAGTTTATATGAGTGTGTTAAAGCTTATTTACGATTCTTTTTCGAACATCGTGTAAACAAAGCATATTCAGGGATTGCGCCGGATGTAATGAAATTTTTATCATCTCCATGAAATTTATGCGATGACCAATTTTTTTTATCTTTGATGACCTGTGTGGTCTCAGAATGTAGGTTTGCAAGATGAACAAAACACTACATGACATATCTTTCATCCTGTTATCGGAAGTAACTGATGTTTTTGTGATTCATATTACTAAAACGATCTGATCTGAGATGAAATGTTTGGCTTAAGTTGGCGTTTCTTGTATGAAATCGTCAAATCCATCTTCTGTGGTGGACCCATATTCGTCTAGGTTAAACGGTCAATATTCAAATAGAAACAAAACTTAACCATGCAGTGTCTGTCCTTCTTAAAATTTCTACATAAATACTTCATGACATCAAAGGCGGTGTGGGGTATGATCAGATATCAAACTTGCCACCTGACCTGTGTCCTTCAGTGTTTTTGGCATTCGTTCTGCCCACAATGCAGAAATAATGAATTAGCAAATGCTCCTTAGAGGACAATTCTCCTCAAATGACTTGGTTAGATGTTAAGGCTGCAGTACATCTTATTTTCTCCATGAGGTGTTAATGTGTATTCGACCAGAGGATGAACATGTAACAGACTTAAAGGGAAATAGGGCATTTAGAATACACCAATGTGACACATAAAAGAAATGGCTTTCATCCTAGTTAAACCATCCAGTCTCATCAATAAACTCCTGCCAAAGCTACATCTCCTCAAAACATTATGCATGTGATGAGTAACGGACGATGCATCATTTGAATTTTGAAAAGTTTGGGTGAACAAATTAGTGTTGAACAACAAATAACTGAGTATCTATCTGTGAGAAAGTTACTTCTTGAAAAGAAGACTACTGCCCTTCCTTATTTTGAATAATCTATCATTCTGCCTAGACAAACATTGGTTTTAATAATATGGATGTTTTCTGTGAAACAAACGCCCTATTTCCCTTTAAAGAAGGACAGTTTCATCATGAAGTACAGCTGAAAAGAAATCAGCAATTTCAGAGCACGTGCTAATCCCATAATCTCGGAGCGCGTTTAGAGACTGTGAAAGAATTCTCCATCAACAAGAAAACTTAACATAATATATGAAATTCTTTACCGTTCTATCAGTTAAACATAACTATTTTACCAGAGAAAGCTTCCTTGATGATGTGAAATAGCACTTTGAAAGTTTGGCTTCAGCACGAGCCTGAAAATGGCGTAGAACCGACAAATACTGTTTTCCATTTTTTGCACTCTTCCTGTTTCTGGCAAGGTCTTGGACACAAAAACTCTTTCGTCCAGAGATTATAAAAACCTTATGAATGTCTACATTTAGTAAAATACATTCAGTAAGATACTAAGCGCATGAAACTAGAGGATATGTTATTGTCATGGACAATTTAATTGCTGCTTATACCATACGACCCACTAAACCAAGCGAAGGTAAGCTGTGTAATTAGCTCAAAGGTATTTCTATCCTTTATGCATCGGTACCAGTCCATGCCATTTACAGCGCAACATCATTTAAGGCAACTAAACCTTACACGATTAGGTAGTTCCGAACAATGCTTTGAAAGGTAGGTTGATGCCATTTTCGGGTGAAACTAAGGTTTTATCACCAAGTAAAACATCAGAACAGACGATTGATTTCTAGCAACAGGCTCGTACCTAGAAAATGTACTAAAATAATTCATTATGCGAAGTATTTGACATATTTTCTGAAAATGACAACGATATCTTGTCTACAGTAATTTTTGCATGTTTTTAAGAGACACGATAAGCGATGGTGGAGAATTCTTTTAACACTGCCTCCTACGGCAGGCACAATGAATAGACCAGTGCCCAGCTGGATATCTCTATTATGCTTGGTAAGCAGTATAAATGTAATGGTCCGTACCGTTAGAGCAGTAGAACACGTATAATTTTGTTTGTGGTTTTGTTCCACATATGCTGTACGTACACACCAAGAGGGTCTAACTTTGTACTGCAGATTGCCTTGTATCACAAATCTGCATACTTAACAAAAGCCAGCTGAAAAATTGTGCCATAAGTGAGATCGGAATTTTGTAGCATTTTGGATTGTGGGATGAACTCAATTTAGTGGCATATGATTCAGTTTTCAAAGGACCAATGTGCGACCAATCGAGCTATTACGTAATAGCTCTTTCTTGCGACACACGGTCGATCACTTTTTTGTTATCGTAGTTGCTGTTAAATTACAGCAGGCTATTGCTATTGCCATGCGATTACATTAAAATACTACATGCTTTCAGGATTCCCGTTAATATGTCTAGCTAAATCGTTCTGTAAAGTTGGTTGCAAATTACGGAGGATGAGATAAAACAGGCTAGATTTTTAGTGGCAATGTTTTCTCCTTCTCATGTTCTATATTTTCTCTTAAGCCATCTTATTTTTGCATGAATGTTGCACAATAGACAAAGGGTCACACAAAAATCACACATAAGACATAAAGAGTGGAGACGCACAATAAGAAAGAAAATAGATTTATAGATTGAACTTGTCACTGCCATTTTCTCAACTTTTGGCCTCAGACCGACTATGTAGCATGCATTGAAAATAGAGTATTGGCGCATAGATGTTAGTAAATGGTTCCTTGGACCCTAATCAGTAACATTCAAGGATTGGCCCCGACCTATGCTACCCGGACTTGGCCCAGTCTGTGTCCACTGTGGTGCTGTGGGAATAGAGTGCCACTTTTGCCCTGAGGTGTGTCTTTATATTGCTGATAGGGTTTTGTAGCAATTGTGGTGCAGTCATTTTAATTTTATATTGATCTGCAAACATCAAACAAGAATCATCGTACATGCTGGTAAAGATTATGTATAGGGTTGTCGTGTGGAACTTGTTTATGAATTTTCCTTTTTATCGCTTAATGGTTTACGGCTTACAAAGCAAGCACAAAAAAGTATGAAACCTTTGGAAGAGCTAAAGGGAAACAAAACTCAACCATGTTGTAATGGGCGCAACTAATGAGACCTTGGACCTAAACAAAATATAGGCAGCTTATTGACATTATAATCAAAGTAATTTTGTGCGGACGGTAACAGGGGACTGTCTGTTACCATTCACACGGTTTGAATCTATGTGACATCATCATATCCCTTGTGGTGGCTCCATTGGAGACTATATACTTTCCCTGTGTGTACCTACCTGATCAGTAAAACAAACCCTTGTATAGTTGTAGCGTGATCACATATATAAGCATTAACGTAATTGACGCAAGTGAATGAACGAGTGGCAAACCGGTAGCCAAATTGTTGGGGGGCTATGGGAATATCACTACTTTAAATGCATTCTGATCCCTGAAGGAATTTCACCACCCCCAGTACGCCCCTTATACCAGGTCCGACATGTGAAGGATGGGAAATTGGGCCAAGAACATTTTGCCCAGATATGTTAGTAAAGAAGCATGATTTTAAAATGTGGCAACCTGAATGAAATATCATTTCAGAATAATGCCATGATGTATATCATATACATACATATGTGTGAAACACAAATGTTGGGCATAGAAGCAAACACGAAGCAAACAAACTGAAATAAGAGAAAACAAAAAAAAAAAAAACGTGGTAATGCAAATCCAAGTCCAACTGAACTTAATAACACAAAAGAAACATAACAAAGAAAAAACAATGAAACAGATGTGGAAACTCATGCAAGTAACGAATCGGTTGACAATACTTTGTAAAATCTCTGTTTGCAGCAATCCAAAAGGATGTTATCCCTAACACTTTTACGCTACATAAATTTGTAGCATGTTTTATACCGGACAATGTTTTTAAGAATGGCTGTGTTTAGTATCCAAGATGTAGATTTGAAAATGCTGCCTTTGCCATCCACCGTAACATGTTGATGATAAAAATCCTCAGTGTTTGACCTTGGTAACCACCAGACTAAACCTGACCCACACCAAACTCCCCCACAAACAATATCCTTCTTTATCTTCTCATCATCACACATTTACATAACTAGTATGATTTGTATCCAAGCCTCCTAATTTGCTAACAATGTTTCCAGTGTTTGACTCCGGGGACACTGACGGATAATCGAAACCCACGAATTCATCCATTCTGCCATTGTTCCACTGTGGAACGACCGGTAATCTGAGGCGTGATGTTTACAAGGACAATTTGTTATCATCGTGGTATTTGAATGGAGGTGTAGGTAAATATTTAAAACTGGGGTTTTCGTGGTTTTGATATGACATGTGTACAGAACTAGATTGGTGATGCCTGGCGTAATGGTTTCCGGCAGTAAAGTTGAGAAAACAGGAAGAAGTTGCATGAAGTTAAGAAACCTTTCTGATGCTTGAAAAACCATTTGCTTTGATATGATATGCCTACAGGACTAGATTGGCGATGCCTGCCGTACTGGTTTCCGGCAGTAAAAGTACATCTTAAAATAGTACGGTTAAATGATTTATATGTTGTTGGGACAAGTTCTGTCAATGGAACAGTTTCCTGATGGGAATAATGGTCGATTGGTCTGCTCAGTACAGATTGAATCCTACTTCAAAAGATTCAGTAATGTGGATGGATCTGCTTACGGGAAAAATAAAACAATTTTGCATGAGGTTAAAAAACTTTTTGAAGCTTGAAAAACCATATGAAGGTTCTTATAGTTCAGCTGGAAGTCAAGTTGTAGACTTGGAGTCAACATTTACTTGCAGCAACTTTGAAGTTCATTCATAGGTCTAGTGGTCACCAGAATTCCAGGTACACTTCACATAATGCAGTGTTCTTATACGTTCAGTTTCATTACACCCAGCAGGGAATATGCGCCAATTGGGCTCTTGTTTGCGTGAAGTTGATCATCCAGGTAGTGTTACAGCAATATGGTGCATATCACATGCAGAATGATTTATCATCCCTTGCCCTCCAATCGCCTTTGACAATTGACAAAACAAACAAGTGAACAGTCTTCTGACAAAGTATGTCTCCATGTTCACGAATAGATTAGGCATTATCACTGCAATCACTACTGACATCTGACAACACAATTATGAGAAGAAGATTCTCGTGAGTATTGATACGACAATCTCCATGCCCACATTAAGAGTTTCATTAACCTTGCGATCATCATTGACCATAGACAATCCAAACATTTTAGTGAGCAGTTTCCAGTGTAACATTGATGTGACATGCTCCGTCTCCTGTAAAGGTTTGGATTAACCCCATCATCACCATCACCATCAGCATTGTCATCATTACCCTTTGACCAACCAAGCATTCAAACAACTAAGCAATGTTTGGTACGACAATCTTCATTAGCCCCTCGGTCATCATCGACCGCTGACAAAACAAGAGCGCAGAGTCAGTCTTATGCAGCATTGGTAGAGCAATCGTCATGCCCACTTAAAGACTTGCATTAGGCTCAAGATAACCACTGAACATTGACAAAAGCAACAAGTAAGCACATTATGGTAAACATTGATATGATAATAATTAGTCCTATGATTTTCAACGTTTCATTCTCACTCAAGTGCAACAATCAGTGCCATCAACATGGACGCGCAGCTTTTCAGTCTCTGTCAAGAGCATCAAATAATGACCTCATGATGGACGTTTATATTTTTCATTTCATATCTGTGATTATTTACGGACAAGATGTGCACGTCCCACTGAATACCTATCTGTTGATTTAATCTTAGGACCGTACAGTTGCTCAAGAGGTTATTCAATTGCACTAATGAGATTAAGCAATTTGTGTCTCACCTCTTTGTATTTGTTAATTATAATTTATTGTCCATTTATCCACGTTTCTAATACGACCCTGTTCTGGTTGCTCCCACAGATACCGGGCAGCTTGATTCGTTGCACAATATCCCCAAGATCGTACCAGCCGCAGTCTATTTCTATGTGGTACTCAATTCGCAGTGACCACATCCAGTTCTCTGTCAATACAACCGAAAATAAAGGGGTATTAGAAGTTAATACCTTTTTGATGTCTTTGTCGCAAAGTTTAAGAGAAATGAGAACTATACTTCAATCAGAGGTAGAAACCTCGGCTTTCAGATAAAGGAATGTCAATAAGTTTGACATGACAAGTGCTCCTATAAATGAACCTCACTGTTTTATACGTAGCACCCTGAATAATTTGTTACACATATACACTGTCAACAGCTGTGCTATATGTGCACTTTCCATTCACACTCATTTGCACTTTTCTCTCGTAATTTTATAACTTCAGCATATGTTTTTTTACTTAATATAACACGTAATGGTACAACACGTTTATGTAAATGGGTAACATTGTTTTGATTATAGTATGTAATGGCTTTCACAACAATAATTAGACCCTAGTGTAGCCTTCATGTGTTTCTTGGGGCGGCCATTTGGTGAATTGGCTTACTTCCAGGTTGTCACATTTCAAACTGCTGGGGACATCGGTCTGCAAGTGCTCCCCTAATATGACTAGTACTTTTTGAAAGCTCATATTTTGCTTCATTTTCATGTACATTCAGTATGTCTGTAGGTTGGGAAATGGTGGTGTGTATAGTTTTTGCAAAAAAAAATCTCAGTCACGAGGGGTCACAATGTTCGCCTTTGCTCCCATCTTATTATTTTTTTTGTCATTCAATGATCCATTTTCCTTACCAAAGGATTATGATTACGAAATGAATTCTCTGTAGAGGGATCCCTTCACCGCAAGACTTTTCAGTACGTCACTTTTCTATTGACTTCACTAACACTTTACAGCAGAGGGAATATTACTTCACTGGAACGGGTCTTTCTTGCGACTAGTCGCCGCCTGATCCAAGCAAGGAAACGATTAGTTAGCGAGAAGTCCCATTTATTGCGACTGGCCGCAAACACTTCACATTAAAGAAATATTGAAGATGCCTCTTGCGACTATAGTCTCGAACATTTCACCAGAAGTTCCCGCCATTTTACAACTAACTAACCCTAACCCAACTTTACTTCTACATTCTTTTAATAGGATTTTAAACGCCATTCGCGTTACAATATTTTCACTAGTTCTAATTACAGAAGAAACTGTACATTGTAAGCTATTAGTATTTAGAACTGAACATTTTAATCAGGGAATTTTCTAATTTCAGAGAGGAAATGGAATTATGGATTGCCTGGATATGCTATATTTTGAGGAGGAGATCTGCACTTTGTACTTACACTGAAAACAGTTTTGCTCAATGCAAACCTCACTCAAGAGGTTTGTATAGTTGGAGCTTTGAGCTTAGACTTATTTAAGCTGGACTTACTTGTTAACGTCAAGTACATGTAAATAACGAGTATTGTGAACTTTAATGATTTTGTTTGTATATGTCCACTCAGATCAAATTTTTAACTTGCTTTAACTACAGGCTTGAAAAATATGTTTTGTATAAGGGAACAGACAAACCTACGAGTTTGTCCAAATCTGCTTATCATTGCAATTACGAGTCATCTAAAGCACAGCTAATTAGCTCTGTAATTTAAATCTGACCAGCTTTTGAAAAGGTTTTGGCAGATGTAATAGAGTCTTTATCCAAACCAAAGACAGCTTCAAGGAAACAAGAAGAACTTGGGTGCTTATAGCTTAGGTAGCTAGGTAAAAATAAAGTGGCAAGCATCTCTGCCGGTGAAGTCGCGGGAAGTCATTTGCCGTGAAGTTGTGGGGAGTTCCTTTTCGTCAAGTCCTAGGAAGTTCCTTCCCGTGAAGTCGCAGTAGTTTTCTTGGTCGCGTATTTGCGGCAGATCTCAATTGCATGTGAAATGTGAGGTCACGGCGAAGTCGCCGTTAACAGTTACGGCGAAGTTTTGAGCTGCAATAAGAATAGGTTTTCTGATTACAAACATGTATCATTGAGACATTAATCATGTTGCAATCAAAGAAGGTTATATATTTACATGTTTATATTTTACCAATACAGAACTGTGTTATGCTGGGTATAAGTATAAAATGTTATGTGACATGAAAATAACATTTTGGATTATTGACTGAATTAAGTACAATTGAGAATTTTGTATGCCCGGAGGGCTGTTTTCTGAGGTATGTACATTTAGCTTCACAAAAGTTAATATCACTTACCGATGTAAAAGCAGTAATTAAAGTGATTGCGTGGGTAGGCAAAAAGTAAAAACATTGAAATTTCATCTCCAAAATTTTGGTAAGGCTTTTAATTACACCATTCAGACAATCAGGGAAAATAAATAAGTTTCAGTTGGTTAATTTTGCCATATGATTTCAAATTCTTCTAACATAACGACAAAAAGTGTAGAATACGATAATCTATTGGTTGACAGTTTTCATTCAAATCAACGGTGTGCTTCTTTGTGCAAGCCAATGGGATGTATACTAGTACTGAATATTCAGTTACCAACTCATGGACACTGACCCAGGGTTGTTTTCAGTTCGTGGGTTATTTGTAAATACAGAGTTTCCTTTCACCAAATACTACAATTCCCGATACCTACCAAGGAGCGACGACTTGAGTAGTATGTTTTTGATACACTGGTGAGACCTGTACTGTTGCATATTCATTATGTAGGTGGTTATAGTAGGAACCGTTAATTTTCAAATCTGATTTCTGTTTTTTTTACTGTTTTATGCCAATCCCGTTGCTTTTCGAAGTAGTTACTGTCATTTTCTTTCATTGAAAGACATAGTCCGTTCATGTACAACCTCTAGTGTACATTTACAAATAAAGACAAAGTTAAAATCGAACATAATCTTATCTTTTTGGTTTTTCAGTACACACGCAATCACTTTAAGAGATACATGCCTTACAAGAAATTCTGGCCACTGTACAATACCATACCGCATCATATTTGTATTTTCATCAAACTTTGAACAGCTATATCAGGAACTGTAATAGATGGGAAAATCTCCAAGTCATTGTAATTCAGGGTGTCACTTTATTACAACTTTTGAATACAGCCAGCTGTTTACGTGATGCATGTCACATTAAATATAAGGGTATCTATTTGTGAGAGTTATACTGCGTAGCTTGAATATGCCTTGTTTACCAATACGATGTCTTCAGTCAGTTATAACACTTGGCAAGTGATAATTTATCAACATAACCATCACGTATAGGGTTTAAATTAAATTTCCTTTAAATTAATACGAAATAAAACATAGTCTGGGTATTGAGGTCAATGACGCCATGGGTCTTCCGACCCCTGAAAAAAATTGATTTCCCCAGTCCTACACTTCCTTATTTTGGCGATGAATATTGCCACCTATATATACTGTTATCAGTTGTAATCAGCTTCTTTGCCTTTTTTTCCTTCCGAATAAATCCTAATTTAGGGATAGTACATAAGTGAGCATTTCAACAATTTAAAAAAATATGACATCTGTCAATTCAACAGTTTTTTGCAAAACTTTGACTTATCTTGATTAGTCCTTTTCTCTGTGAGCATTTAAACAATTTTCTGCATGTATTAAAATAACAATGTTTCTCATTTTGTCAATATTAACATTTTTTCTTAACTTAGATAAGAAAATGAAAGAATATGAAAAAAGAAATGAACAAAGAATGAACTAATTATGAACACTTGCATTGTGCAGGAAATTGTTGAAATGTTGAAACAACACAAGTAAATATTGATCATTTTTCTGTTTTTGATGTGATATTATCCTATTATCAAAACAAATTCTGAAAACTGACAAGTTTAAGGCATATCTTGCCAGTACCCTTGAGGTTCCATACAAATAGCTTGTTCAATAAGTACACTGCTGCGTGATATGTGTGATAGTGTTTAAGAACAGTATAGAGTTCATACAATTACATGTAATAGCAATCATGGTAACAATTACATTAAATTTTAGTAACGCCAAAGTTACTTAATGACGCTAAGAAATTGTTAAAGTAACCTGAAGAATCATCAATGAAACAGGTGGTTGGTACTCCCAATCATCAATCATCAATGAAACAGGTGATTGGTACTCCTCATGAAGCCAATACATACATTAGGTAAGGGAAATACATTGCATCAGTATGATTTACAAAGTGGATAGCTTCAATCACTTTCAAACTATTCAGGCTCATCAATAAGCGTCGTTCACTCCCCAAAACATGGATGAGATGAGAATATGCGTCATTTGAATTTGTTGAAGTATAGTTGAACAAATTATGAGCTACAAATAACAGACTTTCTATCTACCAGAAACCTCTTTCTTGTAAAGAAGGCCAATGTTCTTCCTTCGTTTGTATCAGCTATCATTCTGTATCCGCAAATATTGGTTTCAAAAGTTTAATTTTCTTCGTGAAATAGCAATTCCTGGACTATAGTATACGATACATCATTATGAAGCTCAAAGCAATGACGTTAATTTTTTTTTCAAAGAAAACATGTTCCAAAAAATCATTTTTGAAAACTTAGTTACTGATTTGCGCACTTGATTATGGATCATGAGTGTCATAATACACAAGCATTGGAATTTAGGAAACATTTTAATGTTAAAACATATTTCACCGAAACTTTTTGCTATCTTTTTGATAAAAAAATATCAGTAATAAGTGTAATGAATTAAACTGAAACCACTCTTTCTGATAATTCTCCTATTACATTTTACTGCTTTTAGCTTTTCGTTGTGATAAAAGGCTTGGATGATAATCATGATGACGTGTGTGTATTTTAGGCCAAAATTTGCAACGAATTTTGTTATATCATTCTAGTTGGTCTGAATGTATTTAATTTCCTCAAAAGTTTTTGTTTCCTTTTTTGTTTCTCTCATTCAATTTTGTCTCCGTGTAGTTTGTCTCATTTACGTTACATTCAAGGTTGTCTCATTAAAATTTGCACTATTAAAGTCCATGTCACTGCAGTTAGTCGTACGGAAGTTCGTCTCATTCGAGTTAGTCTAATACTGAAAGCGGTATTAAAAATACAAACGTAACGCGGGAAACGTGACATTTTCAGTTCACCTTTTAGGCCGAGTCTAAACAGGCTTTGATTCAGGTTATACTGCAATGGTGACCAAAATCGTGCAACTATTGACACAGTTCTCACTACGCGTGGTTGTTCTCAGTCCGTTACTGACAATTTCCAAAGCGAGGAGTACAAGTTTACTAATGCATTTTGGAATATTTTTAAGGAAAAAGGATTTCTTGTTTTCACATGTGAAACTAAATCAACATATTTATGCAGATACATTTGATTTAACTAAAATGACATCACTTCCATGGTCAACAAACCAAAATGCTACATGAATGCGGATGTATCCTGCAAAGTAAGGCACTTCAACTTCGGGTTAGGGGTGAGGGGATAGGGTTAGGGGGTTAGGGGGTTAGGGGGGTGGGTTTAGGGGTGGGTTAGGGGGTTGGGGGGTTATGGGGGTAGGGGGATTTAGGGGTTAGGGTTAGGGGGTTAGGGGTTAGGGGTAAGGGGGATTGGTTAGGGTTAGGGTTAGGGGTTAGGGTTAGGTTAGGGTTAGGGTTAGGGTAGGGTAGGGTTAGGGGTTAGGGTTAGGTAGGGTTAGGGGGGTTAGGTTAGGGGTTAGGGTTAGGGTTTAGGGGTTTAGGGTAGGGGGTTAGGGGTAGGGTTAGGGTTAGGGGTTAGGGTTAGGGTTAGGGGGTTAGGGGGGTAGGTTAGGGGTTAGGGTTAGGGGGTTAGGGTTGAGGGGTGTAGGGTTGGGTTAGGGTTAGGGGTTTAGGGTTAGGGTAGGTAGGGTAGGGTTAGGTGGTTAGGGTTAGGGTTAGGGGTTAGGGGTTTAGGGTTAGGGTTTAGTGTTAGGGGTAGGGTTAGGGTTAGGGTGTAGGGTTAGGGTAGGGTTAGGGTTTAGGGTTTAGGGATGGGTTAGGTTAGGGTAGGGTTAGGGTTAGGGGTTAGGGTTAGGGTTAGGGGTTAGGGTTAGGGTTAGGGGTTAGGGTTAGGGTTAGGGTTAGGGTTAGGGTTAGGGTTAGGGGTTAGGGTTAGGGTAGGGTTAGGGTTAGGGTTAGGGTTAG